>VDFB02270651.1:397340357-397351717 GCA_007258455.2 Sequoia sempervirens | reverse complement strand
AATTTAAATAATACCTTATACCACCCTTCAGGCCAAAATGAAATGGTTGATTGTGGTAGGTCTCCTAAATATATTAAAAAATTATTATAATATATTAAATTAAATAAGTGGTTGGCCCGAGACCCGACCAAATTCAAAAATATAACCTAAACAAAATTCTAACGGATATCCATTTCCATCTAGTATTTGCTTTGACACTATGTACTTTCTACCCAAGCCTAGATAAAGTCAAAGTGGATTTTCGTGTTTTTGAACAAGTTAAACGCCTTTGTTTTCACATCACCATTTTTTGGACCCCCATGATCTTGCACAAACCCTTCTTGTTTTGTCAAAATTTATGATTTTATTAGTATTTTTTGGGTGCTTGTTGGGATTTCCATTTCTACTTGATAATCATACACACAAGAGTATTGCTTCTTCTAGGACCTAGAAGTAATTTCTATAGCATTTTCATTTGTTGTTCTAGTTATAGATGTGCATAAGCTAGGTGAATACACACATTTCATTTGATTTTTATCATCGGTTGCTTGTGAAGGTTGAAATACCAAACTAGGGGCTTGACCATTCTTAGCAATCTCCTAGGTAGTCCCAACCTTCCTCTTTGTCCAATTTAATAGGTTTTGGAAAATTATTAATGCATGTCCAGGATTAGTTTTATTCTTCCATTCTCTTTATATTTTATTTTGTTATCTCCTTATCTTTATTTTAACACTTTTATTATATTTGGTATATCCTAAAGTGTTGTTATATTTGCACCTTGTCCTTGGTATTTAGGAAGTCCAAAGATCCATACATAAACTTGTGTTTTACAATAGATTTAGATGATGGAACATAACCTAGGCTACAATCATTAGGTGGACATGTGCACATCATGGCCATGTCTTAGACAAAGAGTTCTAGCTTTGGATACCAATGTATTTATGGGTGATCCCACAATACTGGAATAAAAAAATTTGCCAAACTAGACACTGAACTGATTTTTTCTAACTAAATCTTCATTTTCGGGTACCTATAGCAGCTAAACGGTGAGGAATTTAAAGATGATGCAAACTAGTGATTTGTGACATTTTGTCTGTAGATTCTAAATATATTTTTTTCAAAATTTTTGGAATTAGATTGCACTTCTTTTTCCATCTCCTTCAAAAACTACTTTTTTCAAGTAACACCATTTTAAGGAGTGACGCTTCATCGTGGAGGAATACATCTTTTTCCATGAAGCAGGTAACTACGATCTAGTGCTTCCAATTGGCTCATATTGTTTTATTTGAATATATTTTCTCTTAATCAAGTTTTGAAGCCAAACCAATTGGGCAATTCAAATAGGTGAACCAGATAACACAACTTTTTTGTTGTTCTAACGCGACTTACATTCCTGCACTTCCATATTTTATTTTATTTTTATAATCTTCTATTTTTTCCAATATGTGTAGAATAAAAGAGGTTGACTTTTCGTGAAAAAACCCACATTCAAGAAATAAAAAATAAATATAATAATTAAATTAAATTTATTTTTAAAAATTATAATTTTGGTGCTTTCTTATAATAAGGACTAATATATTCTACAAAAATGCATTTTTAATGAATTATTTGATCCCAAAAGGTAAATCAAAAGTGGCTTTTATCAATACCTTGATGGGTGTAAAGGGAGACTCAAGAGAAAGGCTTGAAAACTAAAGGTGGTTCTGATCCTAAGGTTTGATCTAGGTAGTTTGATCAAACCCCTCTCAACTGTAATGCTTTTTTAAATGTAATGCCTTTAAGGCCAAATCATTATTTCTAAAAATATGATTTCAGCAAAATCAAAAATCTCCGAGAAATTGTAAACCAGCTTTGTGGGATCACCCTTATCTTATATACTTTTTGGTTATATATTATGTTTTGTATAATTTCAACAAGTACATTCTCTATAATTTTCAATTTTAACCCAGTTCTCTTTCTCTTTTAATTAGCTTAAGTAGGAAAAGGAAAAAATTATCTAGATAGGATTTTATTTTAGCTTTATATTTACAATAGTAGAATTTAGTTCAAAAGAAAAACAACACTAATAAATAATCTTATCTAGTGTGTGGTGTAGAAAATTTAAAATTTTAGGTGGAAATAACTAAAGAGTTTCACTTTTTCTCCATTACATAACAATGTATAACTTTTCTTTGATTTTTATATGTTTTTATTGTATTGATAGGCACACCTCTCTAGAAAGAAGAGTATCATTTTTGCACAACACTTTTTAAATCATGCAATGTGACATAAATATATATCATACATCTTTGCTCATTCTTTTGTGGCACCCATTTGACCACTAGAGTAAACATGGGCATTGCCTTACAATCTTGTAAATTGGTCTAAAGGACCAATGAAAATGTTCTAGAGCACCACATGTTTGGCATCAACTCCTCTAGACCTCAAGACTTGAGCTTCCCAATGAATGTGAGACCTCTTGCAAAACTCCTTTGAAATAAAATCCAAGATCATGAGCACCTCTAAATGTGGAACAAACTTGTCACCATAAACATGAAATTACCAATGAGCCAAGATATATACAAGAGCATAAGCATGCTAGAGACCATGCAAGACATCACTAGATACAAAAAGATCAATAAACTTCATTAATGTAAAAATTTGGTTTGTAGACATCCAAACCTTCTCAACTTGAAATGAACTTTTATTAAGTGAAATTTGTAAGGATTTTTTCATCTAGTTTTCACTTGTCTTGTTTCTTGTAGACCTGAACTACCCTAGATAACCAAGTTGAGCAAAATGTTTGAGTTCCAAAATATCAATTTGAAGTCTTTAGGGACCATGTTTGAAAACCCTAAGAGTTTCATTCAACAAGTTCTAGAGGGGGATCATATTCGAGGTTCACTTTGTTGCATGCTTGTGTTCCCCATGGAACCCCAAAATCCTATGCAATAAAGCTCAATGAGTAGTCTCAAGTCCATGGAATTTTACTCTCAAGCCCATGATTCTAAGGTGGTGCTTATGTGAATGAGAGCTTGACATGTGGCTTGGGAGTGACATGGATTGTGGCCCAAGGGAATCAAGAGTAGATATGTAGCAAGCTCTATCAAGCTTTATTGGTCCTTAGGCCAATTTGCAAGTTCCTCAAAAGTGATGAAGAAAATACAATCCAATTAATCAAACAAGTATCAGTCCACTATGGTTTATGCATTCATGGCCTTAATATCTTGGACATGGTCTTAATATAAAATTTGACCTAAGATGCTTCCAAGTCCATCTAGTAGTCTCCCTAGCCCTCCAAGCTTCACAATGTCAATCACGAGTAGAAATTTAATCAAGGTTGTTCAAAATTTCCATGTTTGCAAGGAACATATGTGACACCAAACTTAAACACATAAATAAATTCTAACCTAAAGGGAAGTTTTCAGCTCCAAAAGGCCTCTATAGACAAAACTTCAAAATCCTCAAATGTGACAAAGTGAGCAAACTATTACTAATAGACCTAGACTTTTATTAAGTGAAATGTATCAGGATCTTCACATTCTTGTTTTTTGTGGAACTAAGTTGCCTTGTATAATTGAGTTGAACAAATGCTTGAAGCATGTAATATCAAGTTGATTTCCATTATTCATATTTAGCATATTTGTGCATCTCCCTAACATTTAGCTACCAACAATGTACCCAAATGCAAGACAATGCATATGTCTCCCTTAGAAAGAGAAGATGATCATGTAAAAACAAACACAACCTTTTGTTACTAGACATTTCAAACAACAATATGCTCTAAACCCTTCCTAACTACATTTTACACCCTACTTTTCATTGCCAAAAAATAACAAAGGTTGTGTTTCTTCCATATTTCATGTCTATTTACATAACACATTCTTTAAAAATACCTATTGACATGTCAATTGCACAATAAACACAATTGCTAATAATATTTTTTATATATTCATTTGTTTTACTTGCAGTATAATTCTCTTCCATTATTTTCTATGCATTTGATTCTAAGCCTCACAGATTATCCTGAACCATTTTCTTCTAGAATAACAATAAAATAGAAATTTGCTGAATCTATAAACAGAGCCTGAAAGAACGTTTCTGTAGCTCCGTGTTTGGCCAGCTGGATCCATTTCTTTGTTTTTCCCTGTATCTGATAGGAAAAGGAAATCCCACATGTTTCATGGTTGATAATATCCTATCTAATAGGAAAGGGAAATCCCGCATGTTTCATAGTAGATAATATTAAAGTACGACAGTGGGCTCTTTTTAATATTGTTTAACGCCTGGCGTTTTTGTGTAGATAAGAAACAGAACTACCATTCGCACTTTTTGTGGAAGAGGTGAATGGACTATTGGTGTTAGATTTTTTTTAATTGAAAATGAAGGAATTATGAGCCATACCAGTACAGGTTGTCAAAACAAAACAGGAAGCCCTCAAAGAGAGACAAAGATTACAATCAGTCCAAGGCTTGCAAAATGAGCTGTACATACCTAAACAGAACGGACTATTGGTGTTAGATCTTGAAAGCAGGAGGTTTCAGATTAAAGTCTCATATTATTATTTCTAAAATCCATTAAATTAGGATCAACTCTTATTTTACCAGTTGGACAGAATTGTACCTGTTGTAGTCAAAAGTCATTTAGTTAAACTTTAAGTTCAGGACATAAATACCATCTTTTAGACTTAATGCCCCAAAGTCATTTCTGCGTACAAAACACAATTGATTGTACAAAATAAATTAGAATTATATCTCATTATAGAGAATGAAGATCTCTGCTGGAATCTCCCTCAAGTGGGTTTATGCTTTATTATTATGGGATTTATTGGTGGTGGCATGTGGTCAGAATTGTGGGTGTTCCAGTGATCTTTGTTGTAGCCAGTATGGATATTGTGGAACCAGCGAAGCCTACTGTGGAGAAGGTTGCAGGGAAGGTCCATGCACAGCTGAGAATTCCAATGGCCCCTCAGGTGCATCTAATGTTCTTAATGAGACCAAGACAATAGATCTATTTAACAGTATTCTGTCTGGTGCCTCAGACAAGTGTGAGGGAAAGGATTTCTATACAGTTGATTCATTTATAATTGCAGCAAATAGCTTTTCTGCTTTTGGAAGCACAGGATCAACAGACATTGCCAGGAGAGAAGTGGCAGCATTTTTAGCTAATGTTGTTTTCCTGGTTGGAGGTGATCGAACTAACATTTTTTTCATTTCTGCTGATCATGTTATTTTGGTTAAGTAAACATCCTTTGATTAGGCTGAAATACTTTTAAAACTAGATTGCTAGGCTTCTGTTTCGCTCCAATCTTGTTGACTCTGAACTCTTGACTACAGATTTCTGCTATATCAATGCAATCAATTCAAGCGATTCAAGTATGATAGACTGTGATGAGACGAACATTCTGTACCCCTGTGCTGACGGAAAGAGTTATCATGGGCGTGGTCCATTACAATTAAGCTGGCGAGTTTTCTTGCTTTCACAGTTCACTGATCTATTTTGATTATTTACAACTATTAACATACAATTAAATCAGCTATGAAAGTAATGATGTATGCATTCTGGAAAGCAATAAATTATAATCTAAAAAGCATCCAAATGGAAGAAAAACTACAACTTGGTCCAATAATCTCAAATTTAAAGGGAAACCAACACTGCCTGATGGCCAATGGTAAGAGGAATTTATATATGCAGAACATAGATTGAATATAATTATATAGCATTTGTCATCTGGATAGGTAAAACCCAGGTATAGTCTTCACTAGCTTTATGGGTGGTCCATGCAGGGGCCTTTAGGATCTGTAATTATGGAGCAAGAGGTTCCATGGTATTATTAAAAAAACTGCTACAAAAGTAGATCAGAATCTTATCTTGAAAAATAGGAGCCTTTAGACTTTATCATCATTATTTATGAAGTGGAGCTGGTGAATTTTTCCACTAATTTTGGAGACTTTTTGAAAAAAAAAAAGAAATTGCAATTTTTCAAGGATCAGCAGCTTTCTAAAAATTCTCAGCTAACATCTTTACCATCAACTGCTACTATAAAATTTATGGAACTACCTAATTGTTAAAAATTTCAACAAAATCCCCTTCATCTTATTATAGATTGGCAGAAACTATGAAAAATATTGCAACCCTCATCCTAAGTTATGGATTTATCACTGGATTATATGGAACTACCATATGTTTTCTGACCAAGTTAAAACAGTATTAACCTTCAACTTTTGGTAAGTTGAATGCAATCAGAGTCCAATGACATGCGACTTGCACAGACAGTTTTGTCTATACTTAAATTTTTGCTCTTCTTTAACATGAATACCAGTTTGCTGTATATGAATAATGAGGGTCTAAAGTTCTAAACATCTAAATTTCTTATTGTTTATTTGCCAAGCTTTCAATAATCTACCCTAAAACTTTCCTTAACTCTTAAAATACGCAGCTCTACATAGAAAGTGTTATCCAATATACATCAACAACATAACAACTGTTTGTATGGTTGTGCTGAGACTTACAGACTTTACAAAACACAACAGATATATATGGAAAATATATAATCTCAATTATATTGTGAACTTAGATTTCTCTATTATATCATTAGGATTTAATGATAAGTTAAAATGTAAATCCACACCAAAAGATCAAACTGATCTACAAGGGAATATCCACACACCACTGTAGGAACTTGGATCCTTTTACATGTTGAAAGAATTGCATGCAAGATTGAAAGGTTCCAATTCTTGTAATATTGACCGTATTACTAGTTATTTGTCTTTGTACAGGAATTACAACTATGGACCTGCAGGCACTTACCTCAATTTGGACTTACTAAACCAACCAGACCTTGTATCCACCAACTCAACAATCTCCTTCGAGGCTTCCCTCTGGTATTGGATGATCAATTCTGACTGTCACAATGCTATTGTTTTTGGACAGGGCTTCATAGAAACTGTAAAAGGTCTAGATAGTACGGCATGTGATCGCCCCGCAGATATTTCCCAGAGGGTTGACTTCTACAAAACATACTGTCATCAACTTGGAGTCGACCCTGGAACAAATCTAGCATGTGACACAACATCAATATCCACTGGAGGAAGAAGGAAATCCAAGGAACTAATACCCATATTGTTAGAAAGCACTGGAGGAGCAGCTCTCCTATGTTTCTTCTTTTTATTTTACTGGAGGTTTCGCATCAGACAGCAACGTAGAGATAAACCAAGTACAGCTATAGGTATGTGCGCACTTGAAAATGTATCAGATCATTAGTTAGTTGCGTTTGACATGTCAGCTCTAACATTTTGGAAGTGGAAATTTAGGTGTTGACGAAAAAGAACCTGTAATTATTAACTTCAATTACTGTTACGAAGTTCTTCACGAAGCGACTAAAGGCTTCTGTCCTGCAAACAAAATTGGGGAAGGAGGCTTTGGTGAAGTTTATAAGGTAAAATGTTGCGTAGTCAGTACAGATATCTCATCTCTGGAACACATTTTTTTCACCATTTTCTTAGACTGCATAAATAACAACTTGGTGCATCCAATGTGAAAGTGCTATAAAACTATGTAAAATATGAAAATAAAATGATTTATTCTGTTAAATTTCCACTAGCTGTTTGGATGGGAAATTCAATACTCTTAAAGTGTTAATTTTGGTTTTCATCTACCTGCTCTGGATTGTACTATTTTAGCTTATTTTGTTTGTCTATTAGTTAACAACTTGGTGCTTTCACTTTGAAAGTACGATTAAATTATGTAAAATACGAAAACAAAATGATTTGTTTTTCATCTACTTGCTCTAGGTTGTACTCTTTTAACTTAATGTGTTTCCCTTAGTTAAGAACTTGGTGCATTCATTTTGAAAGTATCATAAAACTATCTAAAATTCTATAGATTGTTTAAGAGTTAATTTTGTTTTTTCATCTACTTGTTCTGGATTGTAATCTTTTAGTTTATTGTGTTTTTTTATTAGTTATGTTTTTGTTTTTGTTTTTTTTTTTTTTTAAATTGTATATCATCTAGGAGATCATTTTTCTATTTAATAGGGAGTACAAGTCTTAGGTTCAAATCTCTTCGGCTGAGTCAGTGACTGAGAGGTATCCATTCTACCAATTTTGTTTGAAGTACAATTTCAATCCCATCTCTTCTGATATGAGGAACTTGCAGTCAGCAAGACTTGATCTCTAATGGACTCATTTAAAACCATTAACTTCACCAACAAACCAAAGACCCATTAATATATTTCATTTTTTAAATTTATTGTATACCACTGAATCCTTCTTCTTGTTCATTCACTTGTGGAAATTAATACAGTTTCCTTCTTTCCTTTCTTCTAGGCCAGTGAATCCTCCGGTGTTTTACACACTTCTCCTTAATATATAAAATACACATACTTCACTGGCATTCTATGATATTCAATGTTCTTCCATTTGCTTGTTCAGATTGCTAGGTTGTTTTTGAAGATGTTTTACCGAATAAGCCATGAACTTCTTTGCAGGGAATACTTGCAGATGGAAAAGAGATTGCTGTTAAGAAGCTCTTTGTAACACAATCAACACAAGCTATGCAGGAATTCCTTACAGAAATTAAGATTGTAAGGGGCTTTCTTCACAGAAATCGCATTCGCTTGCTTGGATGTTGCAGTAAGGGACAGGAACGATATCTAGTTTATGAATTTATGCCAAACAGGAGTCTTGACAAGCATTTGTTTGGTAATTAATTAACTCACTCCATCAAAAATTTGATTTGCAAGCTTAATATTTCATAACTCTTATTTCATGATGACTGCAACTCTGGAAACAAACAGGGGAGAGGGGAATTTTTCTCAAATGGAAAGAACATTTCGAAATAATAACAGGCACAGCAAGCGGTCTTGTCTATTTGCATGAACATTCTCACGCTCCCATTGTACACAGAGACATCAAAACTTCCAACATCCTTCTGGATGAAAACCTGCAACCGAAAATAGCAGATTTTGGACTAGCAAAATTTTTCCCAGAAGATAAGACACATCTTACAACCAGAGTGGGCGGAACCATGTAGGCCATTTGCTAAACTCATCAACTTTTCCTTTGGAGATGCATAGAGTGCTCCTCTTGTCTATTCTAAACTAGTTGTACTCTTACTGCCCTGTTCACATTCTTTGGCCATTTGTGGACTATAGTAAAATTTCTTCGTTTCTTAATTATTGACATAAGTTAGCATTGCAGCACTTCAGAATTACAGAATCTAGCAAACTCACTTTTCTTTATTAAACACAGTGGTTATACTGCTCCTGAATATGCTGTGCATGGGCAATTAACACAAAAAGCAGATGTTTATAGCTATGGAGTAGTTGTTCTAGAGGTTGTAAGTGGCAAGAAGTGCAACAATACTGGACTTCCGCATCCCATGGAGATTCTTTTACAGTGGGTATGTATGTTTCTTAAATTTATGCAAAAATATATGAATTGAAATGACCTTTATCACTAGTCTAGTGGACATTTTGTGGAATTTTAATCGATTGGAGGCAAAATCACATATAAAATATGAATCAAAATGTAATATAAAATTTTAATTTTAATTTCCATATAAATATATATATTAATGTTCGTAAATAACTAAAATAGGCCAGGATGACTATACAAGTAGACCCAGATTTGTACAGATAAGAGGAGTGCTCAAAGTGATTCTAGTGAGCTGTACAAGAAAAAGTAGACAGTACCAAAAGAAAATTTTACCTGCAACATAGTAGAAGTGTCAAAGTAGGTAACTAAAAGAGTACAATCCAATGTTGATCATCTTGGAGTAGGATAAGTCTATCATTCATTTAGAAAATGATCTGCTTAAGGGCAGATGCTGCTGTTATTCTGGGGATGGAACATTGTTATTTAGGGTCGAACACACAAAGGTGATGAACCGCTGGACTATAATATCCTATTTAGATATTTAGGAGCTCAAAATTTATTCAAGAGGGAAGCTACCAGATAGTGTAATTTATTCAATTTTGAGTGCTTAATTCAGTACTTCAGGCTTTAACTCCAGATGCCTAATATTGTAAAGAATTACATTTTCATAGAGGTATTTTTTCTTCTATATCATTTGAGTCATGTCAAGTCAAGTTATATTATATTTTTATAAATAATGGTATATATATATATATATATGATATTAAAAAATTGTTGTTTAATTGATTAAATGTTATATAATATCAAAAGGTTGCAGTTTAATTTATTACATATAATTGGTGAAGGGGAAGGCATGTCTTTTGATTACATCTTCAAGGTAAAAAAAATTGGAAGTGTTAACAAATAAGAGATGAAGCTGGGATCATGCATTGGATGACTTTGTGGAATAAATACTCCTCAATTTTTGACTCTTGACTGAAGATGTATGAACTTAGACTTTTACTTTGATATTTAAATTTGAATAAATCATTCCAACTAAAAAAATTATATAACAGTTTAATATATTATTAAAAATACATATATAAAACATGAAAGAACTAATCAACTCTAGATTTTAGAAAAAGTGGTAATCCAAAAAAATTCAGCCTATAGCTCATAAGTCTTATGGATTGCAAAAACGAATCTGGATTTGATATAAAACTTAAAAACCTCCATTAAAAAAAGGGATATCATTGTAAGAGAAACTCTGAGATGCCCTCCTAAAAATTCTAGTATTTTGTAGCAATGAGAGTCAACTAGAACATGAAAGACCAACAGTTTTAAACCATTATTTATGAAATATAGTTCAATATAAATTAACTTAAAAGACACAACTGAATTCAAAATTGCACATTTAATCTTGCATTACTCCTTTATTTCAAGGATACACAGAATTTGATTACAGACTGCTGAGCCTTCCCCGCAAGAAAGTAGTTATGTCACAGATTTTTAGATCTTGAAATTCAATTTCAGGCACCTCTTAAAGTTGAAATCTGCAAATTGAATATTTTGTATATAATTTTGACCTGCCAATGGTGTTCCTATAGGTTTACCCAGGCAATTTAAAATATAAAAAATCAATTTCATTTCATTAGCAATATTGCTAGGTGATGTTAAATCTATTCTTGATTGCTGCAGGCTTGGAATTCATATGAAAGAAATGAGAGCTTGAGCATTGCTGATCCAAAACTGAAGTTAGAGACTCTGTCTGAAAACGAACGAAAGCAGATATTAAGAGTCATATACATTGCTCTTCTTTGCACTCAAGCCTCTCCTACCAAGAGACCGTCTATGTCTAATGTTTTGTCAATGTTGACATATGATTTCGAAATTTCAGTTGTACCCACTCCACCAGTTTTATTGGATTTGCAAACAGAGGTAATTGATATGCCTTGCACGGTAATTTCTGGAACTTCATCTTCAACTTCAGGAGCTTCTTCCTCAACCATACATGGATCTATGAGTTTCTCTCTCTTTCCACGTTGA
>VDFB02270651.1:397281817-397340257 GCA_007258455.2 Sequoia sempervirens | reverse complement strand
TATAATATTAAATTAAAAAAATTATAATAATGTATTAAATTAAATATCCATGCTATATTATAAATATATTAAAATACATTATTATAAATATATTAAAAAATTATTATAATATATTAAATTAAATAAGTGGTCGGCCCGAGACCCGACCAAATTCAAAAATCTAACCTAAACAAAATTTTAATAGATATCCATTTCCAACTGGTATTTGCTTTGACACTATGTACTTTCTACCCAAGCCTAGATAAAGTCAAAGTGGATTTTCGTGTTTTTGAGCAAGTTAAACGCCTTTTTTCACATCACCATTTTTTGGACCCCCATGATCTTGCACAGACCCTTCTTGTTTTGTCAAAATTTGTGATTTTATTGGTTTTTTTTGGGTGCTTGTTGGAATCTCCATTTCTACTTGATAATCATACACACAAGAGTATTGCTTCTTCTAGGACCTACAAGTAATTTCTATAGCATTTTCATTTGTTGTTCTAGTTATAGATGTGCATAGGCTAGGTGAGTACACAATTTTCATTTGATTTCTATCATCGATTGCTTGTGAAGGTTGAAATACCAAACTAGGGGCTTGATCATTCTTAGCAATCTCCTAGGTAGTCCCAACCTTCCTCTTTGTCTAATTTAATAGGTTTTGGAAAATTATTAATGCATGTCCAGGATTAGTTTTATTCTTCCATTCTCTTTATATTTTATTTTGCTAACTCCTTTCTTTATTTTAACACTTTTATCATATTTGGTATATCCTAAAGTGTTGTTATATTTGTGCCTTGTCCTTGGTATGTAGGAAGTCCAAATATCCATACATAAACTTGTGTTTTACAATAGATTTAGATGATGGAACATATCCTAGGCTACAATCATTAGGTGGACATGTGCACATCATGGCCATGTCTTAGACAAAGAGTTCTAGCTTTGGATACCAATGTATTTATGGGTTATCCCACAATACTGGATTACAATTTTTTGCCAAACTGGACACTAAACTAATTTTTTCTTACTAAATCTTCACTTTCAGGCAACAATAGCAGCTAAACCGTGAGGAATTTGAAGATGATGCAAACTAGTGATTTGTGACATTTTTCCTGTAGATTCTAAATATAATTTTTTCAAATTTTTTGGAATCAGATTGCACTTCTTTTTCCATCTCCTTCAAAAACTAGTTTTTTTCAGTAAACACCATTTTTAAGGAGTGACGCTCACCGTATAACACATTTTTTTTTCCATGAAGGTAAATACGATATCTAGTGCTTCCAATTGGTTTCATATTGTTTTATTGAATATTATTTCCTTAATCAAGTTTCGAAGTCAAATCAATTACAATTCAGAAATAGGTGAACTGTATAACACAACTTTTTTTGTATGTATCGAAATTCAAAAAAAAAATTGTTGGATCAAGGACTTCAATATCTGGTGCACTCATATTTTTTAAAAAAAAATTTATAATCTTCTATTTTTCCACATGTGCATAACAAAGAGGTTGATTTTCAATGAAAAACCTACATTCACAAAGAAATAAAAAATAAATATAATAATTAAATTAAATTAAAATTATTTAAAATTATAATTTTTAGGAAGCTTATAATAAGGACTACATACTTACAAAAAATAAATTTTAAATGAATTCATTTGATCCCCCAAAAGGTAAATCAAAAGTGGTTTTTTATCAGCATTTTGATAGATGTAAAGGAGAAACTGTTATAGGTATGGTTTAAAACTAGCAGGGTTCTATCCAAGGGGGTTTGATCTAAGGTTAGTTTGATCAAACCCTCTTCAATTGGAATGCTTTAAATGGAATGTTTTAAGGCTTAAATCATTATATTTTATAAAAATGTGTGATTTCAGGAAAAATCAGAATCTCCGAGAAATTGTAAACCAGCTTTGTGGGATCACCCTTATCTTATATACTTTTTGGTTATATATTATGTTTTGTATAATTTCAACAAGTACATTCTCTATAATTTTCAATTTTAACCCAGTTCTCTTTCTCTTTTAATTAGCTTAAGTAGGAAAAGGAAAAAATTATCTAGATAGGATTTTATTTTAGCTTTATATTTACAATAGTAGAATTTAGTTCAAAAGAAAAACAACACTAATAAATAATCTTATCTAGTGTGTGGTGTAGAAAATTTAAAATTTTAGGTGGAAATAACTAAAGAGTTTCACTTTTTCTCCATTACATAACAATGTATAACTTTTCTTTGATTTTTATATGTTTTTATTGTATTGATAGGCACACCTCTCTAGAAAGAAGAGTATCATTTTTGCACAACACTTTTTAAATCATGCAATGTGACATAAATATATATCATACATCTTTGCTCATTCTTTTGTGGCACCCATTTGACCACTAGAGTAAACATGGGCATTGCCTTACAATCTTGTAAATTGGTCTAAAGGACCAATGAAAATGTTCTAGAGCACCACATGTTTGGCATCAACTCCTCTAGACCTCAAGACTTGAGCTTCCCAATGAATGTGAGACCTCTTGCAAACCTCCTTTGAAATAAAATCCAAGATCATGAGCACCTCTAAATGTGGAACAAACTTGTCACCATAAACATGAAATTACCAATGAGCCAAGATATATACAAGAGCATAAGCATGCTGGAGACCATGCAAGACATCACTAGATACAAAAAGATCAATAAACTTCATTAATGTAAAAATTTGGTTTGTAGACATCCAAACCTTCTCAACTTGAAATGAACTTTTATTAAGTGAAATTTGTAAGGATTTTTTCATCTAGTTTTCACTTGTCTTGTTTCTTGTAGACCTGAACTACCCTAGATAACCAAGTTGAGCAAAATGTTTGAGTTCCAAAATATCAATTTAAGTCTTTAGGGACCATATTTGAAAACCCTATGAGTTTCATTCAACAAGATCTAGAGGGGGATCATATTCGAGGTTCACTTTGTTGCATGCTCGTGTTCCCCATGGAACCCCAAAATCCTATGCAATAGAGCTCAATGAGTAGTCTCAAGTCCATGGAATTTTACTCTCCCACGATTCTAAGGTGGTGCTTACGTGAATGAGAGCTTGACATGTGGCTTGGGAGTGACATGGATTGTGGCCCAAGGGAATCAAGAGTAGATATGTAGCAAGCTCTATCAAGCTTTATTGATCCTTAGGCCAATTTGCAAGTTCCTCAAAAGTGATGAAGAAAATACAATCCAATTAATCAAACAAGGATGGGTCCACTATGGTTTATGCATTCATGGCCTTAAGATATTGGACATGATCTTAATATAAAATTTGACCTAAGATGCTTCCAAGTCCATCTAGTAGTCTCCCTGGCCCTCCAAGCTTCATAATGTCAATTACGAGTAGAAATTTAATCAAGGTTGATCAAAATTTCCAAGTTTGCAAGGAACATATGTGACACCAGACTTAAACACATAAATAAATTCTAACCTAAAGGGCAATTTTCAGCTCCAAAAGGCCTCTATAGACAAAACTTCAAAATCCTCAAATGTGACAAAGTGAGCAAACTATTACTAATAGACCTAGACTTTTATTAAGTGAAATGTATCAGGATCTTCACATTCTTGCTTTTTGTGGAACTGAGTTGCCTTGTATAATTGAGTTGAACAGATGCTTGAAGCATGCAATATCAAGCTGGTTTCCATTATTCATATTTAGCATATTTGTGCATCTCCCTAAGCTTTAGCTACCAACAATGTACCCAAATGCAAGACAATGCATATGTCTCCCTTAGAAAGAGAAGATGGTCATGTAAAAACAAACACAACCTTTTGTTACTAGACATTTCAAAAAACAATATGCTCTAAACCCTTCCTAACTACATTTTACACCCTACTTTTCATTGCCAAAAAATAACGAAGGTTGTGTTTCTTCCATATTTCATGTCTATTTACATAACGCATTCTTTAAAAATACTTATTGACATGTCAATTGCACAATAAACACAATTGCTAATAATATTTTTTATATATTCATTTGTTTTATTTGCAATATAATTCTCTCCATTATTTTCTATGTATTTGATTCTAAGCCTCACAGATTATCCTGAACCATTTTCTTCTAGAGTAACAATAAAATAAAAATTTGCTGAATCTATAAACAGAGCCTCAAACAACGTTTCTGTAGCTCCGTGTTTGGCCAGCTGGATCCATTTCTTTGTGTTTCCCAGTATCTGATAGGAAAAGGAAATCCCACATGTTTCATGGTTGATAATATCCTATCTAATAGGAAAAGGAAATCCTGCATGTTTCATAGTAGATAATATTGAAGTACGAAAGTGGGCTCTTTTTAATATTGTTTAACGCCTAATGGCGTTTTTGTGTAGATAAGAAACAGAACTACCATTCGCACTTTTTGTGGAAGAGGTGAATGGACTATTGGTGTTAGATTTTTTTTAATTGAAAATGAAGGAATTATGAGCCATACCAGTACAGGTTGTCAAAACAAAACAGGAAGCCCTCAAAGAGAGACAAAGATTACAATCAGTCCAAGGCTTGCAAAATGAGCTGTACATACCTAAACAGAACGGACTATTGGTGTTAGATCTTGAAAGCAGGAGGTTTCAGATTAAAGTCTCATATTATTATTTCTAAAATCCATTAAATTAGGATCAACTCTTATTTTACCAGTTGGACAGAATTGTACCTGTTGTAGTCAAAAGTCATTTAGTTAAACTTTAAGTTCAGGACATAAATACCATCTTTTAGACTTAATGCCCCAAAGTCATTTCTGCGTACAAAACACAATTGATTGTACAAAATAAATTAGAATTATATCTCATTATAGAGAATGAAGATCTCTGCTGGAATCTCCCTCAAGTGGGTTTATGCTTTATTATTATGGGATTTATTGGTGGTGGCATGTGGTCAGAATTGTGGGTGTTCCAGTGATCTTTGTTGTAGCCAGTATGGATATTGTGGAACCAGCGAAGCCTACTGTGGAGAAGGTTGCAGGGAAGGTCCATGCACAGCTGAGAATTCCAATGGCCCCTCAGGTGCATCTAATGTTCTTAATGAGACCAAGACAATAGATCTATTTAACAGTATTCTGTCTGGTGCCTCAGACAAGTGTGAGGGAAAGGATTTCTATACAGTTGATTCATTTATAATTGCAGCAAATAGCTTTTCTGCTTTTGGAAGCACAGGATCAACAGACATTGCCAGGAGAGAAGTGGCAGCATTTTTAGCTAATGTTGTTTTCCTGGTTGGAGGTGATCGAACTAACATTTTTTTCATTTCTGCTGATCATGTTATTTTGGTTAAGTAAACATCCTTTGATTAGGCTGAAATACTTTTAAAACTAGATTGCTAGGCTTCTGTTTCGCTCCAATCTTGTTGACTCTGAACTCTTGACTACAGATTCCTGCTATATCAATGCAATCAATTCAAGCGATTCAAGTATGATAGACTGTGATGAGACGAACATTCTGTACCCTTGTGCTGACGGAAAGAGTTATCATGGGCGTGGTCCATTACAATTAAGCTGGCGAGTTTTCTTGCTTTCACAGTTCACTGATCTATTTTGATTATTTACAACTATTAACATACAATTAAATCAGCTATGAAAGTAATGATGTATGCATTCTGAAAAGCAATAAATTATAATCTAAAAAGCATCCAAATGGAAGAAAAACTACAACTTGGTCCAATAATCTCAAATTTAAAGGGAAACCAACACTGCCTGATGGCCAATGGTAAGAGGAATTTATATATGCAGAACATAGATTAAATATAATTATATAGCGTTTGTCATCTGGATAGATAAAACCCAGGTATAGTCTTCACTAGCTTTATAGGTGGTCCATGTAGGGGCCTTTATGATCTGTAATTATGGAGCAAGAGGGTCCATGGTATTATTAAAAAAACTGCTACAAAAGTAGATCAGAATCTTATCTTGAAAAATAGGAGCCTTTAGACTTTATCATCATTATTTATGAAGTGAAGCTGGTGAATTTTTCCACTAATTTTGGAGATTTTTTTTAAAAAAAATAAGGAAATTGCAATTTTAAATTTTTCAAGGATCACCAGCTTTCTAAAAATTCTCAGCTAACATCTTTACCATCAACTGCTCCTATAAAATTTATGGAACTACCTAATTGTTAAAAATTTCAAGAAAGCCCCCTTCATCTTATTATAGATTGGCAGAAACTATGAAAAATATTGCAACCCTCATCCTAAGTTATGGATTTATCACTGGATTATGGAACTACCATATGTTTTCTGACCAAGTTAAAACAGTATTAACCTTCAACTTTTGGTAAGTTGAATGCAATCAGAGTCCAATGACATGCGACTTGCACAGACAGTTTTGTCTATACTAAAATTTTTGCTCTTCTTTAACATGAATACCAGTTTGCTGTATATGAATAATGAGGTTCTAAAGTTCTAAACATCTAGATTTCTTATTGTTTCTTTGCCAAGCTTTCAATAATCTACCCTAAAACTTTCCTTAACTCTTAAAATACACAGCTCTACATAGAAAGTGTTATCCAATATACATCAACAACATAACAACTGTTTGTATGGTTGTGCTGAGACTTTCAGACTTTACAAAACACAATAGATTTATATGGAAAATATATAATCTCAATTATATTGTGAACTTATATTTCTCTATTATATCATTAGGATTTAATGATAAGTTAAAATGTAAATCCACACCAAAAGATCAAACTGATCTACAAGGGAATATCCACACACCACTGTAGGAACTTGGATCCTTTTACATGTTGAAAGAATTGCATGCAAGATTGAAAGGTTCCAATTCTTGTAATATTGACCGTATTACTAGTTATTTGTCTTTGTACAGGAATTACAACTATGGACCTGCAGGGACTTACCTCAATTTGGACTTACTAAACCAACCAGACCTTGTATCCACCAACTCAACAATCTCCTTCGAGGCTTCCCTCTGGTATTGGATGATCAATTCTGACTGTCACAATGCTATTGTTTTTGGACAGGGCTTCATAGAAACTGTAAAAGGTCTAGATAGTACGGCATGTGATCGCCCCGCAGATATTTCCCAGAGGGTTGACTTCTACAAAACATACTGTCATCAACTTGGGGTCGACCCTGGAACAAATCTAGCGTGTGACACAACATCAATATCCACTGGAGGAAGAAGGAAATCCAAGGAACTAATACCCATATTGTTAGAAAGCACTGGAGGAGCAGCTCTCCTATGTTTCTTCTTTTTATTTTACTGGAGGTTTCGCATCAGACAGCAACGTAGAGATAAACCAAGTACAGCTATAGGTAAGTGCGCACTTGAAAATGTATCAGATCATTAGTTAGTTGCGTTTGACATGTCAGCTCTAACATTTTGGAAGTGGAAATTTAGGTGTTGACGAAAAAGAACCTGTAATTATTAACTTCAATTACTGTTACGAAGTTCTTCACGAAGCGACTAAAGGCTTCTGTCCTGCAAACAAAATTGGGGAAGGAGGCTTTGGTGAAGTTTATAAGGTAAAATGTTGCGTAGTCAGTACAGATATCTCATCTCTGGAACACATTTTTTTCACCATTTTCTTAGACTGCATAAATAACAACTTGGTGCATCCAATGTGAAAGTGCTATAAAACTATGTAAAATATGAAAATAAAATGATTTATTCTGTTAAATTTCCACTAGCTGTTTGGATGGGAAATTCAATACTCTTAAAGTGTTAATTTTGGTTTTCATCTACCTGCTCTGGATTGTACTATTTTAGCTTATTTTGTTTGTCTATTAGTTAACAACTTGGTGCTTTCACTTTGAAAGTACGATTAAATTATGTAAAATACGAAAACAAAATGATTTGTTTTTCATCTACTTGCTTTAGGTTGTACTCTTTTAACTTAATGTGTTTCCCTATTAGTTAAGAACTTGGTGCATTCAATTTGAAAGTATCATAAAACTATCTAAAATTCTATAGATTGTTTAAAAGAGTTAATTTTGTTTTTTCATCTATTTGTTCTGGATTGTAATCTTTTAGTTTATTGTGTTTTCTTATTAGTTATGTTTTTGTTTTTGTTTTTTTTTTAGTATTGTATATCATCTAGGAGATCATTTTTCTATTTAATAGGGAGTACAAGTCTTAGGTTCAAATCTCTTCCGTTGAGTCAGTGACTGAGAGGTATCCATTCTACCAATTTTGTTTGAAGCACAATTCCGATCCCATCTCTTCTGATATCAGGAACTTGCAGTCAGCAAGACTTGATCTCTAATGGACTCATTTAAAACCATTAACTTCACCAACAAACCAAAGACCCATTAATATATTTCATTTTTTAAATTTATTGTAAACCACTGAATCCTTCTTCTTGTTCATTCTTGTTCATTCACTTGTGGAAATTAATACAGTTTCTTTATTTCCTTTCTTCTAGGCCAGTAAATCCTCCGGTGTTTTACACACTTCTCCTTAATATATAAAATACGCATACTTCACTGGCATTCTATGATATTCAATGTTCTTCCATTTGGTTGTTCAGATTGCTAGGTTGTTTTTGAAGATGTTTTACGTAATAAGCCATGAACTTCTTTGCAGGGAATACTTGCAGATGGAAAAGAGATTGCTGTTAAGAAGCTCTTTGTAACACAATCAACACAAGCTATGCAGGAATTCCTTACAGAAATTAAGATTGTAAGGGGCTTTCTTCACAGAAATCGCATTCGCTTGCTTGGATGTTGCAGTAAGGGACAGGAACGATATCTAGTTTATGAATTTATGCCAAACAGGAGTCTTGACAAGCATTTGTTTGGTAATTAATTAACTCACTCCATCAAAAATTTGATTTGCAAGCTTAATATTTCATAACTCTTATTTCATGATGACTGCAACTCTGGAAACAAACAGGGGAGAGGGGAATTTTTCTCAAATGGAAAGAACATTTCGAAATAATAACAGGCACAGCAAGCGGTCTTGTCTATTTGCATGAACATTCTCACGCTCCCATTGTACACAGAGACATCAAAACTTCCAACATCCTTCTGGATGAAAACCTGCAACCGAAAATAGCAGATTTTGGACTAGCAAAATTTTTCCCAGAAGATAAGACACATCTTACAACCAGAGTGGGCGGAACCATGTAGGCCATTTGCTAAACTCATCAACTTTTCCTTTGGAGATGCATAGAGTGCTCCTCTTGTCTATTCTAAACTAGTTGTACTCTTACTGCCCTGTTCACATTCTTTGGCCATTTGTGGACTATAGTAAAATTTCTTCGTTTCTTAATTATTGACATAAGTTAGCATTGCAGCACTTCAGAATTACAGAATCTAGCATACTCACTTTTCTTTATTAAACACAGTGTTTATACTGCTCCTGAATATGCTGTGCATTGGCAATTAACACAAAAAGCAGATGTTTATAGCTATGGAGTAGTTGTTCTAGAGGTTGAAAGTGGCAAGAAGTGCAACAATACTGGACTTCCGCATTCCATGGAGATTCTTTTGCAGTGGGTATGTATGTTTCTTAAATTTATGCAAAAATATATGAATTGAAATGACGTTTATCACTAATCTAGTGGACATTTTGTGGAATTTTAATCGATTGGAGGCAAAATCACATATAAAATATGAATCAAAATGTAATATAAAATTTTAATTTTAATTTCCATTATATGTTCGTAAATAACTAAAATAGGCCAGGATGACTATACAAGTAGACCCAGATTTGTACAGATAAGAGGAGTGCTCAAAGTGATTCTAGTGAGCTGTACAAGAAAAAGTAGACAGTACCAAAAGAAAATTTTACCTGCAAACGTAGTAGAAGTGTCAAAGTAGGTAACTAAAAGAGTACAATCCAATGTTGATCATCTTGGAGTAGGATAAGTCTATCATTTATTTAGAGAATGATCCAAGGGCAGATGCTGCTGTTATTCTGGGGATGGAACATTGTTATTTAGGGTCGACACCACTAGCAATTCACTGACGGAAAATTCACCACCAACAATTTACCATGGGAATTCACCGTCATGACAAATTCATCAAAGGTAAAATTCACCACCAGTAGTTCACCGCCACGGAAAATTAATCACATTAATATTTTTCTGTGAATTGCTAGTGGTGAATTTTAGTTGAGGTGAATTTGTCATGGTGGTGAATTTTTCTGAGGTGAATTATTGATGGTGAATTTTCCACTGGTGAATTACTGGTGGTGAATTTTCCTAGAGCCTGGACTATAATATCCTATTTAGATATTTAGGAGCTCAAATTTTACTCAAGAGGGAAGCTACCATGTAAAGACATGTTCCTTGCATAAATTAAAATTTTCCAATTCTCACTTAAAACATGTAATGCTAACAAGTAACAAAGATAATACAATAAAATTCTTCCTTTCTTTATTGATAAATACGTACAAGTTACAATATGTTTCCTCATGAATTTCATTTTTATTGCAAATATAAATCAGAGTTAAAAAGTAATACAGTTACATACATAGCTCGTAAGCTTTTGCACAAATAGAAGTAAGAAGGTCCAGGAGTCTGTCCTTTCAAATCTTGGTACATCGGTCGCTTGTTGTGGAGGAGAAACATCACTTGGATGCTTTTCCGCCAACCACGGACTTATAATGCGGTCCCCCGCACACCTATCGTTGGATAGATGGCCCTCCCTTTGAAGAAGAGATTGGTAGGGTATCCTTTAACGATTACCAACTGAGCATAGTGTTGTGTCCTACACAACTAGAACCTTGCTATTTCACAATCTCGAACTAGTATTCGGATCACAATGAACTGACAATGTAGTCTCAACTATCTCACACCTAGGTGGATGTCGTACCTTTCACTACTTTGGCCAAAGTATTCTCATTCGGTACTTCGAATGAAGGTCATCTATCATAAACACTACTCAGGGCCGATTTGACTTGAGGCTTCCTTACTCTACACATAGGTTTTATCCTTCAATGGGTAAATCCGTCACCCCAGATATCCTACAATCATTTGAACCTACTAGAAATGAAACAGTCTACAAGTGTCTTGTATCAATCCTCCTAATTAGGAAATCTTTATCCTAGGAGTACTTAGCTTGCCTCTATTATCCTAATAACTTAAGCTAAAAGACTTTACTTGATTCTGCCTTCATTTCAATCCTAATAGATAATAAGAACATCTACGTATTCTCCATATACAGAGATCATACACAACATGCAAAAGTCATTCAAAATGCAATAAATCCCTCCCTTTTATCTTTTTCCATTATTTCTTTTAATGTAAGATAAGTAAATTAATCCCCTAAGCTCTTTACTCATATATTCCCTTTTCACAATCCATTAAACATTGAATCCCTATATACTCCTCGTATGGAGTTCATACATAATTCACACTTTAACGCAAGCACACACTTATGCTATCAGGTATACACTTCAGAAAACATGTATAGCTATTCCTTAAGGTAATTTACTTACATGGTGCAACATAGAACCATTCCTTGTTTATCTTAACTAAGTATTGAACTCAATGCAATTCCCTAACTATGCACATTCAGTATTTTACTCTTTTAGTTATTTATCAAGAAATATGCTCTAGAACATGAAGGATGAAACAGCATGCCTGGTATATGCCTTTTCCCTTTAGAGGATGACCTTGAATGGGTTTGCAGCTCCTCAGACCTCCAACAAAAGACTTCCAGCACTCTCAGACCAGTCTCAAACTCTTCCTCAGAAATTAATCACTTGCTACAGATGAAAAGTAATCTCAACTTCTTACTGTGAACTCAGAATTGGTGAAGATAATAACAGGGGATGTCTCTCAGCAAATGGTGAAATATGCTCTTAGAAATTAAGAAAAGCTTCTCTCAGCAGTAATAAAACTCACTCTCAGCTAAAGAGAATCACTCAGAAAATATTTTTGAACTCTTAAAATGAGAGCCAACTTCGAATTATAAACTGTGTGTTACAGAATGAACAGGGACGGCTCCTAACACTAAACTCAGATTGCTCGATGTGTGCATATGCAATGAATGGAAGGCGTGTATATTTATATACCCGAAATGCAATAGTTTTCCACTTAAGAAGGCATGTGGATTGACAACAAGTGCCCATAATTAGTAAAAATGATACACGGCGGATTCTTAAACCCTTAGTCATTAAAAATAGAGATGAATCAACTTCCTTTTAAGCCAGCAAATTAAGAATTTTTCAGCTCTCACATGGCGGATTTGACAGCTCAAGGCGTTTTCAGTTTTTAGGTTATTTTGTTGCAATAAATCAGGAAGTTCGTTTCCAAACGAAAAGGTCAAGACTCATATGATCCCACGTCGCCATTTTGTGGCCTCAAGATCAGTAAACGGGTTATTTCCCAGAGACCAGTTTTTGCCCTCGCGTTTCTGGCGCATTTTTCGTTAGGCGCACGACCTTCTCTGGCAACTTTCATGAGCTTTTGAAAATATAACATATTTTCTTCCTTTTCAAATGTTCATTTAAAAATAAATTCGATTTCTCTTGTTTTTAATATCTCCAACAAAAGAATTCGATTTCTATGTTTGAGGTTATTATTCTCTATAGCCAAAATCAAAATATGTCACCATTTAAATCCTTTATTTTCTATTACCTTTGTGTTCAATTTCTATCCAATTGAATATTTTTATGTGTCAATTAAATTTATATAATTCACATCTCAATATTATTCATTTATATATTTTATCATATATGTATTTCAATTAAGTGTAATATTTTAAATATATAAATATATATATTTTCCGACATTACATTGTGATGTATATATATATATTTATATATATGTAAATATTACCTTAATATTAGTACATATATTTTAAAAATATAAATATATAATATATTTACATAGGTATTTATGTATTTATGTATATATATCCATAAATATAATCACATTGTTAATATATACATTTATACATAAATATATATGTAAATTTACTAGGCAATAATATTAAATATTATTTTCACTACAGACATCAGGTGGACTGTGTACCTATATATATACCTGTGTATACGTATGTATGCGTACATACATGTCGACACATGTGTATGAGCATATCCGTCTGCTTAACGTACACATGTATTGATATGTCTGTACATATAAATACGTGTTCACAATGTATAGATGTATGTGCATTCCCAATCAATTATTAACACATAACTTTCACATCATTCATACTTGGGTCATGGTATAGCAAGTCTGACGTTTAAACAATCACATCTCCTAAAACATAAAGAAGTGAATTCAAAACCTTAATGTCAATAAACAAGCCTATAGACGACTTACCCTTATCTCAACAAACAGACTTGGCTTACTCAATCTATAGTTTGTGTGTGTATGCTCAATTTGGTATTCGTTACTGTTTACCCGACCAAGTTCCTCCCCGAATGATGTCTCTCCTCTATCTGGAGGAACAGTCTTCATACCTGCACATCATGACATGACATCGGCAGTCATATGCTCATAACAAGGTAAAAACATCTCACATCATGACATGACATCGGCAGTCATATGCTCATAACAAGGTAAAAACATCTCACAAGTTAGAATAACATTATTCCATAATTGTATGCAACGTTTAATCAAGACTAAATCATTTAGAAGTAATAATCAAATGAAACCATCATTTAAACAGGACTCATTCATTTAATAACGAGATCAACCATGTTTTATTCATCATCAAGATTCAAACATTACAATCAATTGCCCTATGCAATAGTAGCTATAAAATCGGGATGTAACATACCAGATAGTGTAATTTATTCAATTTTGAGTGCTTAATTTAGTACTTCAGGCTTTAACTCCAGATGCCTAATATGGTAAAGAATTACATTTTCATAGAGGTAGGTTTTCTTCTATATCATTTGAGTCATGTCAAGTCAAACTATATTATATTTTTATAAATAATGGTATATATATATATATATATGATATTAAAAATTTGTTGTTTAATTGATTAAATGTTATATAATATCAAAAGGTAAGTTTAATTTATTACATATAATTGGTGAAGGGGAAGGTATGTCTTTTGATTACATCTTCAAGGTAAAAAAAAATTGGAAGTGTTAACAAATAAGAGATGAAGCTGGGATCATGCATTGGATGACTTTGTGGAATAAATACTCCTCAATTTTTGACTCTTGACTGAAGATATATGAACTTAGACTTTTAATTTGATATTTAAATTTGAATAAATCATTCCAACTAAAAAAATTATATAACAGTTTATTATATTATTAAAAATACATATATAAAACATGAAAGAACTTGACTGAAGATATATGAACTTAGACTTTTAATTTGATATTTAAATTTGAATAAATCATTCCAACTAAAAAAATTATATAACAGTTTATTATATTATTAAAAATACATATATAAAACATGAAAGAACTTGACTGAAGATATATGAACTTAGACTTTTAATTTGATATTTAAATTTGAATAAATCATTCCAACTAAAAAAATTATATAACAGTTTATTATATTATTAAAAATACATATATAAAACATGAAAGAACTAATCAACTCTAGATTTTAGAAAAAGTGGTAAGCCAAAAAAGTTCAGTCTATAGCTCATAAGTCTTATGGATTGCAAAAACGAATCTGGATTTGATATAAAACTTAAAAGCCTCCATAAAAAAAGGGATATCATTGTAAGAGAAACTCTGAGATGCCCTCCTAAAAATTCTAGTATTTTGTAGCAATGAGAGTCAACTGGAACATGAAAGATGAACAATTTTAAACCATTATATATGAAATATGGTTCAATATAAATTAACTTAAAAGACACAACTGAATTCAAAATTGCACATTTAATCTTGCATTACTCCTTTATTAAAAAGGATACACAGAATTTGATTACAGACTGCTGAGCCTGCCCCCCAAGAAAGTAGTTATGTCACAGAATTTTAGATCTTGAAATTCAATTTCAGGCACCTCTTAAAGTTGAAATCTGCAAATTGAATATTTTGTATATAATTTTGACCTGCCAATGATGTTCCTATAGGTTTACCCAGGCAATTTAAAATATAAAGAATCAATTTCATTTCATTAGCAATATTGCTAGGTGATGTTAAATCTATTCTTGATTGCTGCAGGCTTGGAATTCATATGAAAGAAATGAGAGCTTGAGCATTGCTGATCCAAAACTGAAGTTAGAGACTCTGTCTGAAAACGAACGAAAGCAGATATCAAGCCTCTCCTACCAAGAGACTGTCTATGTCTAATGTTTTGTCAATGTTGACATATGATTTCGAAATTTCAGCTGTACTTGATATGCCTTGCAAACAGAGGTAATTGATATGCCTTGCACGGTAATTTCTGGAACTTCATCTTCAACTTCAGGAGCTTCTTCCTCAACCATACATGGATCTATGAGTTTCTCTCTCTTTCCACGTTGAATTATAATTGAGCTCCCTATTGATTGGGTTAAATTGGAATTTCAATAATGTCACACTCACAAATTTAATATTCTGTTCGTGCTAAATGCTTGATGTCTTCATGTAATTTGGACTAAAACGGGAATTTTAATATTTGGATTTGATGTTTAATGTTATAGATCTGATACTTTTGATCATTAATTGTTACAATTGATGGGTAATTAAAAATGTTGTGATCTAATTAGTTTCTATTTTTAGTTGACAAGATGGTTGCACTTATATGTGTGTTTTCTTTTGAATTAACTGGATACTAATGTTCTTGTAGTGGCACCTGTATGAGAAACTTGAGTAGTTTTGTAGGTACAAGTCTACAACAGCATGGACTTTGTGACTTTATTTTAAGAACAATCCTAATGTCATTTAACCTTGCTTTTGTATCTTTGAGATCATCTAACTATGAGTACCCCCTGAATGTGTCTTGTGACTTTGACCCTTAGTCTGTCACACTTAGGAGTGAAGTGATTATTGATTATACCTTTTACCTCTTTTTAGAAATTCTATAAGAATTTACCAATAGTGAGTTAATTAATTCATCAATTTTGCTGACCATATTAATAATCATACTCTAGGGATCAACACCTTTGACTTGATCACATACTAAAGAGTAGAAAAGAAATAAAAATAAAACATACAAGCATATATGATTTGGCATACTCTGAAAATAGTGGCTCAGTTGGTTAATAATGGGCTATTTCGGATTTGTCATATAGGTTTTCAGGCTCTTTTTGGGTGGGATTCCTGGGATGGTCATCCTGCTATCCTTTCTACTTATCCTCACCTCCAGTCCCTTTGTGATCATTTTATGGCTGCTGGTTGGAATACGATTGAGCATTATAAGATTGTTCAGAATTTTAGGTTGGCTGCTAGTTTTAGATGGAAGCACTCTTCTGAATGGCCACCAGGAGGGTCGAAGGAGGATAGGCAAGAGTTGGCTTAGATTCTAGCCTCACGTGAATGTAATACCTTGGTGGGGCATGATGTCTTGGCTTGGAGTAGCAATGATATGTCTGGTAAGTACTCTATTTCAACTGGTTATGGGAAGCCAGTTAGGTAGATGTTTGGGGACACAGAGGTTCCTTGGTGGAAACACGTGTGGAACAAATTTTCTTGGCCCAAGTGCAATATTTTTATGTGGTTGGTGGTTCAAAATCAGTGTCTTACTTGGGATAACTTGTGCAAGTGTTGATTCCAGAGTCCCTTGATGTGTATTTTGTGTTGTAATAGTGAGGAGATTCTCTCATCTCTTCTTCCAATGTTCCTTCTCTAGGGAGATATGGCACTTCTGGTGGGTGTGTGGAATCAGGCTTGCTGGCATGTTTCCTCTTTGGCTACTCATTTTTTGCTCGGTGGGGCAAGGCTCCTATTAAGACTTATTTTCTTCAAGTTACTTGGGCTCTTGGACCGACCTTTATTACCTGGCATATTTGGTTGGAGAGGAATTGCAGAATTTTTCAAGATGTGAAGTTGGTTGTCCAACATTTGTGGTGGAAAATTCTTCATTCTTTGGGAGAAACTATTACGGCTAAGTGTGACTTGGCTGAGGGTGTGGATCCAGGTGATGTTGCTTGTTGTAATCGTCTCAATCTTCCTCTTTAGAGTGGTGTTGTGAATGGTGTTGGTCAAATCATGAGAAATAGATGTAGACATCCTCTTTGAAAGATAAATAGGGAGGGGTTTTGGTGTCCTCCTCCACAGGGAGTGTTGAAAATCAACACAGATGGTTCTTCTCAGGGAAATCCTGGTCATGCTAGTATTGGTGGAGTTGGGCAGAATAGTTCTGAGACTATTTAGTTTATCTTTTCTGTTTATAAGGGTCTACATACTAATAATTTGATGGAGGCTCTATCCATTTTATATGATGTGGAGCATGGTTGCGCTCTTGGGTGGAGAAGGATCATTTGTGAATCTGATTCTCAAGTGGTGGTGACTTTGTTGAATAGGCAACAATTAGAAGATGTCAGTTGGCATTTAGCTTTGATTATTAAACAGATTCTTAATCTTTGTGCTTCCTTGAATCGATTACTTTTTGTCACATCCCTAGAGAATGGAATAGAGTAGCAGATTCTTTGGCCAAATGGGCCTCTGATCATCAACATAATTGGAACATTGTGGATAGGGGACAAATGCCCCTGAATTTTTCACAAAAGTTGGACCACTTAGTGGAGATTGACAAGGGTGTGTAATGCCCTTACTTTGTTCTTCTTTTGTTTTAGTTTGAATAAATTTTTACCCCTCTTTTAGTTAGAAATAAAATATTAAAAAAAGAAAGAAAAGCTTAAATGAAATTGGGGAAAAAGGAAGCTTGTGGCATTTTTGTCAAAAACTAAATAAAAAGAGAAAAAAGACATTCATGGAGGATTGCTTATCTTTGATATGGCTAGGAGACAACCTTAAATATAGGAAAATGGTATGGGTAAGATAAGGGATGATTGTACCATTAATGAAGCATGGTATCCCTCCACATTGCCTTGCAAAAAAATCTCCATTCATCTTAGAAAGAAGAGGAATAACATGCAAGCCCTCACGATAGGGTTAGAAAGGCATTTTGGGTGGAGATTTGGTAAAGAAAGAAAGTTGAAAATGTGATTACTAGGGTTGAGCAAAGCTAGATAGGAGTTGGGCATGGCCATTTGGGAGCATTTATATGTAGATTTTCAACCTGGATGGATAGGCATTGAACATAGGTATAGGGGCATGTGCAGGATCATGGTATGCCAAATAGGCCCTTAAGTGGCAAAAAATTCAGAAAAATCAGTGTTAGGCAACTTGACGTAAATATTTGAATAAGTTATCTATATTATTTCAAAAATATGTAAGAATAGAATTTGTAGAAAATTGAATGTAGTTTCTAAAATACTAGGTTTATTTTAAAATAAATAAAATCTATTTGGTGAAAATTTGAAATTTCAATGCAGGAGTACTTAAATTTCAGGGAAAAATAAGAAGTAGGTGTGTCAATAACCTAACCATAATAAAATGATAATGTTTTTGTAAGATTTTATATATAAGTAGAGGACTCATGTCGGATGTGATGCATATTTTTTGTAATTTTTTCCAAGTAAATAATTAATTATGAATTTTTATTACAACTTTTAGAAAATATAAAAAACTTGCCGCTCGACCACCTTAACTTGGTCAAAATTCATGAAATTTAATTTTTCTTTTTTAATCCTATAGTATGTAAAGCATAGAATGTGACGCATGTTGGATTCAAAAATATGATACTATTTGAAAGTTATAGATGTTTTCAATCGCCCTATCGATCGAGGAATTTAGTCATAATTCTAATAGAAAATGAATAATAATTATTTATTAAATTCAAATTAAATCATAATTTATATTTTTGGAAAGCTGAGAATCTCCTCTAAAAACCCTTTTCGTTTCATTAATTTTGGGTGAAAAAAAAGTCATCAGCCACATACCCTACAAATATTGCCACTTTTTGGCATACCATGATCCTGCACATACCCATAGGTTATGCTATAAGTTGTTAAAAATAAATGTATTATAGCTCAAATACTTTGGTTAGATATAATTTCATCTTTATTATTCAATAATTTTAAGATATTCTTGTATTTAAGATATGCAAAGGTTTTAACACTTTTTTTAAAAAAAATTCAATAATAAAAATAAGAATGTTGCTCAAGAAATTGCTTTACTTCAAAAAAAAAAATCTAATAAGGTAATTATCAAGATTTTCATTGTCTCAAAAATCCGATCGTAAAATAACTTGTGCAAGCTTACAATTGTAAACACATCAACAGTACCAAATAGAATGTATTGTGGAAGTGGCAAAAAAAATGCTTAGTGAAATTGTCACTTGGGGTATGCCTACCAATTCATATTCTTTTGTTGTTTGAAGCCTTTTCATTTCTGTCACTACTGCAATAATTATAGAAAGAACAAAAAAACACCAACACTTATTCTCTATAATAATGATATACCACTTTCATTTTGAATTATACTTTTGGTTAGTGGGACAAAGATTTGATTGCATGGGCACTAACACTATAATAGATATGATAATAAAGATTTGTATGCTTGTTGTGGCTATGTGAAGTGTCCAATTATCCTTTTATCCATTGTGCTACCCTATTTTATAAATAATGTTGGAGATTGCACATAAACAACTCCATACATCGAAAAGTTACCCAAATGAGCAACAATCATAAAACAAGTTTTATGAAATCTCATGCCATCAAACTGGTTTGTCAAACCATCGAGTATGGAAACCCTTGCTAACAAATTTGTATCCTAATTAGTAAGATATAGTTATATTAATATTTCTATATTATTGCCATCTCATAGAATTTAATACATTAGTATTATGCATAGTCAATCTAAACTATGATATGGTAATGATGAAATAATTGCATTTGACCTTATGCTTAGTGCATGTTTCTTGTGTACAATACCCCAAATTCTACATTAGACTTTGTAGAGAAGGGGGATTCGCTACTCACGAGTTCTCTTCACTCAGAGAGCCTCACAGGGTGAACTGCCCTAAACTACCTCAAGAAACAATGACAAGCATTCTAGAATCAGAAAGAGCAGGTCACAAAGATTTTCTAGACAAACTAACAAGCTCTCGACCAGAGGATGTCAGCGCAGGATACATATGATAGCATGGCGCGCTAGCATCTTGTACCGAACAGAAAGTGAATTTGTCATAGAAAATGACAAGGTGACTACTTCTATTCTAATTGCTAAGGACTTCCAAAATACAGGAAAGTAACAGAAAGTGATAGAACTGAAATAAAGTGTAGAATTGATAGAGATAAGGATAAGAAAGGAAATACTTACAACCACACAAGTGATGAAGCCTCCAGCAAATGAATGCCTTCAAAGCTTGTATGCATGATATCTGGAGAAAGTGTTGGGGCTGTATTGGGGTTTGCCTCAGTCAAACCCCTGTTTTGGTGTTCCCACCTCCACAGACAACCAAATAGAAAGAGAGAGTGTAACCAAAATGGAAAAAATCATGTGGTGAAAGCAAAAACCGCTCAAGAGTAGAACCCACACCACCAAGTATGAGTGATAAAAGCAATCCCCGCTCGAGGAGAAGAACCTATATCACAAAAGAGGTGACAAAAACAATCCACGCTCAAGGTGGAGAGCCTGTATCACAAAGTATGAGATGCAATAGTTGGGGGATATGGAATCTCAAGATACTCACAAGCATGAGATGAGGGAGATGAAGTTGCAAGAGTGAAGCTGAGAGAGCTTGAAAGTGTTTGAAGTTGCTATAGCAAGCTATATGGAGTTGTGCAAGCAAGAGCTAAAGGGTAGAAGGCTAAAGCCAAAACAAGAGAGAAGCTAGAAGCAGAAGAGAGTTGCAAATGAAGTGAAAAGATAGCATTTAAGGGATGAAAAGAAGCTTCTCAGGCGGTTACAAGGCATCTCAAGCCGTTACCACCGACCAAAGGAGATGACAAGTGGAAAACATGCTTGGAGACAGTTGTTTGAGCGTTGAAACATCGCAAGATGGTAGCGTGGCATGCAAACATCTATGTGGTGCACTAATGTCTAGACACATCACGCTACAAAATGACAATAACAAGAAAAATGTAATGTTCAATGCAAAGCGGATGCGTGAGGGTAGTTGTTGAAAAGGGGTGTTGGAGCATCTTGAGAAGGGAAGAAGGTTGATGCAGGGGCTAAAATGAGCCTACACAAGATGCTAAGTGAGTGGACACTAAAGCAAATGCAAGAATGTGTATGAAATTGTGAGGGGTGCAATTTTACGACTATACAGACTCACAAAACTTAATTTCTTATACTCCACAAATAAAAATTCATTATAAAAGAATCTAACGAGGATAATAATATGAAGAAATAAAATCAATCTTGCTCTAGTTTATCATTATTTGTAGTTATTAGAGTAGTTACAAATTGCAAAAATACAATAGTATGTCACCTAAATGGTTAAACTAGTCACTATCCAAATAATCCTAAGTCAAATAATGAAGTGTTTTAAACATTGAAGCTCCAAAATTATACTTGATGATTCAGGGAGTATACAAACATGAATGATCATGTTGTTCACAACAAGTCAAATGAAATAATCAATATAAAATTTGAGTGGTTAGTATAAAATGGAATGTTCATACTACATTGAGAATAGCATTTTGGTAGGAGTTATAGTCTCCTTTTACACAAGCCAATTTGTAGTCTTATGCATGAGGGGGGTATCCTTACCCGTATTAGATGTCAATATGTCTCTAGCTTCATTCTTATAGGCTGTATATTTAATGAATTAACAAGTGGTGGACACCAAAGTTAACCTAGAAACTATAATGATGGGTTGTTTCATACTAATCTATGGGTGTAGTTGAATGCTCATGAAACCTCTATCTCTAGTTGTTATAAACCAACTTATATTCTCCTTAGAATACTCTCCATCATAAAAATATTGTGGTTAGAAGAAAAATACTTGGCTAGTAGATGACCACAAGCCTAAACCTACAATAATAAAAGAGCAATTAGCCGATTTTGAGGATAGATTAGTGGGTGACTAACACTTATGGGTTGTTGGTATGGGTTGATGGATGGGAAACTAGAGTTTGTAGGTTCTTGGTATGGAGTGATGGATGAGAAACTAGAGCTTATGGACCTTCTTGGTATGGAGGGTAGATTGATGGGTGATTGGAGCTTGAGATGAAATTGTTTAATGCAATATAGTCTAGGGTTTGCATATTGATCCAAAAGACCCTCATTATCATCATAGTGGTCATATTTTGATTGATCAACAAGGTTGACATCATCCTCATCATTAGAGAAGGGGTTTTCATTATGAATAGGGTACCTATCAAAGTAAGATGAAAGTATAATAACATATTTGGATTAGGATGGAAAACGGGATGTGGATGTAGGATTTGGTTGAATAAGTTGGTGGATATTTGGATTTGGATGCAAAATATGGTTAATCCTAGTGTTTATCAATTGGATTTATTGGGCTTGGTGGAAATGATGGATATACCTTAATGAGAGGTGAAGACAAATAATTAAAGATATTTTTTATTTTTTGAAAGCTTAAACTAAGAAAAAGATAAAAAGATTTTTAAAAATATAGCTCAAAGGATAAGGTCCTTGTTTGTCTTAAAGTAGGGAGTTTATATTCTAAAAGTAAAAAAAATAGAAGAAACATAAACAATACTAAAATTGTTCACATGGGAGTGTCAATCCTTGTAGACCTAGATATATCCTATTTATCAAGTGATGGATAGTTAGTGAATGCAAGGTCATGTACCACCTATGCACCTCTTATCTTGGAAGGTAAACCCCTACCTAAATTTAGCTCTATCTCCCCAATCTAAAATCATATTATGAATAACTTCTCAAGCTTAATTGTCATTTAATATGCCATAAAAGGACAGCTAAAGGTCTTAGACAAGGCTATATAGGTGACTAGGGGAATACTTGATATACAATAAAGGAACAAGAGACTTAATACATAATTATGAAAAGTGTAATGATTCCAAACAACCATGAGAAGAGGTTCACCTACCCTTCTTCTTCATGTCCTCAAGTATTAAAGTTCTCAGGGGCTTATACTAAATAATAAAATTACAAATTCCAAGACGCGTCTTTCAATTCACCCCCACTCTTTATACTACATTGGAAAACTAGAATTGGGGTCATAACCTTAGTGATGAAATCCAAGGCAAGCCTCCTAAAAATAAATTTTGGAAGAAGAGGTGTTTATGATTCTCAAGTTCACACAAGCATGCAAAATAAGAGCATCCACACACACACACTCCTTCGAGATTAAAATACACTAGTCTATTAATTAACCAAATTGAAGTGTTCCATTATATTTTAATTCCACAAATCAATGATTTAAAAATGACACAAAATGAGTACATAAAACAAAAGCAAAAAGTCAATCTATAAACAACAATCTTTTTATGGCCATCCTACAAAACCACTAAGTTACAAGCTTTATGTTTTTTTGTTCTTTGGCTTGTGAAAAGGATGGTTTTATGTTTTTAATCTTTGGCCAAATAAGGACATTGAATTAAAAGATCATCTCGAAACATAAAATATAATACTTCAAACTAAAACAATTGCACTATTATATTATTCATAAAATTCTGATAAATTTAAAAAACAATCATCACATTACAATTTCATATGTAAAAGTTATGTTCATTTGAAGATTAAAAATGAAATGCTCACTTTGAATGATTTTACTTAATTAGTGGTGCATGATCTAAAAACAATGGTTTGATGCACTATGTTTGGCTCAAAACTATCTTTCCAACACCTATAACAAATTGAAAATATGATTATTATTATAAAAGTTACAAGTGTTTTACTACAAGTTGGATTTTAAAAGTTACAAAGGGGAAGTAAAAGGAGTTTGGCCAAGTGATTAAACCTCTATGAATGTTTTTTTTAACCAACGAATGAAATAAAATTAATTATTAACATAATTAACATTTGCATCAATTAAATTATAGTACAAAAAGTACAAATTTGTATAACTCTACATATTACCAAATAATGTATTTGAAAAGTAATTTATTTAATTTAAAATATTATCCTACACTAAAATATAGAGTGTTATGTATCAAAACTTATTTCTTAGCCTTTTTGTACCAACGAGGCATCAATCTTACATGGGGTGCTTCTATAAAATTTGATCTCCAAAATCACCTTAAAAAAGAAGAAATCTACAAAACAAGAAACACCAAAAAGCTTCACAAACAACATAATTGGTTTGTAGGTTAGTGTGTGCACGTCAAGTTCACCAATATGTAAGCAATGAAAAAGGAAAACAAGAAAAATAATAATTTGAAACACAAACTAACTAGCATTAAATTCCTATTTAACAATCTCAATACAAACCTTAAATCAAGCTTGTTAAGTTGACTTGATTGTTAGGAATGTGGATGAAACTCCTGGTAACATAACACTTTAATTGATAATAGATTTTGACAAAGTATATTTACATAAAGATTTGAGATTCATAAAATGACAAAGGAATGAGGGTATTTATAGATTCTTTGAGAAAAATCAAATTGATGGATGGGGATAAAATTGAAGACTTGAGTCAACTAAATAGGTTGTGGAGTTAACTCAATTAAAATTGGAAAAATTGCCTTTTAGAACTCGTAAGAGGATGCTAATGAGATATTTAATTTATTAAATGGATAAATGAGAAGAAGTTTATAATTCAAAGACGGAGTTAATTGGTGAGAGAAGACAGTTTTTTATTTGAAGAATGAGTTAACTTGCAGAGAAGATAATTATGAATTTATGAATATTTAATAAAATTTTAATGAGGAAGTTACTAATTTGAAGAATAAGTTAAATAATGGAGAAGATATGAGAGGATAATTATGAATTATTTATTTATTTATTAAAAAATGAATAATTAACTCTCATTAATTAAATAATAAAATTTAATTAACTAATTAATGGATAATTAAAAGTAGTAATAATTAATAATAAATGATTTGTAAATGGTAAATGTGATAAATGATTAATAAATAATAATAAATGATAATTAATGAATGATGTGATAAATGATAAATGTTAATAAATGATATGGTAAATGGATGATACGATGATACTTAGGGTTCAATGATTAGGAGAATAATTTTAGTGTCTATAATGTTTTTCAACAACTCTTCCTTGAATGTGACATTTTGGCTCCTCAATATATTGGGAAAAATCCAAAAACATAATTTCTAGAAACTTTCGAGAAAGCTTCTTCAACCTCTAAATGAAGAGTTGGTATTGATAATAGGATATTTCAATTTGATAGCAAATGAAGATGAAAAATAAGGGGAATCATCCCCCCTTATAAAGTGCTCTTATATTTCAAGGACTACATCAATATAAATCATTGTCATGGCTATACACCTAAAAATGGTAAATTCACTTGGACCAACAGAAGAAACTCCTTCCACCAGTAGATAGAGTATATAGATCCATGTTATCTACATGTTGGCTTTCTATTCTTGAGAACTTCTCCAACTCCATCCTTTCCCTCATGGGTTCTAATGATTTCCCAATCTGTTTTGATATCTTTGAGGATTAAGCCTTGAACAAGTCTCCTTTTAAGTTTGAAGTCATGTGGTTTATTGATAAAAAATTTCTCCCTCCCTAAAACACTAGTGGGAGAACATTCCTTTTCAAGAGGATCGAAAATGATACAATTGTGCAATAAGCTAAAGCATGTAAAATGAAAATTTTAAAAATGGAACAAAGAGCACGTAAAAAACATCTTTGCTAAGAAGATTCAAATTGAGAACTAAATAGCCGATATTGGCATGGTGTGATGGTTTATAGGTGGCATTGTTGTTCTTGCCACCAAGGTTCAAACCCCGTTGGGGTGGTATTGTTGAATGGTTGTATTTGGTTCATAGCTCCGGTCAAAAGCATTTACCCCTTGAATAAAAAAAAATTGACAACTAAATAAATAGATTAACCAAACATGTAATTAAATTGGGAATAAATTCCCATAGCTGTGACTAGGAAAAGAGACTCAAAGAGGTTTTAGAAGAGCTCTTGCTTCAAGAAGAAATCTATTGATGGTAGAAATCAAGAGAAGCATGGCTTAAGGAAGGAGATAGAAACACAAAATTATTCCATGCTTCAACCAAGGTTAGAAGACAAATAAATCATATCATTTCTAGTAAATTTTCCTCAAGAGAATAGATTGATGAGCAAGCTGGAATAAAAAGAGAAGTTGTTTATTTTTTAAAGAATCTTCCATCCAATTCAACATAGAATAAAGCCAATTCATTTCAGAACCTCTTATTCAATATTCCTACATTAGCTATTTAAAAAGACAACAAAGTGGTAATGGAAAAAATTTCTTTGGAGGAAATTAGAGACATTATTTTTCCTCACCAAGTGACAAGTCTTGAGGGCTAGATGGCTTCACTTTTATTTTATTTAGAAATGTTGGGACTTAATTGGGAGAGACCTTCTTCAAGTAATGGAAATAGCAAGGAAACACAAAAATATTCTCCCCTTGCACCTTTGTTTACTTCTACCTCATCTCTCTTTACAACTCTATATATAAATTCTTCGTCAAAGAAATCTCCTCGAGGGTGGAAAAATTATTTCAAATATAATTTTGGAGGAGAAACATGGCTTTGTGCTTGGTAGAGACACAATTGAAGGAATTTTGATAGCACATCAAGTCACCCACTCAATCCAATCACAAAATATATCTTCCATGGTCATCAAACTTGTTATGATGAAAGCATATGATTAAGTAAATTAATATATTTTATGAATGTCTTGGGAAATTTTGGCTGCAATAAAGGGTGGTGTAAGTGTCCATTTTCTCAAGAATTTTTGTAGTTAGATTCTTAGTTCTCATTAATGGATTCCCTAATGACTCTTCAACTCAAGGTCTAAGGTAGGGAGACCCCTTATCTCCTTTCTTTTTCATCCTCATGGTGGAGGATTTCAGTAGATACATTCATACAAAAAATACAAAGAATAATTGATCTAGAATCAATGTTCATAAAGCAAATCAATCAAACAATCATGCATTATTCAGGGATGACACCATCCTATTTGGTAAGGGTACCTTTGTGGAAGCTAAATCTATAAATAAAGTTCTAATAGATTATTGTGTAGCTTTTGGTCAAAAAATAAATATGGCCAAGTCAAATATTTTCTTCTTCAACACTTCTCCAATCCGTCAAAAAAGGATTTCTAAGTTTCTAAGCTTTGTAATAGATGAAATCCCATGCAATTATTTGGGGATTCCTCTTTTAAGTGGTAACATTAAGAGTGAGTTTTAGAAAAAGGTGATTGAAAATATCCAATCTAAAATAAAGGTAGATGACTTACATTGGTAAGGAGAATCATTATGATTAAATTTGTCTTGGAAGCCATACCTATATACATGACTTAGTATTGAAAACCTCACTTGGGGTTCTAGAATAGAATTGGAAAAGATGTTAAGAATCTTTATATGAAAATGTAGTGTTGATAAGAAAAGGACAAATCTTATTGCATGGGACAAAGCTTGCAAGACCAAGCCTTCAAAAGGCACTAGGATACAAGACATTGAAGGACAAAATAGGGCTCTAGGAGCAAAATTGGTTTGGCACATGGGTAAAAATCCTGGAGCAAAATGGTGTTCAGTGACGTAGGAAAAATACTTGGATACAAGGAATAGGGAAATAATTTTCACACTCAAATTTGATAGCAAGCTCCAAAATTTTGAAATCCATCATAGAAATCAAGAAATTAATCCTTCCAAATTTGTCACGTGGTTAGTTTGCGATGGAGAGAAAGCCCTCTTTGAGGAAGACTAGTGGAATGTATATCCTCATTTTAGGTAAAGGACATACCTTCTTGAAGCAAAACACTTTTTGATGCAAGAATGGGCAACAAAGTAGAAGACTATATGGAACTTTCAATGAAACAATCCTTCCCAAGATCAAAGTGACATAAGCTAGATCAATGTAACATCCCCTCAAACCATAAAACCATTCCAAAAAAAATTCTAACTTAGAGACACATCTTTTTCTCAGAACAAGAAGATGAAGTAATATTGATGTCTTCTAAATATGGTAATTACATAGTAAAACATGGCTACCTTACCTCTTCTTAGTCATCTTGTATTGATCCTTGACCACATAAGTTGTGTTAGAATAATGGTGGGCTGGCAAAAGAGGGAGCATTTGCATGTATTGCCCTACACAACAATATTTTTTTGGTTGGTATGTTAAAAGGTGTTGGCATCACCTCCACCTTCAAATGTGTGCTTTGTGGGTAGTAGAGGAAGATACTAATTATCTGCTACTAAACTACAATTTTAGTTACACTTGTTGAAAATGATTGGTGGGGAAGCTAAAATATAAGGGAGTCTTACCAAATACCATTTTAAAACACTTCAATAATTTGTCGTATGTACGATGGTTCCACATACTCATATATATGGAAAATCAATCCCTCCTTGCTCATTTGACACATATGAAATGAACACAATTATATAAGATATTTAGGAAAACCTCCTCCAAAATAAAAGAGAAAGGTCTATCTCAAGAGAATGTTATGTCTAACATTCTCAAAAACTCTTCATGTTAGATAAGTTCACAAATAGGATACTGAAATCCTGAAAAGAATCTCAAACAAAAAATAGCCAGATCCAACACCAATCCAGATAGAAAATCAATAAAATGATAAAAATAAACTTAGATGGAGCTTAAGGGGCAACCTAGGACTTCCAGACATAACTATGTGATAGGAGATAGCCTAGGTAACTTTCTGCTGGCAAAAGTTTTTCCACCAAGATCTCTACTTCTTGGTAGTAGACATAGGTATAGGGTTTGTGGCTACTGTGCAAAATGAATAGAAGAGTCAACATTTTGCCACAAAAATGGGAGTCCACCATTATGGGGCTGTATGACTCCTCGACACTTCTCTCCCACATGTTCCATTTTAACTATTCAAGTGTTGAGGCTGCTCTGCGATTAATTGTGGGTGAAGATCTTTTCCAGGATGCGCTGAGGAGACTGTTCTACTAAGAGGCGGCCTCAATTTTCCTTTCAAACATCACGGACATCCTTCACAACTCTGACCTTGTTGAGGTGGTAGGATTTAGTTATGTTCAGGAGTATTTATTACCTGTGGGGAAATTTCGTGCAGCTTTGGCGGAGTACGACTTCATGGTTGGTTCTACACTAGTTGCAGATTTGGTTTCTCATCTCTAACTCTGTGATGATCCAGTAGTGGTGTGTGTGTTCTAGGTGCTTCAGACAGGAGTTTTAAATGATAATGGGCTTCCTTTGAATAGTACCATTGATGCACATCAAAGAGAGCTTGAGGAAGGGTTTATTTCTGGAGTCAAAGGATTCTTCAATGCCCCTCTATGGCCTCCCGATCCATTCCTAACAAAACATTAATAACAAAACATTAATTTTGAGACATGGAGCATATGTATGTAATTTAGTACACATATGAGTGCAATAATAATGACTAAATAACAATATTACATAAAGATATGTGTAAATGAAAATAGAATGTGTATTAATAAAAAGACCAAATTATAATCTAAAATTAACACAAAAATATATCACTTCTCAATATATAATTACATTTGTGACTTTCCATTAATATAAACACAAAACTAAATGAAAAACATCAATATATAAATTTCACCATTACAAATATTAAAAACTTTAATATTAAAATTAAAAAAACTGCACATTAATTCTCACATTACAAGATTAAAATATCAAAATACAATTTAAAGTAATTACATAAAGCCCACATATTATTCTTTATATCAGAATAAATAAATGATTTTTTTTACTAATTTGAAAAAGTCTTTGAACATCACAATCTATTTTATATCAATCAATCTTTAATACCCATTCACATATAATTAATTATACAATTATTCTTATCTTATGTTTATCAAATGACACACTTCTTATTTAACTGTCTAATTTTAAATGACCTACAATCAACTCTGTATCTTTTGTAATTTTTAAGCCGTTATTTTGTAAAATTGATTAAGTCTACATGATATCTCATTAGTGTTTGAAGTATCTTTAAACTGCTAGGGGAGAGGAGTCGATATGTAGGCGGGGGCCCTAACGTGCGATGGGACATGCGCTCGTTGGGGCCCACACCTATACGTCGGTCCTCCACAACTTAAATAAAAATTCTTCCATAAATAGGCATGATGACATCAAACATAAATCAGATTTAAAATGCACACTTAATAATATTCATTTCAAAACAAAACAAGACACGTTGGCAGCCAAATATGATGAAGTGTATCCAACTTGTATTTGACATATAACAAGTAGCATTCCGACATGGAATTTAAACAACCCAAACATTAAGACATACACCCTTCCATGTAAACTGGTAAACCCAACTATCGCACCAATGCAGGCATCACTTTCACATTAATCACAACTACATAACATAAACAAGGTGCCAAGTCAACAACATTCAAACCCATCTGACCCATCTTTGATCGACTAGCGAACCCATTACAACAATGTTTCCCATTGTAGCATAACCAAACCAACATGCAAATGTATTCGCTTGTCCCTTCAACCATGAGACCTACAACACATATCAACTTTAATCTATCCCATCTCACCAAGTAGGGTGTGCACGTATTGGAGCCAAAGACAAATATCCCACCTGCATCCATTTAACAGTCATGTAAGGCCGTCATTATTCAAAAATAAAACATGGAAACAATTTCAAACAATCCACCAAACCAATCAAGTCAAGAATTAATGGCCAAAATCAATCAAATCTCCAATTCATACAAAACATAATTCAAATTCAAAAAAGGACAACAATTTATTTCACCACACCAAACAAGCATCAATCAAATTCAAATAGCCATGAAAACCTTTAAGTATTCACTTATTTTGGAGTGAGTGACATAAGAAAAGGAGGAGTGACAAGCACAAAATTCACCGAGTTAACTTCAAGGGGAGGCAACAACTCAGATTCTAGTGCACCAGCATCCGTATTGTTCCAGGTTTTCCTTTCACACTTTTCCATTTGTTTACTTCATATTGTTCTTCATTACAGCCATTACTGTTTTCCATTTGTAAGCTTTATATTGATCTTCATTACAACCATTACAGTCATAGGTTTTTATTTATGTTTCCCTAGGGTTTATATTGCAAATATAATAGTCACATGTGTTTATTTATCTATCGCTAGGGTTTATATTGCAAATATTGTAGTCATAGGTTAGCATATGTGTTCCATAGGGTTTATATTGCAAATATTACAGTCATGGTTTACCATTTGAAGCTTTCACTAGGGTTTATTTTGTAAATATTACAGTCATTCATTAGCATATACATTCCCTAGGGTTTATATTGCAAATATTACAATCACAATTTACCATTTCTGTTTCCCAAAGGTTTATATTGCAAATGTTATAGTCATAGTTTACCATTTTGATTTCCCTAGGGTTTATACTACAAATATTATAGTCATAGTTTACCATTTCTGTTTCCCTAGGGTTTATATTGAAAATGTCGTAGTCATAGTTTAGCCTTTTTGTTTCAGTGGGGTTTATATTGCAAATATTACAGTCAGTTTAGCATTTCTGTTTCATAGGTTTTGCATTATCATTCACTCTGCTTATCGTAGTCTCATAGGTTCTACATTATCATTTATATGGTAAATATTAGTCATGGTTTTCCATTTTTGTTTCATGTGTCTTGCATTATCATTCACTTTTCTTATCTTATTCTCATAGGTTTTGCATTATCATTCACTCTAGTTATCTTATTCTCATAGCTTCTGCATTGTCATTCACTCTAGATATCTTATTCTCATAGGTTTTGCATTATCAGTCACTAAGGTTTCTATTTTTATTAGTTTTTTTTCATCTTTTTCATAGGTTTTGCTTCATCAATTCACAAATATTTATGCCTGTCAATGAGTTCGTCATAGACAAAATATGTGAGCTTTGTTAAACTCTTACTATTTTTCATTCGTAAGCTTTCTATTGTGTCATAGTTAAAATATGAGTGTGGTTTTCACTTTTTTGTGCATGAGAATGTTAATGTTGTAAACACTTAAGAGATATGAGATGTTCTTAAACTCTAACTCCCTTGCATAGTTTGTAATTTTGTGCTTCTTACTCATCTATTTCCTTATGTTGCTCACTCCAGAATAGATGTAACTCTCTAAACTATTAGAATAGATGATCTAAATTGAAATGCAACAAACTAAAAAGATAATAGATACATAAACTAAATAATCTTATGTTCAAGCATCACTCTCTTCATACATATAAAGATAACTGTTCAATCATTTGTGTTTCATAGTTTACTATTTATGTTTCATAGGTTCTGCATTACAAACTAATTATTCTTTTGTTCAAGCATCATTGTTTTGATTGTACTTATTCTGTGTAGATGGCCAAGGGTAATGCAGTGGTGACTTGTACTGGGAACAAAAAAAGAAAAGAGCCACGACAAGGTTGCCCTCCGACAAACGAGGAGCTAGATTCCCCCCTGAAATAAATCCTGTTGCACAAGTAGATGAGGTTTCTACTCTTCAAATACCACAGATTGAGGTTACTACACCTCAAATACCACAGAAGCTAAAACAAATACAGAAGTTGTGGTCTTCAGATGACATGAAAAGGCCACTCTATGATGTTGAAGAGAATGACATGTCGATAAGGGGGGCTTCCAAAAAGTGGTCAATCCCAACAACCACACTGTCCAAATGGCTAGGGGGTCTAACAACAACTTCCAAGAAAGGTTCGCCAACAGTCCTCAGTGAAGAGGAAGAACATCTTATTGTGGAATGGTGCAAGCAAATGGTTGATATTGGTCATGGTCTTGAGATAGTCAATCTTAAGTTTGAGGTTGCCCAAATATGTCAGAATAGGCCAAACCCTTTCACCAATGGGTTCCCAGGGAAGTCTTGGTGGACAGACTTCAAGCACAGACATCTTGAACTTGCATTACGAACTGTTGAAGGCCTACAAAAAGATAAGGCATTCAATCTTAGAGCTGATGTTGTAGCTACATTCTACAAAACATTGTTTGCACCATACGAAGCCATGCCATATGGTCCTAATCGCATATGGAATTACGATGAAACTGGCATCCAAGTAGGCAAAAATGGGTCCATGAAGGTGCTCGCAAGAAAAGGTAGCAGGAATGTCTCTTACATTATCCCAAAGAGTTGTGAATGGATAACCATTCTATGGTGTGTCAATGTTGTCGGGCAGAGCATTCCAGGATTCTATTTGTTCAAGGGGAGTGTGAACATAGATAATTACATCATAGACTGCGAACCAGGTGCTTGCATGGCAGCCAAGCCCCATGAATGGATGACCAAAGACTTGTTCATAGATTGGTTAACCCACTTCAAAACCTCAGTTCCAGGCGGTGTCTCGCCCACCAACAGGGTCTTGCTGATCTTTGACAGCCATGGAGGCCATGTAGCACTCGAAACCATCTAAGAAGCAAGAGAAATTGGTGTAGATTTGTTAACATCGCCATCACACACATCACATAAGCTACAACCATTGGATGTGAGTGTGTTTGCACCTTTTAAAGCTTACTTCAAATCAGAACGTGCAGATTTTTTGTAAAGGTTTCCAAACATTGAAGTGAGGAGGAGAGAACTTGCAATGTTAGGCAGCAAAGCAATGAAAAGAGCTTTGATAGTTGACAACATCAAAGCTAGGTTTAAAAGGAATGGTATATGGCTGTTGAACCTGATGCACTTGTCATTGACATGCATCCCAGTGAGACATTTGTGGTCAGTGAGGATGCTGACACAGTTGAAAACATTCTCAGCCTTTATGGACTTGCTCTATCAAGCAATGATGTTGCAGTATTGCAGTCCACTCTTCCAGATGGACATTTGCAGACTGCAACAAAAACACAACACTCACCTCATAGTTGTCCTGTTGAATCATTTGCACAAGTGGTGGTTAATGAACACACCCCTCCCATGGTGGACAACCTTGTTGATCAATTCAACAAAAGTTTAGATCTTCCATCACAACGAAGCCAACCATCCTAGTTGGTTGAGGGAGCAATGAACTTGGGCATTGATTTGGAAGTCCCAGAACATCAGGATACTTATACTTTCCCATCACCACCACCAGAAATTGACCCTTCTCAAGTTGTGTATTACTATGCTCCTTCTTGCATTTCAAATTTATGAGGCAATGAAGATGTACCAGAGGGCTCACAGGTAGTAGAGGAGGTCATTACCACATAGTCGGATGGGACAAAAGAAACACAAACAATTCCACACATCAACAAGTTCCTCAAGATGCCTATGCACACTGACTGTCAAAAGAAATCCAAAGTTGGTGCAATTCGGATCAACAGACAGTCTCAACTATTGACAACAAATGACTACATGAGGTTGTTAATGGAGCAAGAGCAAAGGAAGAAATAGGTTGAGGAGATAAAATCAAGAAAGAGACAACACAATGAGGAGAAAAGGGTAGCAAAAATTGTGGCAGCGAAGTTGAAGGAGAATGCTAGAATTGAGAAGGAGATACTACAAAAAGACAAAGAGCAGCAGAAATTACAACAGAAAAAGGATAGAGTTGCAAAAAAGGAGTAAGAGAGGCTTCACAAGGAACAAGACTGAAAGGAAAGAGAGATTGAGGAGGCACATAGGGCTTTACAAAGAGAGAGGCAGTTAAGGTACCCTTCTAATCCGTTGTCTCAAAGTAATGGAGTCTTTCGTGATATTCTCAACATTAATATCCCTCAATTCTCCACAACAATGAATTATTCAAACCTTTCCCAATCTAACTTCAGGGGCACTCAATATCCATATCAATTTGGCACTTGAGATGTACAGATGTGTTCACCACCACCCCCAACACATGTCACTTGCACCCAATTTACCACTCCAAGTCCCACTCATGTATGCAACACTCCTCGTCGACTAGAAGGGGACGAGAACATGGCAAGTGGCACCCCAACTAGCCAAGATCCATTTCCCCACAGCAACAGCTAGATGCTTCCTTTTTTTTTGTTTTCACATGCAATTCAAGTTTCATACAGTTTAGAAGTTTTGATATTTACAAATGCACCGAAATTGTGGACAGTTTTAATTTTATGATAAGTACAGATTGAGCATTATTGTTTTGGTTTGTGAAGTAATTTGATCAAATTCCAAAAAGTGTTGTATGTAATTTGCAATGTGTGTTATTGTTTTGATTTGTAATGTATGCTTCTTCATTGACATTTTTAAATATATGATAATTACAAATGCGTCGTTATTGTTTTGATTTGCAGTGTATTATGATCATATTGCAATGTGTGTTCTATGTAATTTGCAATGTGTCACTATTTTGATTTGCAATGTTTGCTTCTTCATTGACTTTTTGTCATTTTCTATTCCTTTTTTATCTAATTTTCCACGTGGGAGGACGATATTTGTCCATGCGTTTTAAAAATTAAAAAAAAGACCCCTTGAATGATACATAGGCACCTCGAGTGCCACTTCCTGTGTGGCACGACGTCCGAAGTTGATAGCCTTTCCACGTCAACTTCTCTCAGTCTGCCACCCTAAGAATCCACTGTGTCATATTTATCACTCACCGCCCCTTGCTATACTTCTCGACTGTCATGTTTGATGCATGTCTCTTCTCCTTAGCTCTATGCCACCCCGCATATTTTTCCAGCCAATCTATACATATACATATACATATACATATGTATATAGATATGTATATGTATATGTATATAGATATGTATATGTATATGTATATAGATATGTATATACATATGTATATGCATATGCATATACATATCTATATACATATCTATATGCATATGTATATATGTATATGTATACACATATACATACATATTTTTCGAGCCAACCTGCATTCAATGCTCCCAGTGCCTCGCTCTTCTCACCATCTTTACAGCCTTTCATTCTAGCAAGTTCTCATTTTTTCTTCACTTGCATGCCACTACGTGCTCGGTTCATCCTTTGCAAGTTTCAAACCTTTACCACAACCTGCGATGCTCAAACTCTAGTTAAGAGATGGATAGATGTCGATTGGTGAACGTTACAAGCAACTTCTTTCTATTGTTACATATACATATATGTATATATTTATGCATATATACATATGTATATGTATACATATACATATACATACATATATGTATATGTATCATACATATATACATATATGTATGATACATATACATATATATATGATACATATACATATACATATACATATAAATATACATACACATACACATACACATATACATATACCTATACAATTCAGTCATGCAACTATTGTATCTTTTTTAGGTGCCATTGATTAATTTGGGGGTGTTTTCTTTTTCATAGGTGATGCTTCATCTTCAATTCAATGTAAATGAATGCATATATATTTTTTTGTTGTGATTCAATTCAGTCATGCAAATGAATGCATGTAAGCAATGCTGCAATTTTTTATTTTAGTAACAAACAATATTGTTGGTTGTTTTGATGCCATTCATAAACCTAGGGTTGTTCTCTTTTTCATAGGCTTTGCATGTAAGCAATTCTATATACATATGCACATATATATACATATATGTATATGCAAATATCTATACATATATACACAAATATACATATAAATATATATACACATACACATACACATACACATATACACATATACATATACATAACATTGTTTGTTGTTTCCATGCCATAGATAAATTTGGGGGTGTTCTATTTTTCAAATGAATACATATAAGCAATGTTGCAATTTTTCATTGCAGTAACAAATAATATTGTTGGTTGTTTCGATGCCATAGATAAATTTGGGGTTCTCTTTTTCATAGGTTCTGCATGTAAGCAATTATATATACATGTATGTTTATGTATATATGTATGTATATGTATGTATATGTATGTATATGTATATGCATATATATATGCATATACATATATGTATACATATGCATATACATATACATATACATATACATTTATGTATACATATACATATACATTTATATACACATACACATAGGTTGTATTTTTCATTAGTTCTGCTTCATGAATTAAGTCATATAAATATAGTTGTTTTGTTAATGTAGACCATAGAAAATTGGATGCGCACGTTTCGGCTCCTCTCCCCTATAGAGTCATGTGTATTGTTGCATTCAATAATGAATTAGGGAGACTTGATTTTATGAATGCTTGGCTGATGGCAACCTATGTTGCACAGGTCCACAATTCCATTTGAATTGTGAAATGTTGAATAGGTAACCATTGAAAGCCTTCACAAAAATAAGTCCCCTAAGTGATTCAAGTAAAAAGCTACAATAGTTGCATGATTGAATTGATGTAGCCAAACCTATTAAAAAGATAACACCCCCAAATGAATCCAAGCACCTAAAAAATAAAACACACTTGCAATTAATCAAAGGCACCTAAAATTGATAGAATTGATGCAGGGCCGATTTGATGAAGGATAACCTATGCAAAAGAGAACGCCCCCAAATTAATTGCATAGTAGACCTTGATGTTGGAACCATGAAACGAATTGTAACTTCCAACCATACAAATATTAAATACAATTTGCAGTGTCAAAGTTTGTGCAATTGTTGCAAGATATAATGGTTTAGGGAGACTTGATTTTCCCAAAGCCTTTGTAATGGTAATCTATGTTGCACTTGTCCACAATTGGACCTTTCAACTGTGAAGTGCTACATAGGCAACCATGAAAGGCCTTAGGAAAACCAGGTCCCCTAAATACATGTTCTAACAAAGTTTTACTGCTCATTATTGTTCTATGGTAATACATGTGAATACTTAAAGGTTTTCATGGCTATTTGAATTGGGAATTATTTGAATCTGATTGATGGTTGTTTGGTGAATCTGATTGATTTCGGCCATTAATTATTCAGTTGATTAGTTTGGTGTATTGTTTGCAATTGTTTTCATAATTTTGTTTTTAATAATGGGTGCCTTACAACTTGTAAAAATGGAAGCATATGGGATTTTGGAGTTCACTATGACTATGTGCACACCCTACTTGGCAAGATGGGACAAACTCATGTTGATATGTGTTGTAGGTTTCATGATTCATGAGACAGGCGGATGCATTTGCTTGTTGGTTTGGTTATGCTACGATGGGAAACATGGTTGTAATGGGTTTGCTAGTCGCTCAAAGATGGGTGAGATGGGTTTGAATTGTGTTGACTTGGCACCTTGTTAATGTTGTGTAGTTGTGATTAATGTGGAAGTGACACCTGCATTAGTGTGATAGGCTCTCAATCTGAGTTCAAGTGCACATCATATAAAGTAGAGGACACCCCAAATTAATCAATGGCACCTAAAAAAGATACAATTGTTGCAGGTCTGAATTGATGAAGCATACACATACACATACACATATACATATACATAGACATAAGTGAATTAAACATGACTATAGAGAAGTATAGCAAGGGGCAGCGAGTGATAAATGCGACATGGTGGAGTGTTAGGGTGGCTGAGTGAGAGAAGTGGGCGTGGCAAAGTAGTCCACTTAAGAACTCTTCACACATCTATACACATTTACATATACACATACACATTTACATATACGCATACACATTTACACATACACATTTACATTTACATACACATACACATACACATACACATACACGCAGACATAGACATACACATACACATACACATACACATACACATACACATACAAATTTACATACACATAGATATAGACATAGACATAGACATAGACATACACACAAACATAGACATAGACATAGACATAGACATACATATACACATACACATACACATACACATACAAATTTACATAGACATAGACATAGACATAGACATAGACATACACACAGACATAGACATAGACATAGACATAGACATACACAAACACATACACATACACATACACATACACATACACATACACACACATACATTGCCATCATTGTGAAGAAAAAATGAGAAGTTGCTAGAATGGAAGGCTATAAAGTTGACAAAGTGTGCAAGGCACCAGGAGCATTGAATGCAGGTTGGCTTGAAAAATACGTAGGATGTCATGAAAGTAGTATATGTACATGTATATGTATATACACATATACATATACATATACATATACATATACACATGTATATACATATACATAAACATATGTATACGTCTATACATATGCATATATATATAAAGAAGATGCAAAGACCTTAAGCATATACAAGTTGGATACACTTCATCATGTTTGGCTGCCAGCATGTAATTGTTTTGTTTTGAAATAAATACAATTACGTTTGCATTTAATAGCTGATATACATATGCATATGTCTATACATATGCATATACATATATATAAATGATTAAACGTGCATTTAATATCCGATATATGTTTGGTATCATCGTGCTTTTTTATGCAAGAGTTTTTTCCTAACTTGTGGAGGATTGACGTACCACTGTGGGAAATTATTCATTGGTAGAATAGATGATTGAATTGATGAAGTGGAACTTACAAACAAGAGAAGACCCCAAAAATTATCTATGCTACCTAAAAAGGGTACAATATATGCATGACTAAATTGATGAAGCATAACCTAACAAAAATATAACACCCCCATATATTTCCAAGGCACGAAAAGAAGCTACAATATTTGGATGACTGAATTGATGAAAAATAACCTATGCAAAAGATAACACACCCAAAATAATCAATGGCACCTAAAAAAAGATACAAAGATTTGCATTACAAATTTAATGAAGTAACACATATGATAAGCCTAACACCCCTATATTTATCAATGACACCAAAAAAAGGCTACATAGTTGGCGAATGAACTGATGAAACGTAACCTATGAAAAACATAACACCCAACAAATTCCAAATGACACCTGAAACTGGTAGAATAGATGATGACTAACCATGATGAAGTCGAACTTACAAACAAGGTAACACCCCCAAAAATATCTACAGTACCTAATCAAGCAGAACCTGTGAAAAAAAGAAGACCTCAAAATTTTTGTAATGCAAATAAAAAAAGCTCCAATAATTGCATGTCTGAATTGAAGAATCCTAACCATTGTGAAACATAACACCCCCAAATTAATGAATGGAACCTAAAGAAAATAGCGTTAATGAATGAATGAAGCAACACCTATGAAAAACCTAAACCACCAATTTTATCAATGGCACCTAGAAATGGTACTGAATAACATTAATTGAAATGTTAACATTAACCCATGACTGTAATGGTTGTAATGAAGAACAATATAAAGCTTAGGAATGGAAAACAATAAGAGTATAACAATTATCACATATATATATGACTGAATTGATGGAGCATAACCCATAAAAAAATAACACCCACATATTTATCTATGGCACAAAAACAACATACATTTTTAAAGTCACTAAATAGATGAAGCAAAACCTAAAAAAAGATTAACCCAAATTATTATTTTTGGTTTATGAAACAAAGAACACAACCTAAGTGAATGATAATGCATAACCTATGAGAATAGGATAAGCAAATTCAATGATAATGCAAAACCTATGAGAATACGATAAGCAGAGTCAATGATAATGCAAAATTGATGAGAATAGGATAAGAAGAGTCAATGATAATGCAAAAGCTATGAGAATAGGATAACCATAGTCAATGATAATGTAGAACCTATAAGAAAGAATACAATAACCATTGGAGGCATTTATTAACTACGCTTATGGTAATATATGGTAATATCAATGACACCTACAAATAGTACTCAATAACATTAATTGAACAAATATCGAGCACAGTATATTCGGTGTAGGTGAATGGTAGAACACAGATTTTAGGAGATTGTTAAATGATCAAGATTGTCTACCTAGGGACTAGGCTCTTGTTTGTGTGTCAAAGATATAGGAACCGAAAAAATTTACATTAAAAAATTCAGCTCTTTTAAATTAAAATAACTTATATGAGAAGTGAGACATTAATAGCCTAACCATTGTAGTCTAAAGGAAAAGTCCATATTAATTTGCTCAATATCAATCTCTGGTTCTAAAATTTAAAAATCTCACACTTAAGTAGTTATATTCTTTTTAATCTTTCTATGAGAGGTAAGAATACTAATATTGTTATTAGGTTTTATAATTTGATAAAATATAAATCCATGAAAGAACATAATGAAAATAACATGGAATTATATGTTAATAATATATATTTTTTCTCAAAATTGTTTGAAAAGATACAAGTTACTTTATGAAATATTCTATTAGATAATAGTTGGCAATGGTCGTATTAGCATGATATGAGCTATTGGATTCATAATTAATTGTATAATTGATGGAATCTTTTTAAATCTATTTATTTTGACTATAAAATAGTTAATAATGTAGCCAATTATTTTCAAAGCTTAGGACTGGAAAATAGTAAGAGTTTAACAATTATCACAAATGTATATGACTAATTTGATGGAGTAGAACCCATAAAAAAATAACACCCACATATTTATCTATGGCACAGAAACAACATAAATTTTTTAAGTCATTGAATAGATGAAGCAAAACCTAAAAAAAATTAACCCACATTATTATTTTTGGTTTATGAAACAGAGAACACAACCTAAGTCAATGGTAATGTAGAACCTATGATAATATGATAAGTAGAGTCAATGATAATGCAGAACCTATGAGAATACGATAAGTAGAGTCAATGATAATGCAAAACCTATGAGAAAACGATAAATAAAGTCAATGATAATGCAAAACCTATGAGAATACGATAAGCAGAGTCAATGATAATGCAAAACCTATGAGAATACGATAAGCAGAGTCAATGACAATGCAAAACCTATGAGAGTAGGATAACCAGAGTCAATGATAATGCATAACCTATGAGAAAGAATACAATAACCAGAGTATATGATAATGCATAACCTATAAAACATAAATGGTAAACTATGACTGTAATATTTGCAAAATAAACCCTAGGGAAACATAAATGCTAAACTATGAGTGTTATATTTGCAAAATAAACCCTAATGAAAAAGAAATGCCAAAATATGACTGTAATATTTGCAATATAAACCCTATGGACACATAAAGGAATAAACAAAAATACAACTTCATCTATGGCAACAAAACAATGAACAATATTATTAATGAAAGAAGAAAACAACCCCAGAATTTTCAATGGCAGGGAAACAACCAACAATATTATTATTTACCCCATGCAAGAGAGCGATGCTTGAACAAAAGATTAATTTCCAAAGATTTAGTGTGTTTATGAACACAAATAGGATAGTGTTCATAAACACTAAAATTCAACCCAAAAAAACGATTTCTACAACACCAAAAGTCCAATAAAACAAACACAAAATGTAAAGAAAACTCAAAAAACTGAATAATGGCGAGCCTTAGTGAGCAAGCTCATGTGGGTTGAATGACTTGATGCGGGTGGACAACAGCTGAATCCCGAGCACACAACACCATTCATGCAACTTCACCTGGAAAAATCTGTGAGCTAAACAACTGGTTTGAAGTTCAAAAACTGTAACAAATGCTGGTTACCTTCATGGCGGCGAGGAACCCGTTCATGGTGGCGAGGAACGCGTTCGTTGTTTGCATGGCGGAAGTGGAGCCACTGGTAATATTCACTAACTGGCGTGTACCCATATCCTAATTAGTTTCTACCCATAAACCAACCAGAGTCTGAGCATTGCAGGTTGTGGTAAATGTTTGAAAGTTGCAGACGACGAACAGAGCATGTAGTGGCGTGCAAGTGATGAAGGAATGAAAACTTGCTAGAATGAAAGGCTGTAAAGATGGCAAGACAAGTGAGGCATTGGGAGAATTGAATGCAGGTTGGCTTGAAAAAAACGTGGGGTGGCGTGGAGCTAAGGAGAAGAGATGTGCACTAAACACGACAGTCGAGAAGTATAGGAAGGGGTGGTGAGTGATAAATGCAATGCAGTGGATTCTTAGGGTGGCAGATTGAGAGAAGTTGACGTAGCAAGGCTATCAACTTCGGATGTCGTGCCATGCAGGAAGTGGCACCCGAGGTGCCTACATATCGGTCGACGAGTCTTTTTTTCGATTTTTAAAATGCGTGGACAAATATTGTCCTCCCACATGGCAAAATAATTCAAATTTTAAAAAAAATAATTTTATATTGTTTATATATTATTTTTTGCATAATGGGTATAAGGCAAAAAAAGTTATTGGCCACGTGGACTGTTTGATTTTGGATGCGTACGTATTGACTCCTCTCCTCTAATGAGACTTTCTCCTCTAATGAGACTTTAAATTGGTAATGAGATATCTAACTTCAGTGGTTACCTGTAAACCGACGCTCTGTTTAAGTTTTATAATTTAAGGAAATTGTGCTCTGTGTTATCTTTACTATTCTGTTTTTTTTTTTTCAAATTGCTATGGAGTTGGCAAATAATCAATGTTTTATATTTATTTATGTAGCTTAATAAAATATAATCAAACGGCTAATAAAAATCAAGAAGTTAAAAATTAAAATAAAAAAGCACAAAAGTTAATATACATTATCCGTGTGGAAGCAACGACGTTTCAAAGGAGAGGAGTCAATACGTACAGAAGAAAAAACTCATCATGATCTTACCAAAAGGTAGAAACAATGTAAGTGTCGCTATTAACATGCCCCATTTAATAGGTGACCAATCAGAGCAAGGGGATGATAAGGGTAAAAAAAGGGAGATTCTGTCATCTCAAGAGGCTCCAAGGCCAACCCAAAATAAAACAGGAAGTTTTACAATAAGCAAGGGAGATGGAGCAGAAATGCCCCAAGACAATTTGGACTCCTACAGTCCAACAACCACTCCTCTGCTGTGGTCATCTGAGCTCTACGTGAATGAGCTCATGGACATGAAAAAAAGGGTTGAACTCTTAGAAATGAAAGGACAGCGTGATGATTCCAAGCTAAAAGAAATACTAGAAGCCAACTGGAATCATGTAAGGGAAAACATGCTACTTAAGGAGCAAGTAATAAGCTTGCAAAGTAAGATGGAAAGAGGTCAAGAAGAGCTGGCCACTTTAAAACAAGTGTTAGAACAAGCAAAAGCAACAGAAAAGAACTCAGAGGCAGCGTTGGGTAAGGACACAGCACAGCTAGAAGCGATCCAAACAGCAATTTCAGACATGGTAACAAGCGAAAGTAAACTAAAAGATCAAATAGAGGAGGCCAAGTCTTGGGCACAAGTCATAAGTGGATCATCAATCACGCAAAATGAAATCATCGGGAAACACATAAAGATGCAATTAAGAGAAGAAAAATTCAAGCAAGACAAAGCTAGAAACATCATCATCAAAGGTTTGAAGGACTTCGGGGAAAAGGAAGGGACTGCTATCTTAGCAAGGGACTTTCTCAAGGACCAACTCAAATGGGCAGGAAAAATTCAGCAGGCAAATAGGATTGGAAAGAAAACAGAAAATGGGAGGGATAGACATGTAAGGGTTGTCTTAGGTAGCATGGAAGACAAGAATGCAATCCTAAAGAATAGGGGGGCCCTTAGGGGCACTCAAATCTACTTAGATGAAGACCTAACATTCGATCAGCAAGAAGAGCGAAGGAAGGAGTGGGTAAAAGTGAAATCAGCAAGGGATGCCAGAAAATGGGCATGGTTGAAAAATGGGAAAGCTCAAATTAGCGAGCGACCATCACACAATAAATAGGAATTTGGGGCCCCACGAGAGTATTTGCATATAGTAAGTTGGAATTGTAGAGGTTACCCTTGGATAAGAGGACCGGGGTTGGGGCCCATAGGAGAAGGGAAAGACATTATCATTCTTACAGAGACTCATGAACATGACAGTTGCAAAGTTCCAGATTTTGAAGGGTATGCTAAAATTTCAGTGTGGAATGAAGGGACTGAAACAGGTAAGGGGCATGGAGGGATTACAGTCCTAATAAAAGAAGCTTGGGGAGAGATGATAAAGGTTGAAAAAATGGATCCAAACAAGCAGTTCATATGGCTAAAAATAACAGAAAATGGGGCAATAATTTGGCTGGCTGCATGTTATTTTGCTCCTAAAAACTCAAAGGTCTACAAGAAGAGAAAGATGGATAATGAAGATCCATTTGCTGCTTTAAAAAAGGACATTTCTGTTTTTAGCTCTTCGGGAGAAATAGTGCTAATGGGGGACTTTAATGCAAGGACGGCCAACAATCAATCCATTCAGTTGGGCAGTAGTGGGGAGGAAGACAACAACCCTCTTTGGCTTGAGGAGGTGGAGGTTCAGACTTGGGAAAGGACCTCACAAGATGGCAATGGGGGTGTGTCACATTTTGGAGTGGAGTTACTTGGTTTATGTAGCTTATATGGCATGGTAATCTGTAATGGTATGAAAATGTGGCCAAAGTCGGGCGGTATCACTTGCAAAACCTACAATGGGCAAAGTGTTGTAGATTATGTGTTATGTTCTCAAAATTCGGTCTCTAGGCTGCTGGAGTTCAATATTGGGTGCTGCCCTATTGGTCTAAATTCTGATCATATGCCTCTTATTGTTAAATTTAACATTCATGATGACAACCAACAAGATAGCAAAAATCAGTATTCTCATAAGAGGGCTCACTCACAAGGAAAAATCCTTGTGAATCATGAAAATCAAGAAATCTTTGTGGCTGCGTTGGATCATCACCTCCAAGAAAGAAAAAACATACCATGCAATGAAAGCAATGAAAAAAATAAATACATTAGCAGCAATATGTTGGTTCCGCTAATTCAGAAGGCTCTAGAAGGTTGTAAGAGATCCCAAACCAAGAAAGGGATTTCAAATACTTTTCCTGCTAACCCATGGTATGATGAGGAGTGCAAAGCGGCAAGAAGACTGGCCAAAAAGAATATGTCAAACAAAGAAAGTAAAGTAAACTACGAGAAGTTGGTAAAATCTAAAAAAGAAATTTATGTGGATTTAAGAAGGAAAGAGTTAATTGCTTTGGGTAAACACAATCCCAAAAGTTTTTGGAGAGAGCTGCAACAAAAGAAGAGTCAGATAGAAAATAATATCACTGGGAAGCAGTGGTTAGAGTATGCGAAGCTCTTGTATGAACGACCGGTGGAGAAAATCAAGCCCCCTTTAATGCATGCCTCAAGTGAACTCTTTTCGGAGGAGGATATCAAGAAAGGCATAAAAAAGCTAGCAAGCGGTAAGGCTCAAGATATTGATGGGATGCAGGCTGAATTCTTAAAATGGGGCTGTGAGCTCCTCACACCTCACATCAAATACCTCTTTAATAGCATCACTCAAAATGGCTTTCCGGCTGAATGGGCTACCAGTGTGGTCATCCCCTTACATAAAAGTGGAGATATCAATAATCCCTCTAACTATCGTACTATAATGGTCAATCCTCTTCTTGGTAAACTCTATGGGAGCATGTTAGAGCGCAGAATCAGTAATTGGGCCGAAAGGGAAGGTAAAAGGGCAAAGGGGCAGGCTGGTTTCAGATCAAGACATTCTACCATAGATCACTACATCACGCTTAGGCACTTCATTGAGAAAGTTTGGGACACCCAAGGGGCTGAAGCTTTTTGTTGTTTTGTTGATTTCAAAAAAGCCTTTGACACGGTACCTAGGGACAAACTATGGATCAGAATGAAGGAACTTGGTATCCCTGATGAACTTAGAGCAGCAGTCCATAAACTTTATGAGAAAGTTAGTGCTAAAATTAGAACAAAAGATGGTATGTCGGAATGCTTCGGTAGTGACATCAGGGTCAAACAGGGTTGTCCCTTATCTCCCACTCTGTTTGGGTTATATATTGATAAGTTTGAAGAATGGTTAAACAAAACTGATGGGGAGGGCATTCAACTTGCTAGTTATGTGGTGAAGTTACTTTTATATGCAGATGATCTAATCTTAATTGCAAAATCTGCTCTTGGTTTGAGAGATCATTTAAAGGCTCTCGAGCTCTTTTGCCAAGAGGTCGGTATGCAAGTTAACACCAGCAAAACTAAAATCATGATCTTCTCTTTGAAAAGGAAGAAGCAGCAATTTAATTTCATCTTTGAGGGCAGTCCTTTGGAGGTGGTGGAAGAATACAAGTATCTTGGGATTGATTTCCATAATAGGCTCAGCTGGGAGACTTGCAGGGCAAAAAGGATTCAGGGTGGCTGGAAGGCGTCTTATTTACTACAAAACAGATGTAGGAAAGCAGAGTTATGGGATTGGAAAACCAAGAAAACTCTTTTTGGTTTGTTGGTGGCACCGGTTGTCCTCTATGGTTGTGAGGTTTGGGGGGGTAGCATGTCAAACCACAAGTGGAGGCAAGTTGAAAGAATTCAAAAACATTTGATCACTACTAACATCAAAGTCAAATCTTCGGTTCCGTATGAGATTCTCTTGGCTGAAACTGGTATGTTCCCGTTGGAGGCATCTGCTGTCATCCGGTTAATAAGTTATTTAAAAAAAGTTGAGAACATGGATTTGCACCGCTGGCCCAAAATGGTTGTTGGGGAGGAGCTAAACCGTAGAAAGAAGACTTGGATGAAGCAAAATAGCAAGTGGTTGAACAAATGGAACATTAAACTACATGAGTGCCCCAACACTAATGCTGAGATAAAAAAGTTTGTGCTAGAAAAGTTTAGGTCTACTATGTGGACTAAGCAGGTTGGCCGTAAAAAGTCTCATTATATCCAGGAATTCAACCCCACGTGGGAGCATGATGAGAAAGACTATCTAAAGGTTACAATTAAAGGCAAGGCTAGGCTTTTGATCGCTCAATTAAGAACCGGGTCACACCATCTTAGATGCGAGACAGGTAGGTGGGCTGTCCCCAAGGAGGCTTGGGAACAACGAACTTGTATTTTTTGCAACAAAGGGACCGTCGAGACTGAATGGCACTTCATGATTGAGTGTGCTGCTTATGATGATATCCGTATCCAATATGAAGACATTTTGAAGGTGGATAATCTAAATGAACTTTTTAGGGAAGCTAGGCTCCTCAAGATTGCTAGCTTTCTGATCAAGATCTACAATAGAAGGGCTGACATGGAAAAGAACTTGAAAATGGTTAAAGTTTCGGTGCTTGGTCCCATAGACTGATGGTCTCGTGGACGTCATTAAAAACCATTCATTCATTCATTCATTCAAAGTTAGCGCAGGCCTTCAGAGCTCTGTATGGTGTGAGCAGCAGCAGGAATGTCTCTCTTATCCGCTCTTGCATTTGCTTCACCAAACATAACAAGGCCAAATGCATATGCATACGCACCCACCTCGCAGCATTCCTGTCTATTATCTCCTGCCAAAAGGTCTTTCCAAGTGATCAAATCAAATAGGTGGTGGGGAATAATGCAACAATCATCATCATCATCAACAACCAGGATTAGGAGCAGTATACAGGAAGCGTCAGAGAAAGACCCAAGAGCCGGAATCCCTTTATACAAACCCAAATCTTATCAAGAACTAATTTCTGATGCTGCCAAAGCTCTCCTTCATGCTCTCGACGATGGCAAAACACGCCTTGAAATAGAATTCCCGTATGCATTGCATTTGTTTATTCATTTCTGTCTTAATTTATCTATGCTATACTTTGTATCCTGATCTTTTTCAACGATGTTTTATGGTTTCTGGATTTATTTTGGTCCGACAAATCACGCAGTCCCCTGCCAGCCAGTATTTCTTCATATAAGGTACTTTTCCCCCTTTTTGGCGAAATAATTGTCATGGTACATTTACAAATTGAATTGATTTTTAATTCTTTTAACATATAAAAATTAGCTAGTTATGGTTTTGATTTTGAAGTGGCGAGGCTCAGGTTCTCAGGTTACCACACATGAATTAGGGTGCCCAAGTTCAAGCTTAATTCTGCGTGTTATCAAATTGAGTAAGCTAAATTGCATATGAAAAAGGTCACCTGCATAACTTAGGAAATATGTTAAAAGAATACCTTCATTTCTCACCTGCATAACATAGGAAATATGTTAAAAGAATACCTTCATTTCTTTTTATCAACCTAGGGAGCCTTTTGAGGGTGCCAAAGTTGAAGGTCTGGTTAACCCAATTCAAGTTGCTGTAAAATATAAAATAGAGCAAACGAAATTGCCCATGAAAAGAGTACGACAAAAGGCGCCTACATAACATAGGAGACACAGAATAGAACACGTTAAAAAGCACCTGCGTTTCTACCTATCAATTTAGCAAGTCCAGCTTTAGGCCGGCAAAGGTGAAGGTTCGGTTAACTTAATTCTGGATGTCATAGAATGGATGTAACTGAATTGTGTAACATGTATGAGAAAAGTCACTTGCATAGCATAGGAGACTTGGAAATTTGGAATGAAGGATTTTAAGAAATACCTGTGTTTCTATCTTTCAATGTAGGGAACCTAGCTTTGTTCAATTATGGGGGCATGATCAGCAACTTGGATTATCATCATGGTAATTGTGGTGCATTACCACTAGACTATGGACCACTAAACATATGTTTTTCACATGTTATGAGAATTAACATCGCTAAAATTAGATAAACGCATCTTGAAAGTTATTATGACAATGTGGCCAGATATGGATATGCAGATACTGCTTATTTGTATATAGGTTGCTCTTTTATTCTAATATCCTACTTAACAAATGCCCATTAAACACTCAATGGTAAAAATTAAAAGCATTAGCCTTCCAAAGAAAAACTGCAGGTTCAAACCCCAAGAGATATAATTAAGTGTTGGAATTGGGTAAAATACTATGTCCAATGCATTGGGTGGGGCATATCCAAACGACCACTCGTCAAAATTGGGTTAATTACCATGTTCAACTCGCTTGATATGGCACATCCCAATGGACAAGTATGGAAATTTGGTAAACTATCGAGTTCAACTATGGTGTTGCATATCCCGACAGATGAGTCTGGATGCAATTCTGGGTTGCATTTCACCAAAGAGATACACCTTGGTTGTGACATCTAAGACAAAGCTCACTGGCAAAGAGCATTTATCAACAAAAAAATTATGTCCCTTAGTTGATTCTTCACTACATAAGTCTTTTCCTTGTATTGACTCTGTTTTAGACTAGAATGGCCTTTTTTGAGCCTGCTGTCAACCTATATTTTTTCTGCATTTTAAAGGTCCAGCACTACTTTGCCACCTATGAACTTCTATCTAACAGAAAGATGACATAATTCTGTATGTTAGGTTTTCACATGACCTTCCTGCCTGGTTTCTGTTAATCTCCTCTATATATCCTATATCTGCAAACAATCTTCATAACCTCATTACCATTTACAATGTCTACTTTGTAAATTTATTATATGTTTTTTAATGCTAGCCACTGCAACTATTTGCTCTATCTTTCTCTGCAACTAACGCAGCCATTGTAAAGTTTGAGGTTTCATCTTATAGTAAGTTTCCTGATATCACTATCCTCTGCCAATTCAGAGGAACAATATACAACTGTTTGTAAGATAGTTTTTTCTGCCTTGCTTCATTTGAATCGAATTTGATGACCTGTTGTAACCTTTAGATTTCGGAAATTCCATTTCATAGTATTCTAAATTCTAATGACGTGCTTTAGGGTTTGGTAGGTTCTGGGTTACCATTCCCACAGTATAAGCAATATCTAATCTTGTTGATACTGTTGATAACATCAGGATGCTAATAGCATTCTGATATGGAGTGACTTCCATTTCAGCTCTCTCTTCCGAATTTTGGGGGTACACATTGCCAAACAATTTGATGCTTGTATCTACAGGGGCTTCAATTGGTTCAAATTTCTATATTGCAAAATTCTTTGGCATATCTATTAAGTATATTCGTTATTTAAGTTGAATATTGAACATATTTGTTGCATTGTAGATATATTCCTAAGTAATACCTAATTTTACCTTTTTGATTCATATCAATTTCAAACACAAAGTTCTTTCCTTATTATGTAAAGACAGATTGTTGCTAGGTATGATTGTATTAGGAGATATTTATGGGTTAACTTAATTAATGAGAATTCTCCCGTGTTAGAGTGGTAGAAGCTTAGGTAAGTATGACAGGCTTACAGTTCATAAATCTGAATGTACAATAAAGACAAAAAATTCAAGACTGTATTTCATTAATTGAGTATCGTTCTGTATGTAATTCCAATGAGAAATGGTTTCGAATCCATTGCATAATAAGTGTGAAAGGTTGAAGTCATATTGTCTAAATCAAGAAACTGTGGCATTCTGGTTGCAGAAGAAGTTACATTTCCACTCGCAACAAGAAACTGCACTTAAAAATTGAAGATGGCATTTCAGAGGCACAAGGTTTGGGCATGAGTTGAAATGTGGCACAGAAGCATTGCACCAAGGAGATGATGAGCATTTGCTGTGAGTTGGAACAAACTGGATTGACATTGGGTTCAACATGAATTTTGGCAACACTAGCATTGGCACTGAGGTGACACAAGAGCCAAGGTTGAGTTTGGCACATATTAGATTGAAAGCACAGGCAGTAAAATTTCACGGGAAAATACAATTATACAGCTATATATAAGTTAGCATCCTGATAATACAAACAAAAGCCTAATAACAAAATACTGACCAGCGACCAATTTAGACATAACAAGTTGCCTGTTATTAAGCTAACCTGAACAATAAACAGGTATAGCTAACAACTGTGTCTAAATGTCTATTATCCAACACCTTCTCCCCCCTCTCCACCTTAGTGACTAAACCATATACAAATCCAAGCTTATCTCTAAATTTGACAAATTTATCTCTACCAAGTGGTTTAGTCATTATTTATCCAATCTGCTCCTCTTTAGAGCAATAATAAAGACAAATATCATTATGGACCAGCTGGTGGATGTGATGGTGAACCTCAATATGTTTTGTGACTCCCTGATTATTACAAAAGAGTGAATTCGTTTTGATGGGAACAAGTTGAAGATCAACTGAGATCCTTCGCAGCCACATTGCTTCACATCTTGTGTTGACAGTTGCCTTATATTCTGCTTCAGTGGAACACAAGGCAATTGTATGCTGTAACTTTCTCTGCCATGAAATTATTCCTAATTCAAGAGTAAAGATATTTCCAGTTGTAGATAGTTGAGCATCAACCGATCTAGCCCAATCAGAGTCAGTATAACTAGATAGTATGAAGTTGGTAGAGTGTTGATAAAGAATATCAAAGGTGAGTGTTTCTTTGACATTGTTTGTATTTTAATTTGATCTTTGTAAAACAACACAAAATGGAACAATATGTGATAAACCTCTCTTCAAATTGGAAAGAGAAGCTCCCTTGTAACATAATGTTAGAAAATGAGTCATACTTCAACCATAGATGGATTGGTCACCAAGCAGACTTGTAGCTAAGTGTTAGAGCACTCCAGTAGCAAATGAGAGGTCCTAGGTTCGAGTTCTAGTTGGTTCATGGGAAAGTTCAACAGGGTATCATAGCCAGGTCAGCAAAGTCAGGCCAAATTGGGAGCCTAGAGCCTTGAGTCTCAAGCACCTACAGTGTGGCTTAAGGGGGTTTTGGAAAAAGAGTTGCACTCGAACCATAGATGGACCGGTCACCAAGTAGACCGGTAGCTCAATGGTAGAGCACTTGAGTAGCAAATGGGTGGTTCTACTTTTAACTTTTGGCTGGTCTGTGAATTTTTTATCATGTTATTAGAGCTAGGACAACCAAGCAAGGGCCAAGCTAGGAGCCCTGAACACCCATAGTATGACTCAAGGGGGTTGTTGGAAAATGATCCAAACTTGAAGCATAGATGGTCTGGTCACCAAGTGGGCTTGCAGCTTAGTGGTAGAGCACCTCACCAATAAATGGGAAGTTTTAGGTTCGAGTCCAAGCTGGTCCATGAAATTTTCACATAAAACTAACCCTAGATGCTAAACTATAAACAAAATCTACAAGTAATCACACTACATACAAAAATTCTTTTGTGGCTTTCTGATACAAAGTGAAAGAAACTAAACTAAATCCACCCTATCTTTTTGACCTTAAGTATGAGCACAATTGAAATCAGCTCCTCTCATGTACGGGATTTTATATTTTTTGACTCTAAATTGAATGAATCAACAACAAATCTAAGCACATCAATCACTTTTCCTATTGGGTAAAGAAGAAACCAATAAGTCAGTATATACAAAGTTTAAGGAATAAATTACTTTAACACGCAGATAACACTAGATTTCACAAATTGAATAACTAAAGCTGCATACAAAGCCACAACTTAGATGAACAATAGTGCCAGTACAAAACCTAACACTGTTTGTCACTTTCAATTTAATCAACAAAATCTATATACAATGAACATGAACAATAATTGTTGCAGCATTGGCACAACATCAACTATCATTAAGAAATTCTGTACATAAAAACTTACAAGTCTACAAAATGGTATTTTGGGATTTAGGATAAACATGAAATCCTCTCAATATTCAGGACTTTAGAATAAAGCTTGCTTAAAATAACTGATAAAGCTGAAAATAAATTACTTAAAAGAAAAAAATTAATATAAACAAGTTCTGGATAAAGCCCACTAAAAATAAAATCTCTAAAATATGCCCTAAAAATAGATCCCTTGCTCTAAACATAGAATTAGCTGAAAATAGCTAATCTGAAAGCTTCTTTGGTTTGGTGAATTTGGGCTTCTTGTTTTGTCCTTCCCTCGAGTATGTTGAACTCTATTAATGAAACCTTTTACTTTTGTCGATAGGCCTTGAATTCCCTATTTCTCAAGTGAGTTGATCATGTACACAAGCTTTTCAGTCTTCAATTATATCTCAAGTGATTAGTATTTCCCCTTTCTTATGTTGAAATGTTTATGGCAAGATTCACCAATTCATCCATGTTTATTGTAATGACCCTATCTGGTATTATTTACAACTTTTTGATTTTTTTTGTGATTTTTGTAAATATTAAAATAACAATAAAACACCAAATAACAGTAAATAAATCTGATAACTAAACTGAAAGAGAGATTGAAACCCACAAATTCTAATATCAAAATATACTTTCTTTATTTACGACAGCTTGCAGAAGATGTCCTTGAATGTTTAATTAATATTAAAGCCAGATATGAAAAGACCACTTACAAAATTAATGAGGAACGCCCTAGCTTGAGTTTGGTTGTATGGCTACTCAAGAGAATGAAGTAACAACAAAATAATGTATACTTTATATGATGCGGACCCTTCTTTTATTGGCATGGCAACAAGAAGTAGTCATACGACAACTTCACCAACTCTTAAGCCTTTAAGAAATTGCAACCCCACTTAAGGAAATACAGTTGCCAAATAACATATAATAATCCACTCAATAGCTTCAAAGTAGTTGGCTAGCTTAGAACATATGATAGCAAGTAGATAGTCACTTAACACTATTCAATATCCTTCCTATCTTTGACTATATGACGCCAAGATACAACTTTATAACATCAAAATATTCCAATAACTACTTGTGCGATGGAGATGGAGAAGTATGGTTGTAGCAAGGAAATCTTGTATGGCTAGAAATAGGAATGGTATGGCTACTCAAGGTGTGGCCAAAATAATATAAAGATTTGCCACAATGAAAATATAATAATTTGAAAATCACTCTGAGCTGTTAAGTATTAAATCTTTAAACCCTCTGTAAATCTCTTCCCCAAACTGAAACTAGAATACTGCAATCTTTAAGCACAAATGCAACTCTTGAATGGAACCACCTCAACTAGAAATTGAGAGGGTTTTTGTTCTCCATATTTCTGCACCAAAGGGTTTTGTGATGTCCCCTCATTTAGTCAGCTCGAATAGTGTGCTAGTCTTTTCTTGGACCCTTGTGGGCTAGCTGGATTGGTTAGAGGGTCAGTGGTGTTTTCTGGAGGAGTTGATCGTTCTCGTTTTCAGAGCCCAATGATTGGTTCACAGTAGGTGTTAGCAGTTCAAGAGTTGACAGCTTCTGACGACACGGGAATATTTGGAGTTTTGAGAGAGTTATGGATTTTTAAGTGATTTGAGTTAATTAATTAACTTAATGCTTTATTATAAAGTCAAATTGACTTTATATATTTTTATATCACTTAAATAATCTATAAAGGTGATTTAAAATTTAAATCACTTAAATTATTAAAGGGCGCCCACTTTATTTAAGTCAAAACTATTGAAAGTGACTTAAAATATAATTTAAAAGATTTAAATGATGAAAGTGGCGTATCTTGGAAATGCGTGCCTTTTTGATATAAGGCAATTTGGCAATGAGAAACCCTATTCTTGATTATTTCAACTTTGCCTTGGATATTTTTCCTGTGCCTTCCTCTGTGATCAAGGTTTGAGCAATATTTCCATTGGAAGACGATTCCTCTCGATGTTGAGCATTTTTGAGACTGTGAGAGACCAGTTGAATCAGTGCAGTTGAGAGCTTCATTCAGAGGTTCTACATGTTTCAATCAGAGTACTTTGTACAAGTTTTCAGTTGTTTGCAATAAGAAAGGGGGTTCTTCACTTGTGGTGTCCTCTTCAACAAATTTGTAGCTCCAACAGTGTTTCTTCAGCTCTTTCTACCTTGGCCGTACTATTTGCATTGGGATATGTGCCCATTTGGGGAGGCGTGTGAAGTAACCAGTTGAAATGCCTTCCTTTTGGATGTTGTTTGTCTTCCATCTTTGGTGTCTACCTTTTTCAAGAGCTTGTATCCAATTTTGAAGAGGGAGAAATCGAATCTGGAGCTTGGGCGTGCTTCTTTGTCAGTTTTCATCAATTCTGGCTGGCAAACTGGATTTATTTCTTATTTAATTATTCCGAGCATTTCGGGTATGTGTATCATTTGTGATCTATTTGTTTCGGTTAAATAATATCTTCTACACTTTCATTCTGAAGAAAATAGCTCAGGTTTACATTTTATGAGCAATTTATATGATGTGCCCCTTCTCTTTTGTCTATAAACTTTCTCTAAAAAACTAAAAAACACATTAAGACTTAAGAAAATACTGGGGTTTGAGTTGAGAGCCAGCAGGGCTCATCACATTTTTGTCCTTTTTAGGTGTTGAGAGATGAACAAAATGCCTAAGCTCTAAAATAGGGTTTGATAACAATAAAAATGGATGTCATGTCCCTCCTCTTGGGTCAATCTCGATGTTTTATTGTTCATCAAAAAGTGTTTTCTAACACTATATAAATAAAATAAAAATTAAAATATACTCCTATTAAAAAATAAAATAGTAAAATAGCTAAACAAAGTACATCTAATAATTAATAAAACATTTTAGATTTTGGTGCCTAGGGTTAGGGGTCCATGTGACCTATACTGGGAGGGTTTAAATGCAGTTTTGTAAATTCTTATGGGTGTCTGATTTCCTCTCTTTTAGTTGATATTTTGAGTTTTAAGATTTGAAGCCGGCAAGGATGAAAATCCTTGAAGGCACATGAGAGGTGAGGATGAAAACCCTTCCTCTTGCTTTGGTAGTCTCATATCAGGATTGCATGGGAACTAAATTGGGAAGTTGTCATCCCTTACATATCATGCAAGGGAGATTCCAGTGCCATTACAATTAGCTGTGGGGCAACGTGGTGGCAGGGTGCAACTCCAATTTTCTGAGGGTCTAAGGCGAAGTTAGGCAAAGATCTTGTGCATTCTTGTTGACATTAGCAACTGCCTCCCTGAGCATTATTTGTGGCTGGTTTTGGACTGATCTGGGTGAAATAGGAGAAACCGGGATTGCACACATCTGATATGAATTGTGATGAGCTGGAGGCTATTCTGGGAGTGACAACTAGGACAAGAAGGAGCGCCAATATCTACAACAAAGGTTGCTGCACACTTCTAGGTTAGAAAAAGGGCATCGAAGAGGACAATCCACCATATGTTAAGATCAGGGTTTGAATGCCATATGTTGTAGTCACCTGTCTGCACCATTCATAGTTAATCATGCCTAGATCTGACCCCAAAGGGAGTTTATCAAGTTGTTATGATTGACAAGCCTCTTCTGTACCTATCATCAGCTACAATATCGTGAATTGTAAGTCAAATTAGAGATAATTATATTTTCCCTTTGCCATACCTTGTGTGGGGAATGAATGACAATAATGTAATCATGAGGGTTTTCTTTTGGTATGGAATGAGGATATGATGTCAGTAGCAAATTATTATTTTTTTCATTTTTTAATTGATCGATACAAGTCAACAGCATGTGTATGTCCCTTTATTTCAATTGAAATTGTTAACAACCTATAGGTGGAATTATTATAATAAAAAAAAGAGAGAACAAAACAAAATTGAAAGAAAGTCAGACCAAGGACACTACATTGGTATCAGAGCATCAGTCCTGCCAGCCTGCTGATGAAAAATTTTATATGCATGTAGTTGAGTTAGGAGGGATGGAGGGCTCTAGAAAGGAAAAACATATGGGAGGCGCACAAACAAAAGATCAGCTTTTAGAATAAGGGCAGAGTGTAAGGAAAAAAAGGCAGATTAGGGGACAAACTTGATAATTTCTATCTAGAAATAGGAGAAAACGAACTAGCTATTTGTCTAGATTATACAAAAATGAATGCCACTCTAAATACCTCTAGATCCACACAGAATCTCAAAAGTGAAGGGAGTAACTCAAATGGCCCAACCAAACACAATAGGGCTTCAACCGGATCAACAAGAAAACCTTTTCAACCCCCCTTTCTACCCAAAGAAGAGGCACCACCTGAAATAGAAGAGCAGAATCCAGCAACATGACATCAATGCTTTCATGGATTACATCGCTCTTGATCCAGACATCAGAAATCAAATTACATTTGCAAATTATTGCAATTTCAGATCTAGGAGTGGACCAAGAGTGGATAGAAGACCTATCTACCAGCCCCATAGAGATTTGCAGCAGAAGTTAAGCAGCTTGACTCTCCCCTCTTTTGATGGATCAAGGAAAAGTATTGCATGAGCTTGGGTCCAAAAATTGGATAACTATCTTTCACTCAACCTTATGTTGGAAGAAGATGCCATCAAATTTGCAGTTCTTCATTTGGAGGGTATAGCCCACAAGTGGTAGTATCACAAAATGATCACCCAAGGACATAGGCACATTGTCACCTATGCTGGTTTTACATAGAGGCTTATGGATAGATTTGTGGGAAGGACCCCAAGATACATTTTAGGGAATTGGCCTAGTTGGAGACAACATGGCATAGTGGATGATTATGTAGCAAAAATTCCAAAAAGTATTAGTTATGGTTCTAGATGTGTGTAATGTCTCCTTCGAAAGCATAAATTAATTATGGACACCAGCCTTATTTTCCAAGTTTTCCCATAGGCTAATTGAGCAAGGGAGAACCCCATAGTTCTTGGAGAACACATGGTTAGTCTAGTGAAGAGTTGTTCTTGGCAATGTGTTCAATTTGATCTTGGTGAGCCCTTTATGGTGCTTTCTGCACTGATTTTCTAATCTTTGGGAGCCTCGAAAAAATTCTTAGAGAAGTTTGCTATTTTTAGAAAGTTACCTAATTTCTCTACTTTATCGTCTTATGACTTCACAAGGACACTATGGTAAGGTTAGAACTGCATTTTTGTATCATTTTGATACTTTCCGCAACTTGGGTAATTTATTGAGTTATTAAATAATTATTTCACTTAAGTTGTGTAATGTTGAAAATATTAAAAAGACAACTTAGTGTAATATCTCATTTAAAAGGTTTAAGTTGTGCACCAACTTG
>VDFB02270651.1:397209815-397281717 GCA_007258455.2 Sequoia sempervirens | reverse complement strand
CCTAACCTCTGACCCAACCCTTTTTCAGCTTATTTCAGTGAGTTTTGATCAATCTCCAGTCAGACAGGCATACTTGACCTTTAGGGGTGAACCTAACCTCTTGCAAAGGTGAACCTAACCTCTGACCCAACCCCTTTTTTGACCTGATTCAGTCAGTTTTGATCAATCTTCAGTCAGACATACGTACTTAACCTTTAGGGGTGATTGACCTCTTGCAAGGCCATACCTGAACTTTAGGGGCAAACCTGAACCTTGAATAGTCAATTGTGTCACCCTGTTTCATCATTCTGAACTCTCGTTTCATCATTTCGAGCACCTATTTTTCCATTATGAGCAACTTTTCAACCATTCCGAGCATCTGTCTCCCCATTCTGAAGGTCCATCTCCCTGATCAAGCATTAATTTATCCGTTCTGAGTCATCATTCATCCAATCCGAGCATCCGTTCATTCTTTCAAACTGTCATTCACCCATAGCCGTTCTCCCCATTCTGTTAACCGTTCCTCCATTCTAGGTTGTCGTCTTCCCATTCTGAGTTGTCATCCATCCATTATGAGACTCCATCCATCCATCCTGATAGTTGTTCTCTCATTTCGGGCTCCCATTTCCTTGTTTTGCAAGGTCGTTCACCCATTTCAGATTGTCGTTTACCTACATCATTGTCCCATTCCACTCAACTTCATTTGAAGTGGTTATCCGAGTTGACCTAGGTGTCTAAGCTTGATCTTCATCCTTTGAAACTAGCTTAGGATTTTTATCCATCCTAAATTAATCATCCTTATTGGCCCTATCAATCCACTTCCATCTCAAGTTGGATTCAGTGCTGTCATCATCCATCTATCCCTTAATCAATCAAACAACACCTTGCATTACCAAGAATAATTTCTGAACTTAGTTTAGAACCCCTGTCACCATCCTGATTCATCTCACCATCTAATCCAATCCAATCTTGTCATCAATCCAATCCAACCCTATCTCATCAATCATCTCAGCAATCAATTCCATCCAATCCAATTTTTTCAATCATTTCAATCAAATCCAATCCCATCGATCATTTATCAAATCAAATCCTTTATCAATCATCGACTCCAATCCTATCAAAGCAAACAATCCACTCTGAAATAATCAAATCAAATCTGTTATCAATCATCCAATCCAATCCTATCAAGTCACATCCTTGTTGGTTAGTCCATCATCCAATTAAGTCAATCCTTCAATCATCATCTTGATCATCCTCATACCATCTTGCATGCCCATTCAGACCCGATCACAGGCAAGGAAAATGGCCAAAAATTCCCAACTGAATATGCCTCAAGATCCCAACAACATGGAAAACATCTCACAAGATCCCAATAATGATACAAATACCCCTTGAGATCCCCATAATGGTACATTGTCGTAGTCCAACACTGACGCTCAAAACACATCACCACCCAGAGATGAAAACATGGTCAATGAACCTGAACTCACACTTGAGGAACATTTTAGTAACCCCACCAATGTGCAAATGATAGATCACCTGTTTGAAAAACATGGGGAAGAAATCTTGGCTCACTTAATTGAAAAAGGTGTCAAACCTCCATCAGGTGTTGACCTATCCAAATATAGAAATTCCACACCTAACATACCCCAAGGTTCACAAAATGCACCAAGTGATTCATACATCCCCAATGTTCCTCTAGTCGAGGGTTGGCATCAACATGAATTTGGAAATGTTGTACTTTACCATGTTAATAATCCCCCACACACCCCAATCTCAGTCATGGGGGCTCCTCAAATATCCGATCCCAATAACCCTTTCGCCTATGACATGCCACAAAGTGTTCTGCAGCATCCGCCATTAATGCTGACCACACCACCCCTTTCAAATCAACCTCTAGTCAACACTGGGGGCAACCCTTTCAACATCTTTCCTCCACCTCATGGGACCAAAAATCTACCACTGCCTTTGTTCACAACCCAATAACCTCTGCAATCTAATATACCACCCCAATTACCTCCACAAGGTACAACTAAACCAAATGTTCCCATTGGCACCCATCAACCTCCCTTGTAGAACACTTCTACATCATCTCAGCCACCCCATCAGCAACAACCCCCGCATAATCCTTTGATTTCATCACAACAACCACCACACCAATCTCAAGGCAATCCATCTCGACCTCTCATCTAGACCATATCCCCATTGCTTGCATCTATTTTACGTTTGAAAGTTCAACCACAACACAACATCCCATCTTGTCCCACACAACAACCGACATCACATCAACAACCTCCCTAGCACTATTTCTATCATAACCAACAACAATTCTAGCAACAACCACCCTATGTGTCCTCCCAAGAGTCACAACAGTACTCTTAGTACTAGCACACCAACCCACAACACTCCATTCAAGCTCCTGAACATTATGCCGCATATTTGTATCAAACCAACCCATACTATGCCTCATAACAGCAACCCTCATACCAACAAACTCCCTCGGCATACCAAAAAGGGACATCATCATCTCACTATCAAAATCCATACATCAACCTTCAGACAATATCTCAATAGGATCCTTCATCATCCTACCACCCACATCCATCCAACCCATCTGCCTCAACTCCTATGCCACCAGGCAATGCAGATCTGTTAGAAATCAAAGCTACTTTAAAAGATCTCCAAGCTGGGACTGGAAAGCAATCCTTCAAATTCAATGATATATGTCCCTATCCATTCGACCCCTCCATCTCATTAATTCCCTTCCCGAAACACTTCGAGATAGCAAAATTTGACAGATACAAGGGAAACAAGAATCCTAAAGCCCACACCCAAGATTTTTATTCCCAGTGTCAAGAGGTTATGCACAATGACAACTACCTCTTGCGTCTCTTCCCGTGGAGCCTGACAGGGTATGCCCTAGATTGGTTCATGGATCTAGAATGGGGATCCATCAAATCCTTCACAGATCTTTCAAAAAAATTTGTTTCCTACTTCTTCAATGTAGAGAAGGATACTAATACCTTGGATCTCCTCAAGGAGAAGCAACGTGAAGGCGAAGCTTTTATCAGCTACCTCCAAAGGTGGTGTGCATTGGCCAGCCGAATGAAAACCCCTCTCAAAGAGAAGGACATGGTCACTCTCTTTGTTGAGAACTCACATCCTGATATGGCCCATAACTTCAGGCTGCATTGTGTCACCACCTTCACTGAGATAGTGGAGAAAGGACCCATCCTTGAACGGGCCCTTATTGCTAAAGGACATGTCAGGATATACAATCATGACAAAGATCGATCATCTAGAGATAAGTCACGCTACTAGAACAAGAACATGAAATTTGTGAATTATGGTGTCACTGACACTACACATGTGAAAGTAGCCAATACCTCTTAGAGGCAATAGCCTGCCTCTAATTAACCATCTTCCCAAAACATCATATTGGTACCATAGGGGGCACCTCGTACCCCTCAACAATTAAACCATAATAGTCAAGGGAATGACAAACGCCAGTTCACTCAATTAGGTGAGTCTTTAAGTACCATCTTCAATAGACTCCTACAAGACAATTATCCAATCATGTATCCTGTAACTGAGCCACATGATGAATCTAAGCCTAAACCAACTTGGTTTAAACAAAATGAATACTGTGAGTTTCATAAGATCAAAGGGCTAACCCTAAATAAGTGTCAGAGTCTAAAAACATATATCCAAGATCTTATCTAGATCGAGGAGATATTCACATGGATGCTAATTAGGGTTCATCATCCAATGCTCAATTACAAATTTACCAAAATGCCTTCCCTAACCGTAATCAAGGTCCAAGCATTTCCAATAACAATCCTGAAAACAACAATACAAACAACATAAGTTATAAGAATGTGCCCCTCAATTACGATGGCATTGTCCATTATATTGAACAAGTAGAACCCCACGTATCCATGATACATGTCAAATCTAAAGATCCCCAATGTGCTATTGCTACCTGAAGAACCTGTATTACCATCCCTGCAACCTCTCCATCTACCCAAAAAAATCCTGTGAACTCTTAGTATAACATTCTTGATCACTTGGGAAAGACTCCTATTCACATCTCAATTTTGGATCTACTTAAATCTTCTCCTGTGCATTAAGAGATTTTGAACCAAGCTTTACAGGAAACCCAAGTGCCTAACAATATTGATCCCACACAATTCCAAGCTTTAGTAGGACATCTGGCTCTATCCTACCATTTACACTTCAACCAAAATGACAGGCCTAACATTGATGCTAACGATAACCATCCCCTACACATCGAAGTCCTAGTTTCCCATCATAAAATAAAAAGGATCCTAGTAGATAATGGATCTTCCCTTAATATGTGCACTATAAAGTTCATAAAGCAGTTAGGGTACACTCAAATGGATATGAGTAATCAAATCATTACAATCAAGGCTTACGATAATGCAAAAATAGATTTTGAAGGAATTATCAGTCTTTCCATTAAGGTTGGACCTGTGACTCAGTACACTACATGTCATGTCCTTTATTTGGACTTACCATACAACCTCCTCCTTAGCTGCCCATGTATCCATGCCATGCAAGCTGTCCCCTCCACATATCACCAATGCCAAAAATTCCTAGTTAATGGATCGGAGGTCACCATTTACGTAGACCCACAACCATTTGAGTACTATCGTGCCTTAGAAGCTTCATTTCCCCATTTGCATTATTGTCCAAGAGTTGAAATGGGGGCACCTCAGTCATAATCCTCCAATCCATCATCCACCACATTAGCCACTTCATCTTCCATCACTGATCCCACCATCACTAAAGTCCAGATCATCGACAAGGGTTGTGGAGAATATGAAATGCATATAGAACTAAATATGGCAACCATGCCACTGTCACCACACACGTACAGTCAACCTTCGTAGTCTGTACCAAAGGAAGAAGACAAGACCATTACCTTCAGTGCCAAAAATATCCCCACTACCACTTTCTGGTCCCCTAGTTTAAAGACAGATGCACCAAAAGATGATATTAGTCAGTGGATATATCACGAAGAGCCCCAAATGGATTCTCCCCTTAAGGAATATTTTTAGGAAACATACCCTTGGTCTACTAAGTTCGCAGAGAAGCATAATTATCAAGGTGGGGGTCTAGGTAAAGAAGCACAAGGGCGGCTACAACCTATTGATGTAATGAAGTTCCCACATAATTCAGGCCTAGGATATGACAAAAAGTAGAAAGGCCCTGCAACATCATCGAATACTTCCAATAGTGTTAGTGTGGAAAATGGTCTCTTAGAAGACATACTTGAGGAACAGTCCATCATACATGCGTACGATGGCGTGGACCACATGAACATTTCATCCATGTTTGATTGCCTATCCGTCTTTACCATTAGCCTTTCCCTATGCCATCCCAAACTTATTGATTGGGACTTACGTGATAGCACACCTATCAGCATCCCATTGGACACATATGTCAACCTTATGGGATTGGGGGAAGATGAACGCTCTAGTTGCAAAAGTAAAAACAAGAAGAATCAGAAACGATCATCTAGTGAAAACCTCCTCGAGGCACTTCTTGATCTGGAAAAAGTAAAAATAAAGGATGCATCTGATAGTGAAAACCTCAATGAGGCACTGGATGATGGAGATGTTCATCTTCCCCTTGTGGGAAGTCAATTATCTACATGATCATCCATCTTGATCGAAGAAACTCAAGAATTCAATCGAGGTATTGCAGAAACCCCGAAGATCACCTACGTAGCCATATCATTATCAAAACAAGAATATCCTATCATTATCTAGCTGCTTAAAGATGGAATCATTAACTTTGTTTGGTTGTACTGAGACATGCCAGGTTTAGACCCTACTTTAGTAGTTCACCATCTAGATGTTCGCCCAAACACCAAGTCGGTTAAGAAGAAACTCAGAAAAATGCATCCGTAGGTGGCACTATTGGTCAAGAAAGAATTGGAGAAATTACTAGGTGCTGGTTTTATCAGACCCATCGACTATTTTGAATAGATCTCCAACATAGTACTTGTCACTAAACCTAACGGCGACATTAGGATCTATACAAAGTTCTAGGATCTTAAGAAATCCTATCCAAAAGATGAGTTCCCATTGCCCAATATCAACATGTTAGTTGACCTCATTGTAGGACACAAGATGTTGTCCCTCATGGATGGCTTCTCTGGCTACAATCAGATTTAAATTGCACCCGAAGATCAACACAAGACCACTTTTACAACACCTTGGCGTACCTTTTGCTACAATGTTATGCCCTTTGGTCTTAAGAATGTGGGGCAACATATCAATGAGAAATGACTGTTATCTTCCATGACCTCATCCACATTATCATGGAAGATTATGTTGATGACTTTTTGGGAAAGTCTAGAACCAAAGTAGAGCATCTTTCCATTCTAAAAAAGATCTTTGAGGATTGGAATAGTACAAGCTAAGACTGAATCCGAAAAAGTGTGTTTGGTGTCATGTCTGGGAAATTGTTGGGCTTCATAGTCTCCCGAAGAGGCATCGAGGTTGATCATGCTAAAGTAAAAGCTATCATGGATATGCCCCCACCTTGAAACCTAAAACAGTTAAGAATCCTTAAGGGAAAGCTACAATCTATCCATCGGTTTATAGCCCAACTTGTAGATAAGTGTCAGTCATTCACCCACTTTCTAGAGAAAGACACCACTTTCAAATGGAATCAGCAGTGTCAGTTGGGTTTTGATAAGATCAAAGAGTACTTGGCACACTCGCCAATCCTGATGCCACCTATTCCAGGAAAACCCCTCTTGCTATACATCTCTGCCACTTCAGTCGCATTGGGGGCATTATTGGCACAACATGATGAGTCCGCAAAAGAACAAGCAATCTATTACATTAGCCGTACACTGGTTGGTTATGAATTGAATTATTCACCAATGGAGAAATCCTGCCTCGTAGTGGTCTTTAGTATGCAAAAACTCAGACATTATATGCTCAACCATCCTGTCAAACTAATAGAAAAAATAGATCCACTAAAATATTTGTTGTCCAAAACCACCTTAATTGGTCGAATGGCTAAGTGGGTCATGCCCCTCAGTGAATTTGACATAGAATATGTGGATCAAAAATCCATAAAAGGACAAGTTATAGCTGATCAGTTGGCTGATGCACCCCTAGTAGATGCTTACCCTTTGGTCACCAAATTTCTAGATGAGGAAGTCTTTGCAGTTGCAGAAGCACCCACCTAGATATTGTACTTCAATGGATCCTACACTCATAATGGATTGGGGGCATGAATTCTATTTGTTACACCTCAAGGCGATTACATCCTGAAGTCATTTAGATTGGCATTCCCATGCACCAACAATATAGTTGAATATGAAGCTCTCCTCACATGCCTCAAAATTGCAAAACAGTGGCACATAACTCACCTAAGAGTCTTCGGCAATTCCTTGTTGGTCATTAAGGAAGTTAATGATGAGTTCCTGACAAAGGATGACAAATTTCTACCCTACAAACACATGGTGGATGACTTCAAGAAGTATTTCACCTCCATACAATTTGATCATATTCCTAGGGTACAAAACAAAGCTGCTAACGCCATGGCTACTATTGGCTCCTTGATCGACATGCCCAAGGATCAAACAAAATGCAAGTTCCTCGTTGAACAAATCTTAATCCCAACATATGACATCCCTGAGACTGAAATGGTGTGTGATATCGTAGGTCCTGCTTCCCCTTGGTACCAAGACATCTATGCTTACCTACTTGATAACATTCTACCCCCAGATCTTACATGAAATCAACACAAATCCTTTATCCAACATTCATCCTGATACATCACCATTGGTGATACACTCTATCATTGTGGGTATGATGGAACCTTCCTCAGGTGTCTAGAAGAGACCAAAGCCCATATTGCACTAATAGAAGTACACAATGGTGTTTGTGGGGCCCATTCAAATGGTATGGATTTGGCTAAAGGATTCTTTGAGCTGGATATTATTGGCCTACACTAGAACATGATGCCTGTGAGTTTGTGAAGAAATTCCTCCCATGTCAGCAACATGCAGATCTAATTCACTCTCCGACATAGGATCTTCAATCTCTTCTCCCACCATGGCCCATCTCTCAGTGGGGTTTTGACTTGATTGGCAAGATATACCTACCATCCTTAGATGACCACACCTTCATTATTACTGCCACTAAGTACTTCACCGAGTGGGTGGAAGCAATGCCACTCTCACAAATCACTAGTACTCATATTTCAAAATTTATCCTCTACCATATTCTTTGTAGATATGGTATCCCATCCACCATCCTCTCAAATAATGGAAAGCCTTTCAAAAACCAGGCCATGAAACACCTTTGTGACACCTTTCATATTCAACATCGATGGTCAATGACTTATTACCCCCAAGGTAATGGTCAGGTAGAAGCTACCAACAAAACTCTGTTCTGAATCCTCAAAAAGGTCATCAATAATATTGTTCAAGATTGGCACCTCCACATTCATCCTGCCCTTTAGGCATATCACACTTCCATTTGTACCCCTACCAGTGCCACCCCATATTCCCTTGTGTATGGCTCCGATGCCATCTTTCTGATTGAAGTTGAGATTAAAGCCTATGATCATCTTCAAGCTTATCAAAACCATCTCAAACGTAGCTACAACAAGAAGACACTCGCGTTGCAAGGCTTGCCTAGCTGGAATTACTTGATGAAAGATAGATCAAAGCCTATGATCATCTTCAAGCTTATCAAAACCATCTGAAACGTAGCTACAATAAGAAGGTTCACCCTTGTCAATTCAATGTTGGTGACCTTGTCCTTAAAGAGAACCAGCACACCCAGCCGGATCGAGATAAGAAAGGAAAGTTCTAAGCAAACTGGTTGGGTCCCTATATCATCACCGCAAAGTATGGATCTGGGGCATATAGAATCACCACCCTTGAAGGATAGCCCCTAGAAGAACCTATTAACATTATGCACCTAAAGAGGTTCTATACCTAAGTCTGCTCGGTGACCCTATCTATAAAAATCCAAAAAAATCAAAAAAATCATAAAAAAATAAAAAAAATAGTAAAGAGAAATAAAATCGTCCTATGGTGAAAACCACCCTTGGTGGTGCCTTGAATAAGTATGGGTGGTGAAAAACTGGTAACAGGCATCATCCGTAGCAGGCTTAATCATTAGCTACCTTGCGTCCTAATTACTTTATGACTTCATCCATCCTATCCTGGCAATCCTCTCCCATCCTATCCTTGGCCACTTGGTATCTTTTGATTGAGCATTGGAAAATTATAAGATATCCATCATCCTGAGCTTTTTATCCTAATCTGAGCTTGTGTCATTTTTTCAATCATCCATCGGTTTGTGTCATCATCTCAGATCATCCATCGTGTCGGTCTCCATCTAGGCCTCATCCTATCACGTTGGTCTTCTCGTCCTCTGTCGAACTATGTTTCCCCTGTGCTTTCACGTAGGCAAGGCTAATCATTTGATCTGCCCTTGGGGCATTTCGGCCATCCAATGACGGTTGTCCATCATCTCTCTCCATCATCCCCTTTTCACTTTTATCCATAGTCGGTCATCGTTTGTCCTTTTTCAAACTACATTGCCCCTGCACGTCTACGTAGGCAAGCTCGATCTTTTAATCCACCCTAGGGATTTTTCTTTCCTTTGCTTCTTTGCTTTGTTTTGTCATTGTCTCATTGATCTCTGTTAGTCTTCTTTTTGCTTTTATCCATGGTCTTTTCTTGAACTACGAGGGCTCTGCACTTTCATGTAGGCAAGGCTAATCTTTGATCAGGCCCCGAGCCCCTAGGTCGTTAAGGAGTGTCGATCTTGTGTCAGTCTTTGTCTCGTCTCTTGTGTCGTATTGTCAGGAGTGCTCCTATCCAGCTAGTTCTTCACAGACAAGATCCTTTAGCATCAACGAATCTGGTTAATTACAAACATCCTGCATCACCTGGGTCATCTTAGTTTAGTATCCATCATCGGTCTCAATAGGATACATCCTTCCTAACAGACCTCATTGACCCCATCCATCCTTGTGATCCTATGGAAAATGACGTTTGAATTTGATTATGATCTTTTCATGCTTTTGGTTTTTGTTTATTGTTTGAGCTCCCTATTACAACTAGTCAAGGTCGCCATAATTCATCATATTATGGTGCATTTTGATGGGTTAACATAGGGGCATCTCTTGATCTTTTATTGTTACTATCTGCTAGGTTGTCCCACGTGGTACCCATCAAGATCCTTGAGGTCTTGTGTTATGCCGGGACATCCCTTTGTGCTTGTGGTTATCCCGATACCTGGCCCGACCAAAGTCTTTGTTACTTTGGGGTTTTGGGATAACCTTGTTTGTTGTGTTTGTTTTGTGCATTAGATGCTAACTTGCCTTGGTTTCATATACCCTGGTAGCTGGTGTCTTATGCTATATTAAAAATCAATGCTCCAAATATGAAAAATTGCATTTTATGATTGCAATTCATTTCATTGCATATTCTTGGCCCATGACTTTTGATTTTGGTTGTGCAAACTTTGATCATTTTCCCCTTTCTCTCCTCCAGATACTAATGGTTCTTGATAGGTACAGTATCACACCCACACTACGCCTATCATCTACCCACATTCCCATGCAAATCCTTATTGACACTTATGTTCACATTGCATATTACATTATAGGTCCATCATATTTTATCCCATATGCATAATAAACTGATTAGATTAAGCATCTTAGGTTCATTTTAATCTATACATTTCCACATTAACATTTACAAATTAAATACATCACCACTTGCAAAACAAATTGTCAGGTCCATAATACTTACATCTCATAAACATACCATCCTACATCATAAAGATTAGACATCACTCATACATCGTATATACAATGGCATCAACATAAATAAATCATCATCAACATCATACATAATCAAATCATCCACATAAGCATAAATCATCCTACACATGTGCATACATTGCATAATCCATCATAGGAGCATAAAAACATATTCATGTGCATAATATGAATCATCCATCACATAAACATAACGTATAGTGTCAATAAGGACTATCTCATATCATAATAAAAATAATACAATATCCATCTCATCATAATGTCTCAAACATAATCAAATACATATCCATCATGTATATCATCAAATAAGGTACAAAATATAGAGATGTAGATCACATTTGATCTCTATTGATATGTACTATGTCTCCATCCTACACCTATCAAAAAACCCGTATCCTATCATTTTCTCTCTACTTGCTCTAATGTGAGCTACCCACGTCTGATCTCTAAGGAGAATCGGGCACTGGCCCTCTGCGTGTGGGAGTCCCCTTATAATCACGAGTAGGTGTCCCTTGATAACCACCATAGCAAGGAGGAGTTGGATGAAGGTCACTATACCCCATGGTATGTGTCCCTAATGAATGGGTTGGTACCGACATCCGAGGTACCTACCTGACATAGCACGCTGTGCGTTGTGCCAGATCTGGAACTGCATACTCATAACCACACCTCTAGTAGGTCACCTCTTGGATATAATAATCTCTCTGCCCAACCTGATATCTAGCAGCATTCTGCTCATGATTGTATCTATCTTGATCTATGCTAATGGCTCTCCACTCCTGCTCCCATGCCTCCTGTGCCGACCTCAGCAACTATGCTTGCTCTGTGGCCCTATCCCTCTCAACTTGTAACTATGCCTGCAATCCCTGTATGTCTACTCCTGCCTCACCACCCTCAACATCTACTACCTGTACTTGAGCCACTGCTACATCCCTATCTCCTTGCAGCATCTGCATCTGCACCTTTGCAACATCTCTCTCCCTCTGTACAAATTATTCCTGAGCCACTGCGACATCTCTCTCCCTCTGTGTAGCCTGTGCTTGAGCCACCGCGGAATCCCTATCCCTCTGCAGTGTCTGTGATCTCAAATCTGCTGCATCCTGCTCTCTTTGAAGAGCCGATACCTGGGACACTGCCTCATCTCTCTCTCTGAAGAGACTGTACCTATGTCTCTACCACTGCCCTCTCACTCTACAAAACCTAGACTCACTCCAAAGCTACATCCCTCTCTGCCTCCATAGACTATGCCTATGCTTGCGCTACGTCTCTGTCTTCCTACATCATGCGTACCTATGTCCTTATCTCCTCCTCTCTCCTCTGCATGAACCCCATATCTCCAATTGTTTTCTCTAACTAGTATAATCTATCATGGAGCTTATCTCACTCCCACCATAGATCTTCCCTCTCTCTCCATAGCCGCTCTTCCTACCTCCACAAATCCTCCACATCTCCCACTGCCTCCATCCCAATCTCTACAGGCCTCTGCCTTGTCCTTGCTCCAACATCTACCTATCCTCTGGCTTGTTGTACCACCTCCTCTACCACTAGATGATACCTCTCCCATCTCGCTCCATCTCCCTCCTCATTCTCCCTTGCAACCTCTGCCCACAACCTATCTATCTCTGCACGCAGATCAATCACCTCATCTCGTGCCTCATCTCTCTCTCTCTCTCACTAGCCTCCTCTCATTCTCCATCACTATTGTGGAAAGCTTTGAGTAGTCCCTCTCACTCTTGGCAAGCTGTGCTTGTAGCTCCCTCATCTATGCCTATGATCTCCTCTGCTCTGCCTCTGACTACTGTAGCCGCTGCTTGCTGAGCTATAACCTCTCTAGGTCTCCTCACAGTAGCACTGCTGGATCCTCCCCTCTAGGTGGTACCATGGATACTGGGGGGACATCATGCACCTCCATATCCACATCCATTGCCTGTAGTTCCACTCACTCATCCATTGCCTCTAGCTCCACCCGCTCATCCTCTCCCTCCATCTCTATCTCATCTACATCAATTACCACCCAGGCTCTCCTCCTCCTCCCTAGCATCCTCTCCTACTCTTTGACAACCTTAGCCGCCTCCTGTCTCTGTCGTCGATGGCCTCCTGAGGCTACACTTGCCTCCTATCTCTATCTCTGCTGACCCCTTGTGGCTACACTAGCCCCCTGTCTCCTCTCTCTTTGTGCCTTCTATCCCCTATCCTCCTAGTTTTCAACCCTCACCTCATCTACTCGGACTCTCTGCCGCTATCTCCTCCTGGTCACCCTCACCGGCTGCCCCACTACCCCAAACACCCCCTATCCTACTCTCTACTGTCCTCCCCTCTACTATCCTAATGGATGCTATATACCTCTCTCAGTTGCCAGTCATCTCTCATCCTCTGCCTTAAATCCTAATGCCTCCTTAATAGGCACCACTAGCCATATCGATCGGTCATCCCTGCATCTCTCGACCCCTCTCTCCTGTTGGGGTATAGTACTAATCATAGTGTCTCCCACTCCACCCTCACAGCCATAGGCTCAATCTCCTCCCCCCATGGCCGCTCTCGCGTGACCTGCCAGAACATCTCTTGACCCTGCAAAATATCTTGCCTCACCCCAAATTGTCTCATCACCTGGTCTGGTCTATGTAACTCAACTGTGTACAGGGATCCTTCCTTATAATATAACATCGGGTGTAGAAATAACCTCTATGCCTAACCTCCTCATCCCTTCACTCCTTGAATCGTTGCAGCATGTACGGTCGCTAAACTATCATCTTCGTTGGTAGCTCATCAAATAGCCTCCTCCATGTATCCAAATTTATGTATCCCTCATTACCCAATATCACTCTAGCCTCTGTACCCCACCACCAGGCTACTGCTGCTTTGTCATTCTCTATCACTCCTCTCACCACGACTAGCCTAGCAATCCTGATGTGCTCTCAGGCCCATACTTGTAGCAATGTGACGTGTGTCACACTTAGTGACTCCCGGTAACATACAATATGCATATCCCGATATAGCTGTGCTAGCAGACAGGTCCCCCATGCAAACTGACCCTCTCGACCCTCAATAATGTGTTGAATCACCCCCACAAACCTCAGAGGAAGGAATCAACCGCTCTTGTCGAGTATCAAGATCTTGCTAATCAACCCTGTTAGATATAGTGATAATGTTGGTACCCTACAAGTGAGACACCTATCCACATTTAGTTGCTGCCGCTGAATCGGTAGTTCATCTCCAAAAAACACGGTCTGCACAGACTCGTCCAATACCTCCCCCTCTACCGTATGCTCACTGACCAGAAGCCACACTATGGGGAGCATCAGAATCCTCAAAGCATCCTCTAGAGTTACTGTCATCTCCCCCGTTGGCAGGTGAAATGTCAATGTGGCTGAATCTCAACGCTCTATCAACACTGTCAACATGGCCCTGTGGGCCTTAATCGTCGAGTAGGATAACATGTGTAGAAGCCCCACCTGCACTAGCACCTCATGATCTGCGTCATTCATGGCTGCTATACATCGCTTCAGTACCTCAAACCACCTCTCCCACATCCACAATTTGTCAAAATCCTACATCCATGACATGCCAACTATGTCAATATTTCTCTCTCATTTTCTCTACTTCTTTTCCTTTTCCTCTTTGCCAGTCCCGGGTCCCATTATCTATCTTTTCTTTTTCCTCTCTTGTCCCTCTTCCTCACCTTGTCAGTCCCACCTTGGCCATAGGAAAATCCACCCTAGTCCATGGGCAGACCCACCCCCTGGCATGGGTGGACCTGCTTGGGCACAGGTGGACTCGTTTGGGTGCAGGTGGACCCGCTCGAGCATGGGCGGGTCCGCCCAAGCCCCTGGGTGAGCTCGCGCCTCTCATGCGGGTGGACCTACCCGAGCTCCTAGGTAAGTGAGCACCCCATGCACGGGTGGACCTGTTCGAGCATGGTCGCACCTGCCCAAGCACGAGTAGACCCGCCCAGGCTCCCAGGCGAGCTCGTACCCCATGCACAGGCGGACCCACCCGAGCATGAGCAGACCCGACTGGGCTCTCAGGTGAGCCCAGGCCCTATGCGTGGGCGGACCCGCCCGGGCTCTTAGGCGAGCCCAGGCCCTGTGGGTGGGTGGACCTGACCGGGCATGGGCGAACCCACCCTTTTGCAGGGCTCGAATCCTATGCCTCCCCTTTGCCTGCAATCTCGCCCTCTTTTGGGGCATGCCCGTCTCCCTCCCCACCTTAGCTCTTTTTTCCCTCCCTGGCCAAAAAACAAAAAATCTCAGTTTTTCCTCCTACCCATTTTTCTAACCTCCCCCCCCAACAAAACCCATATTTTCAAAATTTCCTAAACTCAAACACAATGATAAAAATCACAATGTTGGGTTTGGGGCTAACCTGGCATGAAACAATGGACTTATTGAAGAACCACCACACCTCGTCTGCCCGGTGGATGATGTCGGTGTCATAATTGTCCGACATCGTGCCCTTTAGTCCTTTCCCTCTCTTCTCCTCCCTCTCTTCCTCAACTGACAATTGTTCAAATGAGGAGAGGTAATTCCTACTTTCCCTCCTTTTACCTTTTTAAATGAAAGGTATTTTCTTACCCTTTATTTAAAAAATTCTTCCTCAAACTAATTCATTCACCCTTTATCTTCCCAGGGTTTCCATTTGCAAATTGTGCACCCATTTCACTTCGTTCAAACGCTAATCTTCTCAGTTTTTTGTGCTCTTTCCAATGACATATACCACTCCATATTTTTGAGAAGTTGCCTGGGACCCCTTTTCCTTCCCTATCCGCCTTCTCAAGGGGGCATACTCTATCGTTCTCTTCCATTCCTCCATCATGAACCTTCTCTTTGGAGATTGGGGCATCCCCTTCCATTTCCCTCTATCTGGGCAGCTCACATAACCTCTCCCATGCTAGGGCATCTCTTTTCTAGTCACTTCCTCTAAAGAGTCATCTGCATTTTATTTTCTTCGAAATGCTATTATCCTAATAGCATTCTGAAGAGGGGAAAAATGTAGACATCCGAATTTGACCACTTCTATATGGTCAAACTCGTCTCCTTATTCATCCCTTTACTCATCCATTTCATCCTCTTCACCAATATTAGTTAAATCGTTCATTTAATTAATATTTCATCATTTGTGTAAGGTTCCTAAAGTATTTAATTCAATAATTAAATACTTTTACCTTTTACTTCTTTCCTCTCTAAATTAAATAAATACATCACTTTATTTAATTTAGTCATGAGACCTCTTTGAATTTAAGTTAATTTTTAATTCTTCTTTTTCTCTCTCATTGTCACATCCTCCATAACCCTCTTCTAATCATAATTAATTTAATTAACTTGTGATTTGGATGTGCACATGCTTAATCCTTGATTAGGATGTGTCACATCCTCCAACTTTTGAAAGTTGGATTCTAATCCCTCTTAGCCACATACCCCCCTTCTAATCATAATTAATTTAATTAATTTATGATTAAGATGTGTCACATCCTCTAACATTTTCCACTTGCTTCTAATCTTTAATTAATCCTCCTAATCATATTTTTGCACAACCTTAATCAAATTCATTGGCCACATTTAGCACGCCTTTTTAGTCAACCTTTTTATTTTCCTTTCTTGGCATTGACCCTCTTTTCCATGTGAATTTTAAATTCACATTTATTTCTCCTAGAATCTCCTCTTTCCATGCATCTTCTAGAATCTTTTGACTTGTCACATCAAGTCACATGTGGACAAGTGCTTCCCCTTTTGGAACCTTGTCTTGACTATGAGATTCTTGCAAGTATGTGAATTTTTAATTCACATTTATTTCTCTAACTACTTTCCCTTTTTCCATGGATATTTTTGAAGAATTCTAAAATTCCTCAAAAGTCACTTTCATTCCCACTTGGAGACAAGAAGTTCTTTTTCGAGGAAATCTTCTCATCCCCCATGGTACTTGCAAAGTACTTGTCCTTCTTCCACATCATGTACCCTCCTTCCACCTCATTTACACATCACCATCTCCAAGCCATCTCACATTCCACATGTCAAGATGTGAGAGCTTGTGAGTTCTCAACTCACCATAGCCCTTCATCTTGGCCTTGTTGGTTTAATCTCAACCATTGAATTTTCTAGAGAATTCAACTTCCTCTATAAATACCCCTTATTTTCTCTCATTTTAAAGACTTTACATTCCATAGCCAAACTCTTGCAAATTTGTGACTTGAGCCACACTTTGCTAATTTTTTGCATTTTGCTCTCACCATTGCATTTGCATCTATTTTCATCCACTTCTCATCCATTTATCATCCATCTTGCATCTCATATCAACATATTTTTCCATTCAACGAGCATACACAACATCAAAAATCAAGGGCTAACCAAGGAGCAACTTAGCAAGGTATAAACTTTCCATCTACTTTTGTTAAGTTTAATGTTTTTTTGCCCTATCTTAAGGTGTTAGGTGTTTTTATTATTTCTTGCATGTTTCTTGTTGCTACTAGTTTCTGGAACAATATTTTCACTTGGTCACAAAAGGATCTTCCTTTCCTCTATATTTTTCGAATCTAGGTACCTATACACCTTATGGCATCGATGTTTGCAATATCTCCAAGTAAAATGGACTAGTTTTGACATACTATGTAGGTGGGCCATTTTGATTTTTATTGATGGTGGAAATTTGTTTTTGAATGGGTGAAATGGTTTGGAAGAGTTGATTTATGAGAGGTTCATTGCTTGTGTTATAAGACAGAAGTGAAAAGGGTGGGGGGGTGTATGTGTTCAAAGTACAAGTGAATGGAATTATTATAGGTGGTAAAGTGGTAGGAGATATGACGTGCGATGCCACAAAGGTCTTAGGGATGCTAGCATAAATACCCAAGGAAGGAATCACATTACTAGTTGGTTGCATTGTTGTTGTGACTTGAGGATTGGTATAGGTGGGAATAGATGCAATTGTTGTGTGATGCAGACTAGGGTGGATGATCACCAACAAACTCAAAACCAACTCAACAATTTTTTTTTTCAAATTTAGAACCCAAACTAAGTGGGTTTCTCTACCACTCTTCAATTTCCCTCGTAGCATTCCATAAACTATTTTCTGACCATAACTTTCAAACCAAAATTCATACCCACAATCTAAAAGTTGTTTTGGATACCCATTATGGCATTTGACAACATACCAAATTTAGAGTTGGGGTTATTTTGAAACATAAAGGTGAAAAAATTGTTGCTAGGCTTGAAACTAGGCCTAAATATGTTTATTCTTCAAATGGAAGTACAAAATCATCATCAGAAAATGCAACAAGATTTACCTTTTCATTTGTTGCTGTAAATTCACCATCTATTGCATCAATAACTTCTACTTTATTTTTTGTGATTCTTTTCTTCCCACTTTCAATCTTTGTGATCTTCTCCAACTATTCATTCTCCATCGCAAAAATATATGACAACAAATAATCTTCTTCATCCTTCGCTACAATCTCTTCGCATTCAATCACTACATCTTGGTTTTTCTCCTCTTCAACTACCTCTAATGTAGGATCTTTTTTTTTCATCCATCCTCATGTCCTCTTTTCTCATGTATTCTTTTCCACTTAGTTGTGCCTCAAATTTATCCAGCTTATCAAATCACTTATTTATATCCACAATCATCCTCCATGTCTTTTTTTCTTTGTACCATCTCCACACTTCCCAAAACACAAGCTTCTTCCTTATGACTATACCCATCTCATTTGCTATAATCTTTCACAACTCTCACCTCATGCTCAACAATCTGCAATCACAAAGTATTTTCACAACTCCCTAGCTCTCAATTTCTTAGAGCTTTTCTCTACTTGCAACAATCCTCACACAAGCTCTTCTTGATCAGAATTCTTCTACTCTACCCATAAGTCCTGGTGGATTTTCTCCACTCTCAAGATCCCTTGCTATGATACCAATTGATGGGAAAAAAATTCACTCACCTATAACACCACACTCAAAACAAAAATTACATGGAAAAAAAATATCAAATTAAACTTTACTCAAAACAAGGATTGCAAGAAAAATTTATTCCATTCATCTTCACCAACAATTTACAATTTTGTTTCATTATACACATGTAGTGCCTCTCATACAATTATCCCAATAGACCGACAATTGATTTTTTTATGATGAGACATTATGATACATTATATGATATTGGACTTATTGTTATGATGATGCCATTGATGACATTTCTATTACTTGAGGTTTTATGCACATGAACTATGATTAGTATATGGTTTTATTCTGGTGACTATGGAGATCTGATTTATTATGAGGACTAACTTTTTTTTTTTTTTTTTTAGACTGCAGGAATCGGGTAGCACGACCCCCTATAAACTGCAGTGCGCCTGGTAAACTTTTTAACGTGACCGGCGGCGCTGGCGCGACACGCCCTCCGGTACCACGGGACGGGGGGAGACTAGAACTCGTGACCAGCAGAGCCGCAACGGAATTACTTAGCCAACCGAGCTAGGGCCCCCGCCCATTATGAGGACTAACCTTATCATCAACATTATGTGAATATTTATCATGACTGCTATGTGATTATCATGTGATTGATCTTATTTTGATTTCTTTGTAGTTGACTTGTTATATGAGTTGATTCGATTAATGGGTGTCGTTCTTACTGATTTGTTTGAGTGATAGGGACAATGTCGCATTACTCACTTTTTAGTACCCTATGACACTGCGATTCCCTTTCACAGTGTGTCTATTATATGTAAATGTATATGCACAACCGATTTGTGTGCTACAGATTGCAGGTACCAAACATCGACTCCACCTAAATTGGTAGGTCTGAGCGTGCCTTGAGCCCAATAGATTAGTTGATCAGAGATAACACTTGATCCCCTACGTTATCCATCATCATCGAAGAGGATGAGTATCCAGTTTGGCACCCTGTCAGTTTCATTAGTTATGTTAGTTTGGTCAGTCAGTGTTGCTTGAGGTTTGTATTTTGACCATATATAGTGGTCAGGTAATTATTTGGCATTTGGTTTTATTTTGTTTGATAATATTCCTTGTTATCTTATGCATTAAAATAAATTGTTAAGTAAAATGCATACTTTGATAGATAAATATATAAACATTGATAAATAAATAATCATAATTAATAATAGAATAAATTTATAATGTAATGTTGAAATTAATAAATAATAATAATAAGGTAAACAAATAAAATATTATATTAGTCGAGTTATATAATTAATTAATTGTGATGTGTAAGTGAATGTTGGGTAAATGGTTTTACCCGTTTGTGTAAAATTTAATATTTATCATATTATATGATGAAAAGGTTTTAATTAATTTAAATTTTAACTATTGTGTTGTTTAGGGAAGGTTAATTTAATAAATCAAAAGCTAATTATAATTTGTGATATACTTGGTTGGTCTTCCCATACAACGAACAACCTTCTTCTTCCTCTAAATATATTCGGTTCCTTTGGGAGATTTTTCATTTTGTTCTTTTGGGGGAGAAATTTGTCTATAAAATTTCATACATTATTGATCATGTTGGCGTTTGGGGTTTTTTCTTTGGAAATGAAGGGAGAGAGAATATGTGTGTAAATTTTCTTATATTGTCGATTTTGCTGGGAATCGTGGTTTTGAGGGAATTCTAGATAGTGGAATGGAAGTTGGAATTTTTGGAGCTTGGCATCAAATCTCCGTCCCTGCCAAGCGTTAGATCTAGGATGGATTCAATCTTTTGTTGCATTTTCCTTCCTGAGTGTATAATTATTTGGATTGGTTTCTCTCTCTCTCTCCGATGTCTGAAAATGATTGTTTGATTGCTTAATTCTTCCTGTGAGTGAAACAATTTTTTATTCTAGAATAAAGGAAAAATTAATAAATGAATTTGGACACATTAAATGATTTAATATATAGATTTATATATTCTACAGTTGTGGCCAAATCCCTTTATTCTGAATGCAATATTCCATTGCTCTTGTTGCTACATTTTTATATGCTATGTATTTCACTCTACGTTCCCACCCTCTGTTTTGGAGTTACCTTTCTCCCAGGTGCCAACTGCCATGCCAAGGCAAGCCTGTGCCACCATAAATCAAGAAATGGTCTTAACACTAAATTTATAGATAATGCTTTGTTGCATGGAGCTTAATTGACAAGAAGAGAATATTTAATAAAGTTTTAATCCAATATCATTCTCTGACCGGCGTCAAATAGAACCTAAATCTAGAAAATAACAAAGCCAAAGAAATGTTCCTGTGGTTGGATTTTGGTGCGTGCATTTTATATTCTCTTTGAGCATAAGATATTAGATTTTTAATTCATCTTTTTTGTTCACTGCCAATTAAATGGCCTAATTGAGTTGTTCATAACTTTGGTTTTACGAAATAGTTTGGTGAGAAATTTAAAGGGTTTCTTTGCTTTGTTGTCTTCTAATCTCTATCCAAAAATATCAAAAACCCAGATCGTTGTTTCTAAGATATGGCTAAAACACGAGGCTGCTATCAGGCTACTTCCCCATGGTTGCATTTCGTTAATTATATATATATATGGTTAATAGTAAAAGAATGTTTTTCTTATATGAGATAGATAATATAATAGTGAAGAAATAAAAAAAATGTTATCTAATAAAAAGATCTTAATCAAATAGGTATTATTAAAATGGATATTTAAATTGCTATAGGTAAATGAATTAAGTATTTAATTAAGGTAAATTGATATATTTCATATATAAATAGTCGAGAGTTAGGGATTGTTAAGGAGTCAAATGAATCTACTTTACACAGTTAAATGATAAAGTTAAAATTAAATGAGGGTAAAATGTTAGGTTATTCAATTTAAATCTTTTAGATTAAACATTAAATAATTTAATAAATAGATGTTACTTATCTTTATTATAATTTAATAATTGGTGCATATAATTGCCATGTGAGTCAATTAATTAGAATCTTGTTATTTTGATAGATTACATTAAAGTTGTAACCTTAATATTAGGGTTTGATGGTAATTAGATCAATAGAGACAATGGTTTTATTAATGATACAATTATTTTTAAATATAAATAGTCTTGATTTATTATTGTCTAAAAAGTAACTTTATTCTTTTTTTTATTCAAGGGGTAAACGCTTTTGACTGGAGCTATGAACCAGAATACAACCATTCAACAATACCAACCCAATGGGGTTTGAACCTTGGTGGCAAGAACAACAATGCCACCTATAAACCATTACACCATGCCAATACCGGCAAAAAGTAACTTTATTCTTAATAAATATAGAAATTTATATATATTTAAAGATTTAGTAATAAGAAAATCAATGTAGGATTTAGTAACAAAAAAAAAAACTAAGAAAAGTAGCAGTTTAATCTAGTTGACAATTTTTAGAAATTTCTTTATTATATCTATGAAATAATCAATAGAAAGTTGCTAATTTGAAGCTAGTAGTTGTTTGTGGTTTAGGTTGGATAAATTTATAGAAAGAAAATTTGTAGGTGGAAGTAGCTTAATGGTTGCCTAAGTTGTTTATGCATGTTGAATCTATTAAATTGTATAGTTTGTGTAGATTTAGTAATAATCATGATCACTGTTGTGTGTAGAGGTAGGCATAAGTTGATAGTGATTAGTTGGAAGTTTTATTGTTTGGGTTAATATCATTTGGTCCTCATTTTAAAAATCTTTGTATTTTACCATTTACTAAGAAAATGTTGTGAGAAAGAGTAATTTATATACTTTACTTACTAACAATTTTACCATGTGAATAATATTAGTATTAGCATTTTTGGGTAATGTCAACATTGGGTTGTTAGTGTCAAACAAATTAGTAGTTGAGTATTTTTTATTTCAAGAGTAAGATTATAATTGTACTAGTAAATGGTAAAATTTATAATTGCTAAGACTATTAGAAATAATAGTAAATTCATTTATGATTCCATGAATATAAGCAAAGAAATAAAAATGTTAGGTGATAAGATTTTAATTGGATAGTTATGGTTAAACTGAGTATTTAATTTGTCATAGATAAATGAATTGGGTAAATAATTAAAGTGAATTTTAATTTATTCTTAAGTTATAGGTAATTGAATGATTTTTAGATTAGTTAAGTGATTCAGATTAAATGTTAAAGGATTATATTTAGTAAATGGATGTTAGCTATTTTTATAATTATTTAATAGAATTGCTATGTGAAATAATTAATTAGAATAGTGTCATTGTAGTATTATATTAAAGTTGAAATATTAGGGTTTCATAGTAACTAGTCCAATGAAGATGGTTGTTTAATGTTATAGTTGTGTTTAAAATATAATTTTTGTAGTGAATAATGCCTTATTCAGGGGAATATCTTCTTGGTTATAATGCTATGATTAATTGTTTGTATTAAACAAAGTGTATTGATTATTGGATTAAGTGTTCATGTAATTGTTGTCAATTGTATAAATATATTCAAGCTTTTGTGCCATTGGGAAGTGTGTTTAGTAGGTTGGTTTCCACAGGCCTAGGAGGGGGTGTATATTTGTATGTTTGGTCCTTATGATTGTTTGACCTTGGAAGTGGTTTGGCTATGTTGTGGGTTATGTCTATTGTGTGAAATGTAAATCCTAAAGGTGTTTCCTCCTGCCTATGTATGGATTCATGAGATTTTGTAATGATATTTTGTTATGTATATGTGTATTGAGTGAAATGCAAACCTTAAGTGTTGTACTACCTATTCATGATGGTTGAATTATGGCTATGGGTTGGGACATGGGTTCATGTTGTCTTGACCGATGCTTATGTGCTTGTGATAAGTGTGCAAGATGGACAATGCCTTGCTCTATGTAGGGTCTACTAGTTGCAAGTAGGGGGAGTGGCTCTCAATGGGGGCCAAAACCCAAAGTGGCATCCAAGACAACTCATTGGGTTTCTTAATCCAGTGATAACCTTAATAATGAATTAGGGGGATGAGTAGAATTCACATTAAATAATATAATGGATGCCTCACCCATTCTTGTAGTGCTTGTATAGGCTAAGGATGGGTTGAGAAGGCCTGGTTGGTAAGATCAACGTCCTTATCCTCGCGAAAGGAATGTTGGTTCTGCATGTGTCACCCTATGGGGCTGGGACCTAGTGAGAGGTTTAACAGGACAACCATAGATGGGGCTAGGGTCTAGTGAGAGACTACCAGGACAACCCATGCTAGGACCATGCGATGACACTCCTCCCTATTACAGTCTAGCATTCCCTAGTTGCATTTCATCTTTATGTTGTGTGAACACCTTTAGAAGTATTGTAAGTGTTGTAAGTGATGCAAATTTTGTAAGTGTTGTAAGTAATGTAAGTATTGTAAGTGACGTTGGTGTGTTAGCAGTGTTGTCTTGGAGTCATGTGTAATCCCTTGCTTGTATTAACCTATTTCCTTCTTGATTATCTATTGGATGTGGGACCTTGTGTTATCTCCTAGCATGGGGCGTAGACCTTAGGGTTCCACATGGTCGGGAGGTTGGTGCTTTTTCCTCCATTGGGTATTCTTGCTGCATGTTCGTATGCGTGGTGATGGTTCATTGTGCTGTGCACTCCATTTCTGTTCCCATTTGAGAAGACATCCTTTCATGCATTTGTATATTGGATTGTATATCAGTTTGTACCTCTTAATGTAATTTGATGTAATATTCCCACATGTACTAGGGGAAGCATTGTTATAATTATTGTAATGATGTAATAATTATTGATGATTTCATCTTGTAAAGAGTATTGTAAAGGAATGCATCTTTCATATGATAGTTGTTAGAAAAATATCTTTAATGTTTGATTATCAGTTGACACATTATGGGAATGAGTAATATAAGATCATTTAATTTGGTGCTTTAAAATGAACCTAGCATCTTATATCGATCATGTTATCCTTTAATGTTGATGAAATGTTTCTAGAAATCTTGGTTTGTGAGTAGTGTAGTCGAGGAACCTTAGAGGACCTAGGATTAGTTTATCATGTAATGTTATGCATTCTATTGTTATTTGATTTAAAAAAAATCCATTAATTTGACCTAGTTTCAGTGTTGTGCTCTGGGGTTCCTTAGCGGGGCATTACAACACAAATCTAGGTATTATGCCCCTTCTACCATCCTACATCCTAGTGCTTAGCTACGTCTACTCCTCTTTGGTTGTGTGGGGGAACTCCTTATTATCTTTACATATTTTCATTCCTCTAACACTTGCTAGATATGTCCACATTGAGTGGTATCATGTTAATCCTCACTTATCTACTTAAGAATATCATTGAACTATTATTTACATTATAGGGACCTTTCCATGTTATCCCCCTTGTCTATTTAAGCCTAGATATTGTCATAGCTAGATATATGTACATATATTTTTATCCAAGTTCATACTTTATATATATGGGGATTTACCTTGTCACTGGAATTTATGCTATTGAACCTATTGATCATGTCAAGATGCATGGTATTGTCTAGTCCTTATGTCTTTGATGTAATCCTACCAAATGTATGTTTATGCTCATAGATGCCACATTGGGGTCATATTTCTATTTTAAATTCCTTATATTCTTACATTAGTATTTTTTTCCCATTGAGGGTTGCATCGCCATCTAACTTTCCCATGTTAGGGGAAGCAATGTTGTCTTCATTGATCTTATCTCGAGTCTCATGATGATTGATCATGATGCATTGTTTAGAGTAATTATTTTACATGTTTATATGATTATCATGATTTATCATTTCATTATATGTTTATGATTATATCATGATGACTTATAGTGTTTCTCTATGATTATATGATTGCATGGTCATATTATTATTATTTATTTATCTATCATGACCTTCCTTAATTAGCCATACCTATTGGTGGAATTAGTTGAAGCAAAGAGGGGTATATATACTTACTAATGTTCCTATTTTTATGTGCTTTATTTGTTTAGGTGCTAGTCATCAACTTTTTTATTTAGGAATTTATGTTTGAGAACATGCACATAAATGATATATATATGATCACATCGTGCACGTACCATTATTTTCTATGAGTCACATGATCCAATTGAGGTGTATCCTTTGAGTTTATAAATATGTACTTTATTTTACATGCATTATTGTGAGTGTTGGGTGATCCCACAATAGTGTGTCCCACTTTTTGGAAAAATTAGGACATTGAAATCAACATTTAAAATAAAATTTCCACTTTTCCGACACCTATAATAATTAAACCATGAATAATTTGAAGATGATGTGAACTAGTGATTTTTGTGATTTCATGTATAGATTATATAAATATATAGATATATATTTTTATGGAATCCCCTGTAAGTTTTTATTCTGTAACTTTAAACAACTTGGTTTTTATAGTTAACAATATTTTAAAAAAGTGGTGTTACTTCTATAGAGCATAAATTAATTTTTAGAAATTATAAAATTATAAATTTTTAAACATAGATTCATAATATGAATATCTAGTGCACACTCAGTTTTTCATTATTTTTTGTTGCATAATTTTATTTTATAATCTTGAAGTGAAACTAACTATAATTTAGACATAGGTTATATCTATAATGCACAATGTTTTTTGTATGTGTGCGAACCCTTTTCCTAGTATCTACAAAACAACATGAATAAACGAGTTAGACAAGGAATTATAAGCTAAAAGAAGGATTCCCCATGAAATCCATTTGCAAACTCAAAATAGGAAAGAAAATAAGCAAGAACACAATGAAATAGATAAACCAAAGATTAAATCCTAATTTAAATAGCAAACACTTGATCCCATGGGGGAATTGGTGCCAATTTGATGTGAAAATTGGCCCTTTCCCAATTCCTATGATGCAAAATTTGAATGTTGAAGAGATTGTTGATCCACTTTTAATGAAAAGATGAGAGCTCCAAGCCAAAATCTGCAATAACCTAGCTAAGAATTCAAATGATGGATAAAATTTGCTAGTGATTTGAGCATAGTAAGTTTACTCAAATTGTGGATGATCAAATGAGGAGAGGAGCTCTTTATTTATAGATTGATAAGTTGAAGAGATGTCCAAATTTGATCAATGTGGGACAAAGATTCAACCAATGATATGATGCCACTTGTCAATATGTGAGAGGATGAAGGTTGAGCAAGTTTTGAGGATTGTGCCAATAAATGCCAATATTTGAAATTCAAATTTGTTGAAATGACATGTAAGAGGGAAGGTAAAATGCAATAAATGCCACTTGGCTCAAGGCAAAGGACATGTAAGAGGTTTTAAATGCCTTGTTGGATGTACATGTTGACTTGGAATTTTTGAATTCAAATTGAGAAAATATTCCAAAAGATGCCTTGTGAGGGAAAATAGAGATTTAATAAATGAATTAAATCTATTTTCATGTGCAACTTGCATTATCTAGAGGATGTGACATGAGATGAGGTTAAATTAATCAAGGGTTTAATTAATTTAACAAGAGATTAGATGATGTGACTTATTTGACTTAGATTTATGGATTTATTTAAATCGAATCACGAGAGGAATATGATAAGAGGCTAATTAAATAAAGATTTTGATTTATTTAATTAAAAGGGATGGTGTTAGATTAAATCAAATAAGGTTTTAATTTATTTAATTTAATGGATAGACTTTAGAGATTTAATCAAATAAATTGATTATTTAATTAAATAGGGATAATTAGATCAGATGGATTGATTTAATTAACAAGAGAAATGACTTGATTCATATAAAGTGATTTATTCAACCAAGAGAGGATATTGATGAATTTAATCAAATAGGGGAATTTGATTAAACGGTTTGATTGAGGGATGATTCACTAAGAAACAATGTTAGTAAGTCAGGATCAGATGCATGATATCAATTAGTATATTTTCGATGTCTACAGTATGCATTCGAACTAACTTCTTTTTTGTTGAAATAAGAACATCAATGTTTAGTGCACATATATTTTTCATTTTTTAATGTATCTATTTTTTTTCAAGTGTGTGGAATAGAGACCTTGATGATTGCTAAAAAACCTATGTTCGTTGGAAAATAAAAAATAAATATAATAATCAAACAAAATATATTTAAAATTATACTCATTTGAAAGCTTATTTCAAGTGCCACAATCCTATAAATTAATTATTGTCATATTCATTCTAGTTTTTGGTCCAACCCAAGGTTATAAATAAAAAATTCTGAAAAAAATTGAGGCCTAAGATTGGAAGGTCACTTTTAGGACCCTTTGTTTGATGGAGCCTCAAGCGAAGGTACCTTTGTTCAAAGGTATTGAAGAACCTTCAAATGAAGGTATTCCATTTCAATTTTTTATTTATTTATGGAAATTACCTTTGTTCAAAGGTTTTTTACATTTTCAACCTTCAAATGAAGGTGTTTTTGAGTCATCCTCGTTCAAAGAAATACCTTCGAATGAAGGCGTTCCTTACTTTTACCTCAATCTAAATTGCTAAATCTAATGTCCCAATTTTGGGAGTCACTATTGTGGCTTTACCTTGCTACATACTCAAAGATTCCAAATTCATTTAGGATTTAGATGCACCTCAAAATGGGAACAAAATATAATGTTGAAAAATACATTGTTTCCTTTTTCGATTATGTTTTGTGTGTATTTTGAGGGAATATATTGATAATTGAACATATAAATAAAATGGCCTAATCATAGTTGGGTCCCTTTCCCTATGCATATCCTTCATCCATATCATAACTTAAATATACTCTACCTCATCTCTATCTATTTCCTCCTTTACACATATACCATTTACCTACATACCTTACCCTTGCCCATGTCATAATTTATATTTACCCTTGTACCTCATATTAATTAATTGATTAATTATTTTAAATTTAAACACTTTCCTTCAAGGATTGACTAAGAAAATTTATTAGGTGACTTATTTATACGTCCTCCTTTTTAAAGGTATTCAATGCATTCATTTTAATCATCCTATCTAAGAAACAATTATTAAGTATCAAATTATGTCAAAATATTAAATATTAGATGCATGATAGTTAAATATTCATAATTAAATTAGAGCTCTAAATTGTATCTAGGCGAGTATATCATTCTAGTGATCATATTGCATGTCCATAAATATTTTCTATAATCATTAGTTGATTTTTTTTAAATAAATAACCTTAAATAGTTTGAAATGGAAGTTGATAATAAAACCATACATGGTGTAAAATAATTAAACCAATCATTAGTTTCATGGTTATAGTAGAGCCATCAAATTGTGGTGAATGAATAATGTTTAGTGAGTTTACAAATTTCTTTGTACAAAGATGAGATTCTATATCATGTCATGCCCATGGATGCTTATTGTGTCTTGTTAGGGAATCCCTAGCACTTTGATGGGAAAACTATGTATGATGGAAGAAAGATAATTTACACTATTGTGAAGGATATAATTTTTTTACCTTGAGTTCATTAAAAGAAAAAGAAGAAATGAATAGGAATCGTACAATGTGTTTGAACAAATAATTTTGTTTTTATTGAAAGTATCAAAAGGAGTTAGGAATAACCCAAAAGGAGTGGGAAAATTGAGAACTTCAAAGAATGTGGAAGGAATTAGAGTTGGTTATGTGTAGAAATTTCTCAAAGAAGTGAAGGAAGACTTGAAGGACAACACTAATAACCACAAACAATATGCTAATTTCATGAGTAAAGATAAAAAGTTAAGTTGTGGAGTTGGTATTTTCTCATATACAAAAGGAGTAATTCCTAGAGGGAACTCTTCATTTATTAAAATGGAGGGTAATAGGACCATGTGAGGTCTTGAAGAAGTTTACAAGTAGTGTTTATCAGATGAAGATTCTAAAAGGAGTAGATGTTTCACCAATTTTTAATATGATATACATGTATATCCTTATTATGACTAAAAATAAAAGTGTAGAATCAAATAAAGGTTTAGGTGTATAAATGCATAAGTGGATGCAACAATTGATTGAGAAAAAGACAAGGGAAAAGGAAATCCATGAATATTGAGTGAAGGAGAAAATTAGATATATGAAGAGATCATTTGGATAAAAATAAAGATGAGATATCAATCCAAAGGTTTTCAAAATGTTACAAGCCTCAAAATAATAGAAAATTTTACTCACCTAATGTGTTTGATGTAAGAGCGTTTGAGCTCATAGGAAATCCTATTTTAGAAAAAATAATAGTGATTTATGTTTTTTCTTCTTGTCTCTCTTATCGCCTTTCTTCTATTAAAGTGGTATAGGAATGATACCATTTTATTTTTTTGGCCCTCTAGATAGATAGGATACTTTCCATCCTTATGTTGTTGTACTATAGGATAGCCTTTGGTATTTGGTCCACTATATAAAATTATGTTAGAGTTGTTTGTGTTCTATGACAAGGACTATGTAGTGTGCTATAGAAAGATAGTATGTGTTTTTTAAGTTTTTCTTTGGTTTTATTTTCTTATGTCTTAAGGTTGTGAAAAAAATATAGTCCTAGTTCTAAGTTATCTATTAGTTGATTAGATGACATGTTGGAAACTACTTTATGATAAATAACTTCTACTTTGGGAAATTCATGACCTCATGCATACCCCATTTGAATTTCTTTCATTTTGATCTCATAATAGTTGTAACTTAATTAAAATGATTTTTTTGTTTTCTTCATACTTTCTATGCTCAATAACACAAAACCTTCTTGTACAAGCATTATTATTATTTGCAACAATGAACGTGTTGTGACTTGATGATAGAGAAAAATAATATTATATTTGATGACTCATTTTTTTCCCTTACACAATGTTTCAACTAATTTTTCTATTGTTGTAGTATTTTTTATTCACTATAAAATTGATTTATGTAGTTAGGTATTTTATTAGTCCCCTTTTTTTATTTTTTGTGTGGGTTTATCATTTCCTTTTTTTGTTCCTTTGATGATGAGTCATCTCTATGTCTAGGGCTACGTGTGGATTTTCTACATGTTAGTGTCAAAATATTATAGGAATACTAAGATTTTAATAGTCATGGAAATTTAGAATTTATTTGTTGTTCAAAATCACTCTTGGGTGGTTATGTTTATTTGGCCACATGTTACTTCAAGGGTGTTCTTTCCTACAAAATTTGAAAATGATTGTTGGGTTGAATATTTAGTTTTCACTAGGGTTTTTTCTATTATTTTAATAGGGGTTAAGGATCTTGGGTGGATAATATTTTAAATAAAAAAGAGAGAATGATCAAATATCAAAATCTAGACTCTTCAAGTGAATTAGTGGTTTTGGTTTCCTATTCTAGAAAGAATAATAGAGGAAAAAAAAGGAATTATTTTATTATTCCCAAAGTTTTCATAAGAGGTAGGCTATAAGAAATATTTTCATCCTTTGTAGCATTATGTATTTTGTAATAAATTTTCTATTAAGCTACATGAAAAAATAATTGTTATATTTTTGCAGCTTTTGATCCCATGCTAAACACAAATGTGTTGTTTTACTTTGTGAGATGTTGAATTGGAATATTTTTATTAAATTCCTCAATCTTGGATCCATCATTCATACTTGCTATATGAGGATTCACCCCACTATTAGGCTTACACTATTAAATAGGTACTGATCATGTTGAGCTTAATGCTATTTTCTAGTTCTTATGTCTTTGATGCAATCCTACCCAATGTGTGCATGTTTTCATGGATGCCAAATTGGGGCCATAGTTCTATTTTAGATTCCATGTATACTTACATGGGGGTATCCAGACATAATAACCCAACCAAAATAACCCTATACACAATAACCCCGTCATAATAACCCAAGGACAAAATAACCCAAGGTCATAATAACCCATGGACAAAATAACCCATGGTCAAAATAACCCATGAACATAATAACTCGTGGTCATTTTGTTTTCCTTTCTCTATATTCTTACGGGGATATTCTATCCATGGGTTATTCTGACAACAAATTATTTTGGCTTGGGTTATTATGACCCTGGGTTATTTTGTCCTTGGGTTATTGTGACTGGGTTATTTTGTCTAGGGTTATTTTGGCCGGGTTATTATGTCCTACAATCTTGCATGGGTGTTTTTGGCTTTTGATAGTTGCATCACCATCTACCTTGTCCATGATGGGGGAAATTTTTTCTTCATTGATTTTATCTTCCATGATGATTGATATGATGCATTCTTTATAACCATTATTTTATATTACCACATGATTATCATATGTATCATTTCATTAGATGTTTATGATTATATCATGATGCATTATATTGGTTCTATATGATTATAAGATTGTATTCTCATGTGCTTCTTATTAATTTATATATCATGATCTTCATTCAATAAGACACATCCTTTGGGGGTAATCCATTGAAGGAGGAGGGACATTTGCCATTACTAATATTCTAATTTATATAATTTATTTGTATTGTGAGTTTGAATCTACTTATTTATATGATCACATCTTGTAAGTCTTAATACTTTTTAGGATCCCAAAATCCCTTTGGGGTGTATACTTTGAGTTTCTAAATATTGAATTTATTGCACATGCATGCTTGTGAGTGTTACATACTCAAATATGCATGGTTTATTAAGGATTCAAATGCACCTTAGAGTGGGAACAATTTGGAATGGTGAAAATTAATCTTGTTTCATTTTTCCATTTAATTTATTGTCTATTTTGAGTGAATGTGCTAATAATTGAACAAATCAATAAAATGACATAATTATGTGTAAAGTTGGACCCCCTATTTTATGTGTATCCTTCATCCATGTTATAACTTGGATTTACTAATGCCTCATTTCTATCTTCATCCCAATCCACATCTTTTCCATTATTTATATTTAACTATGCCTCATCTTTACCCATGTCTTAATTTTATTTACCCTTATACTTACTCCTAAATAATTGATTAATTATTTTCACCCTAAAAATTATAGAATATTTAGTAGGTGATTTATATCTATGTTCTCCTTCTTAAATCATTCAATACATTCAATTTAATCATCCAATCTAATAATAAGTTATTACATATCATTTAAATATTAAAATATGTTAAAATATTAAGTCATTTAAACCCACAACTAAATCTAATATTTTTATCTACATGGATCAAATTCAAATCTTCTACACTAGCTAAAACAACCTCTATGTACTCTCTCTCCAACCACCAACCCTCCTACCCCAACAAAAGCAAAGTACATTGCAGTGATTTATACATGTAAAAAAGTAATATGGCTACAAAGATTGTACTCTTACTATTGGTTTGGAACAAAAAATGATAAAGCTTTACAGTGATAGTCAAAGTGCAATATATTATTGGTCAAGAGAAATAGTTGAAAGTAAATGAGTATTGTTGGAAAAAGCTGATATAAAAAATAATATTACTAATTTATTAACAAAGGCTGTGAATACTAAAGTAATTTCTTGGTGCCAGGAATCAATGGGCATAATTGTCCACAATAGTTGATACTTCAAGAATTCCGTCATTATGAAAAGTATTCAACGAGTGAGAGATCACTGAATAAGTGTTGTATTTTTCTCATATTTAATAGTTGGGGTGAGACTAGCTAATTGAAAAAAAAATTGTAGGTTTTGTAAAAAAAATTTCATGTTGTAAGGTACTCATGTTTATTTTTCCATGATTTATAAAATGTCTCAAACCATTTTTGATGTACATATTTATATCTGCACATGCTTAAAAATGAAACAAATTTTTTATTATTATAATGATAACTGATTGAGTTTTGTTAATAGAAAATAATTTTACTATATTAGATTTTTTACCAAAAAAGATTTCCCATGTAAACCAGAAATTATTCACTGATTATAAATAAATAAATTTACAAAAACTGTGACAAATCCAATTCAGATCCTCACATATCTAGCGTGCCGCGTGACCTTGCCTGTTTAAACAGTAAATTATTCTTGTATAAATTATAAGATAATATCCCAATCAAGAATCTCCTAGGAATAAAATGATATCATATGTATTTTAAAATAGTCATTCTTAACCATCATAATCTATATTTCAACAAAAATGACTCGTGAGAATCAATGCAAAGTTGTCATGTAATCAAATTTAGTAAGAAAGTACAATTATATACAGTACTGCTTTTGTTTACTATTAGAAATCATGCATTACTATTAGAAATCTATTTAAAAGAAAAAAATTACAAGAGCTATACCATTGATTTATTTCATACGATGGAATCCGTTAGGAAGCAAATGGAGACATACTTTTACATTATATAAGAAGAAATATCCATATCTATTAGGTAGGTAGCTGCTTTATCAGACTGGAAAAGCAACCTGTTGCTTCTGTTTTATTGCTACTGTCCTTGCAGAAATAAGATCTCTATAGACGTAAAACAAAACCCACTTAGGAGGTACTGGTTAACTCGGCATCCTTATGATTACCCGTAGAGCCACCGGATTTTCAACACTTCCACAACCAGTAACAAGGACAAAAGTACTTCAGACAACAACAGTAATCAAATATATAGTCCCAGCAACTCATGGTTAATGAGAAAAATAATGGTACAGTTTGTTTCACTGCTTCACATTGTAAGATGATTAGAGTCTTCAATGTTTAAATCTGTTTCTCCTTCTACTAAATCTTGCCTTCTGAAAAGTTATTCTCTTCAGTGTGGGCTCAGGTTTGAATGGAAAATTATTTGACCAGGGCTTGAAGAAAGTCCCTGTGCTTTAATGTACGTGGTATCAGAAGATCAGAAAAGAAGAAAGTCATTATTTTCCACTATAGACAATTAGTTGCTTATCATATTAAGGATGTCAAGTTTATAGTGGTTTTGAAATGTTTCAGTAGTTATCAAAATAAAAACGTGTAGGTTATCCAAAATTTTAGTGATTTTATTGCTTGTAATTATTTTAATGGTGTGTTTGTTCTGTTAGTAATCAACACCAGAAGTAGGGTTTTATCTTTTCTCTCGTAACCAAAAATATCATAGTTTAACCAGGTCCAGCCCAATTGTTTTGGCCCCCTACGCACTAACTCTATGGATCTCAGAGACAGCATTATTAAAGTCATCAAATTTTCCTACTTTATTAAAGTTGAAAATAACAAGACACACACTCGTTTTCCTGCTTTATTAAAGTTGAAAATGACAATACACACACTCATACAAAGTTTCAAGAATGTATCTTTGTCACTATGATAATGGAATTTGAAGGAAACTTAATATGAAAGTTTGTAAGGAACGGATTTTAAAGAGAATATTGAGATAGAGAGTTATAGTAGAATAGTGATTTTACGTTGGATCATCTATCTAATAAATAGAGTTAGATATAATTTTATCTTTATAATGAAAAAAAATCATAACAAATATTGATTTTTTTGAAGAGGCTGTAAAATTCTTCATGGATCTCATAGTACACTGGTCATCTAAATACATAATATTCTTTTGATTCTAGTTCATTGTTGTAAAGTTAACAAATGTACTAATCTATTGGAATAAAGTGTTCTAACTCCATATAAAGATGATGACAACATATCTGCCCAAAGGAAAGGATAGCATATAGTGCCTAGTCTTTCCACATTACAAATTTAATTCCTTCCACCTGATTCATATATTTGTTTAGGAATTTTTCTTATTAGACCAACTTAATCAAGATTTTATAGCATCCTCACACAAAAAATAAAAATGTTATGTAATTATAATTTATTATTATTTAAAACTTATGATCAATCTTTAATAGTTGTAATCATGAAATTTGTAAAGTGATGTCAATTTCTATTTAGTTTTGGACCCATTTTGAGAGTGTCTTAATACAATTACATACCAACATGTGTCATGATTTTGTGCTAAGCTTGGACCCTTCTACAATCTCAATCCATTCCTATTTAATCTATCTTACTCATATTTCCATACATTTATCCTTATCCCAACCTTATATGTGTTTTTTTCCACATATTCATGTCATTTACTAGCCCTGATTTTTATGCATTCATTCCTCATCCCCTGATTCAACATTCCTTGTTTGGGTCATTTTTGCGATTGAATGGGGTTGATCCCACATGACATGGATTAGAATGAAATTTTTAAATATTTAAAATTTAAATTATTGACTCATACCTACAAGAGACCAACTTGTGACGATCCTTCCTACAAGAGATTATGTCAGTAACAAAATTATGAAAACATATAAATTGAATATAAAAACTTAGAAATTTGAAAATAATAGATTTTCATTAATAAATTGTTAGTCTCTTTTAGGCGGTAACCTACTTTGAGTAGCACTAAATACAATAGCCCATGATCTATGTTTGTACTGATTGTATTAGAGATAGCTAATATTTTCCAAGCATATGAGATTAATCAAAATGTCTCAAGGGAAATGACTTACAAAGAATGTGTCTAAAGACTTAACTAAAGTAAATAAATAATTAGGACTAAAGGGTCCTAACATCCCCTTCCCCTTGCAAAGCTTCGTCCTCAAAGCTAAAGGGAAGGAAATTGCTAATTGGTGAATTAGTTCCCAAGTTGGATCTTTAAGGTGCATGACATGCCACTTAGAGATAAGGAATTTACTAATTGTGTAGTTATAAGGCTAGTAGGATCATGTATCTCTAGAACTATTACAAGCTAGAGAATAATGGATGCTTCTTTATCAAGCTCAAGAAAAATAGTTTGAGAAGTGAAATGTTGGCCCAAAAATTTCTTCAAACAAGAGACATAGAAGATAAGATTAATATAAGAAGAAGGTGGAATTTATAGATTGTAAGCAATGAGAACAATCCATTAAATAATTTTGTAAGGATCATAGAACCAAGGAGAAAATAGAGGAAGAAGATACTCTTAGCGTTGGTTCTGCTTGATGCGATCTACGTGTGGGTTGGTTCTTTTTTGCATTCTAGGGGTGCTTTGTGTTTGTTTTGGGGGTCTATGTGTGGCAGGTTTTGGGTTGTCATATTTTGTGGCTGGGACGTGCTAGTGTTGCTTATCCTCTGTTGTTTGTTCTTCTTTGGTGTGGTGGGGCTGTGGCTTTCCCTTGGAATTTTTCTGTTTCTAGGTTTTGAAGCTATGTGGAGATCAACTTGCTAGAAATGGACGTTTTAGAAAGAAATTCGAATGGAGATGGGTCTTCTTCAATGGGTGTTTCCCAAGAATAAAAAAAGTAAACAGCTATTTGGAATGTTGTCAGGATCATCCAATTTCAGGTCTTCATCTGTCTTTGCTGGTGTTGGAATCTTGGACCCATCAGGTTTGGAATCCTGAAGGAGATATGGAGATAATGATGGTTGCCAATAATTATTTTTTGGTTGTCTTTTCATGCATGGCAGATAGGAATAAGGATTTTGAAGGAGGTCCATATTTCTACAATCATATTGGACTCTTCATTAAACCTTGGCATGAGGGTTTCAACTCTACTAAATAGATTCCTACACGAGTTCTAGTTTGGATTTGTTTGTCCTGACTTTCATTGGAATCCTGGAGAAGCGATATTTTGCATATGATAGCTAGACTGCTTGGAAAACCAGTTGGGCATGCCCAACAAACTTTGAACAAGAAGGTAATCTCTTATGCTCAAATTTGTGTTGAAGTTGATTTGAACAATCCTTTGCCTAATTCTATAGAAGTTTGTGAACATGGATCCTCTTCCTAGATTCAACAACTCGATTATGAAACTCTCCCTTTTCATTGTCGTGTTTGTCATGAATATGGCTATTTGCAAAGGAGGTGCCCTCAGATTAACTAGGAAGCTGCTACAACTAATACTTCTTCTAAGTCTACTCCTAAGAATGATAATGGAAAGTATCCTATGGTGGAGGGGGGTGCAGATATGAATGGTTTTGTCCCTGTTAAACCTTGTAATAAGGGGAGGGGTTAGAAAAGAACTCTCAAGGATAGACAAAATGATGGGATCTTTAATTGGTTTGATGCTTTGGATGACTTGGTTCAGGAAGAGGGGATTCCAGTTGGGATTCCTCCTAGTTTTGGCTCGTTGGAAGTGGTCTTGCAAGAGGATAAAGAAACTGGGAATTGTTATGCCTTGCATACATGCCCCAACTTTTTCTTGGCAAAGTTGGGGACCCCCTTTTCTTTTTCTTCTTTTTGCTTTCTTTATCTTTGTCGGGATTCGGATACCAGAATCGGAACATAAAATTTTCCAAGGTTCCTGTTCTTGGTCCCGTCCCAATCCCGGTTCCCCGCTTCGCCTTTAGGTGTTGTTCGGGTTTGCATCTCGTACCCTCTCGTCTCGTTTCATCCTCGTCTTGTTCACCAACCCGTTTTTGCTACGTCTAGTCTTTCGTCGTTGCGTTGTTTGTCTGTTTTGGTCGTTTTCTTTTCGCTTCGATGTTTCCATTCATCTTCGTCCTCGTCCTTCTGTCGTCTTTTCGTCGTCGTGTCGTTTGTTTGTCTCCATCTTCTCCATTTTTTTGCGTCTGGTTTTGCGTTGTTCGTTTTGTTCTTTTGCCTTCCCTTTATTTTGCTGTTTTTGTGTTTTAATCAAAAAAATACAAAAAAATAAAAATAAAATTAGAAAATACAAAAAATAAGAAAACTTAGAAGATATATAAAAAAAAAAAATACAAAATAAAAAATAAATAAAAGAAAATTCAAAACATTTAAAAATAATAAAATTCAAAAGAAAAGAATAAAATAAAATAAAAGTTTAAATTATGAAATCTTTTAATATTTAAAAGATTTAAAATAAAAATAAATAAATAAATAAAATAAAATCTTTTTGTTTTGAAAAGATTTAAAGTAATAATAACAGTGATAAATAAGTCTTTTATTCTTAAAAGATTTAAAATAAAAATCTTTTAAATTCAAATTTTAAAAGATAAATAAATCCTTTGAAATCTAAAATGATAAAAATTAAAAAAATTAATTAAAAAAATCTTTTAATATTTAAAAGATTTAGAAAATACAAAATTTTAAAAGGGTAAAATGTTCGGGAATAATCCCCATCCCGTCTGTCAAGGAGGTAAAAAAAAGTAATAAAATGTCATTCGGACCTAAACATAACTTTGGGTGAAAAAGGAAATTAAAAATTTCCAAGTTCAAATGGGTTTCGTCCCGCCCCCGCATCGTTAACGGACCCGGAAGGAATATTGAACCGGGCATATAAAGGAGGTGAAAATGTTCACATTCAAAATTGGTTCCGCTCGCTTCCGCTCCCGCCCTAATCTCGACTCCGCCTTAATAAAAGATTTTGTATCGGAATCGGAATAATATCAGAACTTAACACATTGATTTCAAATGTTGCCGATCAGTATTGGTTCTAGCTCCGTCAGACATAGTTCCGCTCCTCTGCAACTCCCGCTCCGCAGCCATAAAGCCAAAATGTGAAGCATAGACCAGGCATGTGAATGGCACGAATATTCACCAAAGAATAAAACAGAGGCTCGCCAAAATAAAACCTGGTAGAAATAGCATGCTAAGTGTGGAATCGCAGACAAGCATGTGAACTGTTGGCAAAACGCCTCAAGGATATCTCATCCTTGGAGTGCAATGGACTGTCCGGGTAAACATGCGTGCAAAAATATGAATGCATAGGAAAAACAACGAAATTGTTCGACATAATTCCTCAAAGAAATCTCGCAACAAAATGAGGTCTCATGAGCCACGATTCTCGAAGGATATGCACAAAACGGATCGGTTGAAGAAACTTTAGAAACTCAAATGCAGCTACCTTGGCAGACATGAATGCAAAATGTGTAAGCATAGACATCACATGTGAATTGTTCGACAGAGTGCCTAAAGTGATTGTCATCTCATGAAATGCGATGAGGGCAGGATCTGCACAAAATGGATTTGCCTGATGAAGTGGATATAAAATGTAGAAGCTGCAACTGCCCTAGTAAAACATCACCGTGGGCATGTGAAGAGTTTGACAGAATGCCTCTCAAAAGATGTCGACCTCATGGAATGCAATGATTGTAGAGTGCTCGCTGTTTGGGGAAATGCCTCCGCAAACTTGGTCTGCAGAATGCCTCAAAGAGACGTGGCGACATGGTTTGGAGTAAAATGGAGTGCAAGAATAGACAACGCACGTGAACTGTTAAACAAAATGCCTCAATAGATGTCGTCTCATGGAATGTATGATTGCACGATATGCATAAAACACAGAAGGGAAGGGCACACTCGCTGTTTGATCGAATGCCTCAGCAAGATCACATCTCAAGAAAAAAAAAAAAGTAATTTCATTGAATGCCATGTCTGTAGGCTGTGCACAAATCAGATGTTAAAAAGGCTTTAAAAATCTTTAAACAAATGATAATCGGCAGGGTAAAGCCGAATTCCACAAACTTTGCTGGCATCCTCTTTGTTGCAAAGAGTGAGGACATAGATAGAGAGAGGTAGCGCGACTGTTTGAATGGAGGCATGAAGACATTTCATCACATGAATGCGTGATTGCATGTTAAATGTGAAAGGAGAGACAAGGCGCGTGATCTGCTTGACAAAATGCCTCAAGGAGATGTCATCTTATGAAGTGAAATTGTTGCAGGCTCTGCACAAAACAGATTTTGGTGAAAACGTTTCTGAAACTTTTAAGCAAAATGCGTTGATTATAAGCTGAAGTAAAAAAGTGGGATCTTTGAAAACAACATTTTATGTCAGGCAATGCACATAATGGATTTGTTGAACAGGCTTTCAAAAACTTTCAGTTGCAACTGCCCTGATAAACATGCCGCACCTTGTCATGTCCTCCCAGTCGGTGCCTTGGTGCAAAAAATTCTCACAAAAGGTTCTTTCATGGAATGCTATCATATGGTGAGAAACGCATAAAATGGAGATTCTGTTGCAAAGGCTTTAGAAACTTTCAAGCAAATGCAAGTGGCTAGTGGAAGCCGCGACCCCCAAAACGCCTCAATGGAATGCTTCAGAACAGAGCATGGACGGTGCAACAAAAATGGCGAATACTATACAGAGGGCAAGTGAACTATTTGACAAACATCTCACAGAGATGTTATCTCATGGAGTGAAATGTTAGTGAGATATCCATCAAAATAGGTTTGATGAAGGATTTCTCAAACAAATGGCAGATTCTAAGTTAAATTTTGCATTGCCTGAGGTTGAAGTTGCAATTGTTCTAGTTTGTGGTTACAACAAAATGAGAAATAGGCCGATAATCTAAAATTAATTAATTAGTTTGTTGATCTTATTAAAATTGTTGATTTTGAGAAACAAAATGAATTAATTAAATTTGTGAATTAATTTTGCATTTGTTATTTGAAGAATTAATTCAGTGCATTTGTTGTGTTCTGACTGTTGAAGTTCAAAAAGCATGCGAGGATGATAAATCTATATTGAAATGATTTTGGTGTTATTTTATTTTGTTTTTGATGAGCTAAAATAACATTGATTTCAAAGGCAGATTTAATGGATTATTTCAAGAGTGAAATTTAAGTTTGACAATCATCTAATTGAAATAATCCGAGATTGATTAATTTTTGAAATTAATCATTAATCAATTAATTTTATGAATTAATTAATATACTTTATGTTCACAGGTACTTTTGAGGGATGGAAGGATAAAGTCTTTAAAGCTGGTTTACAAAACTAATGTGCAAAAGAGGGATTGCTAAAAAAAAAGATCTTTGAACTGGGTGTAAACTGAATGCTTGGTGGACCCACTTGAGTTCATTTCTAAAAATGGATATTTCTCTGCATCATGTAAAGAAGAACTCTGTGTCAAACTCAGAGTTGTAACTTAAGGATGCAACTGTTGACTGAAGCCAAACTAGAGAGTGGAGTCTCAAACTGAAATCAACTAAGGGAAAACAAAAACTGAAACAAAAAGTGATCTTTGAGGAGTGATTGTATGTACAAAAAGCTATAGCTTTTTGATGTCTGAGTTTTGAGAGGAAATTATGGGATTTTGATCTATAAATTGTCAAATCAAGCTCACTGTAAAGGGTTAGACACTTAGGAAAGAGTTAGAAATTTTACAGCTTAGCTAATTAGAGTTTTACAGTAAGATAGGTGATGCATTTTTCTAATTTCCTTAGTTTAGATGGAGATAGTTTGAAGACATGGGTTTCTGTACACTGGTGATCTTGCCAGATTTGTAAATGCTGCTTATCTGTTTCATTGACAGTAGAAGCAACTAGACTTAAACTTGCTTTAAGTTATGCTTTGGAATGATGTTTGTTTTATTAATCATTTGATTTAGAAAACTTTCAAGGAATGAAATTCTATCTTTTCTTTTGTTCGAATTATGGTTTGAAATCTACTATTAATATTTGCATTGTGAATGAATGACTTTGTATTAATTACAAGTTGATTTGTTTTGCAGTTCTAGTTTAAGAATTCCTTGGAAGGTAACAGGTCTAATTAGTTGAATGAATCAATATTCTTTTTCTTTCTATGTCCCTAATCTATCTTTTTCCTTTTTTTTATACCCCCCAGTTAGAGTAGGTTTAGATAGAAGTTTGATCTTACAACAATCAAAAAATGGCTCAAATAACCAGCAGGCCCCTTGAATATTATAGTTGCATTGGCCATTGAGTAACATCAACATAGTTGAGAACCAACTACCAAGACCTTGGGAGTTAGATTACTATATGTTATCTTTCTTTTTCAGGAGAAATAAAATAAAAATATTTTGTTTAATGTTGTGCTATTTTGACCAATAGGAATCAAAACCTAGATGGGGTGAACTTGCAAGTTGGTTAGGTGGAGGGTGGTCAGATGGAAATGGATGTTCCTCTCTAGTTGCAAGATTCCTCAAATCCTATTGGATCTTCAGCCTCAAAGGTTGATAGAGTAGTGGAAGTTTCTTCTCCTTCATACGTGAATGAGTCTTTGGATTCAAGGAAAAAAGGTGGGGTTATGCAGGCTTTGGGTTTGCAACAAAAGCCCCTTAAAAAGGCCCCCTGGAGAAAGCTTATAAGGTGGGTTGCAAAAGCTATCTTGAGAAGGTTAAGTTGATGGGTGAGACTCTGGTCGAATCTGGGTTGGTGAAAACTCTAGACTCACATTTTCTCAACCCCATAAATGATTTTTATTTCATGGAATGTGAGGGGTTTGAATAGCCCTCCTAGGAAAAAGGCTATTAGTGAATTGATTGGTTTTCATTCTCCTGATATTGTCTTCATTCAGGAGAGTAAGTTATCAATGGATGATATGTTGAATAGAGCCTCTAGTGTTTGGCCTTGTGGGTATTGTCAATGTCTTGGCGCTTTTGGTAGCTCTGGAGGTGTGGCTTGCTTGTGGGATCCAAGAAAGGTAGTTCCACTGTATTGGATCTTGAGTCGCTCTTCTATCTCTATGATTTCTTCTTGCTTAGAATTTGGTGAATGTTGTCTTTTCACTAATATCTATGCTCCTACTGATTTGATGGGTAACTCCCAACTCTGGACTCATCTTAGTTATGTCTGCTCCCTTGTTCCTTGGAATCCTTGGATTATGGCTAGAGATTTTAATATTGTTTCTTGTTTAGAGGAGTTCAGAGAGGGGGTATTTCCAAGCTTGGCCTTGCTACTTTACTTTTTATAGGCAACATGGCTAGTTTAAATCTTATTGATGTGAAACCCAATTTAATGTTATTTTCACTTGGAACAATCAAAAGTGTGGTGAGGTTGATATTTCTGAGAGGCTTGGCAGGTTTCTTGTTTCTTTTTTTTGGGTTGGCGATAATTGGACTACTAGCTCTGAGATCTTGTATTGGAAGGGTTCGAACCATTGGCCGATTAAAACTTCAATTATTCCTTTTAGATCCCAAAATAACCCTTCTTTCAAGTTCCAACTCATGTGGTTACATGACCTTTCTCTCCATGCGCTGATGACTGATTGGTGGCTTAAGGGGAGACCTACCTATGGTATGACTATGTTTAACTTTGTCAAGAGATTGTAGTATGTGAAATATAGACTAAAGAAGTGGAATATACAATGCTTTGGGAATCTTCATCACAATAAGTTGATAGCTAAGGCTAATCTAGATTCTATTACTTGCTAGATTCGTGATCTTTGTCTCACGGTTGAGTTGTGTAGGGAAGAGGCTATGGCAAGTAAATCTCTTGAGGAATGGGAGCTAAGGGAGGATATTTTTTTGAAGCAAAAGTCTTGAATTGATTGGATCCAGAAGGGTGATAGAAATACTACCTTCTTCCATCACTTTGTTTCCGCAAGGAGAAATGGTAACCTTATCAACTCTCTTATTTCTTCTGAGGGAGTCTAGCTTTCTTCTTAGGTAGAATTTTTTTGGGAGGCTTCTCAATTCTTTTCATCCCTTTTTACTGAGGATTCTCCCCCAACGAGTTGTGAGAAAAACTTTATTCTGGCTTGTATTACTTCTTTGGTGTCATATGAGATGAATCAGGCTCTTTTACGACCCATCTCTCTATAAGAATTGGATACTATTGTGTTTCAAATGAAGAAAGGTAAAGCCCTTAGCCCTGATGGTTTTCCTATTGAATTTTTTCATATTTTTTGGGAGGTTATCAAGGTGGATCTCTTGGAGGTAGTTAAGGAATCTTAGAGGAATAAATAAATGTTGAAGGCCATGAACTCCACCTTCCTTGCACTTTTTCTGAAGAAGGAAGGTGCTTGTTCCTTGGATCAGTTTCGCCCCATTTCCCTCTAAAATGTGGTGTATAAAATCATTACCAAACTGATTATGGAAAGGCTTAATCCTTAGCTTAATTCTTTGAATTCTAATGAGGAGGGGGGATTTGTGGCTGGTAGGAAGATTCTGGATAGGGTTGTTATTGCTACAAAGGCTATTCATTCTATGGAAGTCTCTAAGGACAAGGCTATGTTTATCAAACTTGATATGTCAAAAGCTTATGACAGAGTCAAATGGGCCTTCTTATAGAAGGTTCTCCTAGCTTTTGTATTTGATAGCGAATGGGTTGATTGGATCATGAGTTGAGTGACATCTACATCCTTTTCGGTGTTGATCAATTATAGGGGAGCCTTTAGATTTACTTAGAGCCTCTAGGGGTCTTTGGCAAGGAGATCCTTCATCTCCTTATTTGTTCATTATTATGGCTGATAGGCTGGAGAGGTTTATCAAGTCCTTTGTTAGTCACGTGTTAATTCAGGGGTGGTGTTGGGGTAACAGTTTGCCACCTCTGTCTCATCTCCAATTTGTTGATGATACAACTTTAATGGGTGTGGCCAAAATAAATGAATCTATGAATTTAAGGAAGGGTTTAGATACTTATTTGGATGCATCTAGGCAAAAGATTAATGACAACAAGTCATCTATTTACTTTTTCAATACTCCTCAACTTATCTAGTCTAGGATTGCTCAGATTCTTCTTTTTCAAATTGGCACTCTTCCTTTGGTTTATTTGGGGATTCCCCTTACAGTAGGTCCTTAGCCAAAAGATTTTTGGCAGGATATTTTGGATGAATTCTGTAGGAGGGTTAGTCATTGGACTCATAGGTGGTTCTCTTCAGCGAGTCATGTGGTTCTGCTCAAATCAGTGGCTCAATCTCTTCCTATCTACCAATGTTTTGTGCAAGTTTCTCCTGCCAGATTTGTTAAGGAGTTTGATGCCCTCGCTCGTCAGTTCCTTTGGGCGGGTAATCTTCTCAATTTGAAGTGGAGTTTGGTGAAGTGGGATTCTGTTTGTAGGCCAAAATAGGAGGGTGGTCTTGGTCTCAAGCCTACTAGTTTGATGGGTCAAGCTGTAGCTACAAAGTTGTACTAGCATTGGTGAACTTGCCAAGATTAGGATTAGGCCAAAATCCTTAATCATAAGTCTCTCAGTGGGGTGAAATCCTATGATCTTCGCTATTGTCTCTAGGGGAAAGGGTCAATGATTTGGGATACTCTCAAAGGAGGGGTGAAGCTGATAAAGGAGGGTCTATTTTGGATTTGTAATAAGGGATTAGAAGCCCTCTTTTGTTATGATTCTTCGGATGGTTATCCCTCTATTATTTCTAAGTTTCCTCATTTGTAGCCTCTTTGTGATAGCTTTATAGAAGCTGGTTGGTGTACGGTGGAAGACTTTAAATTTTTTCAGGCCCTGGGATAGGTGGAGATGTGGCATTGAAAGGATCCCCAGGAGTGGCCTCCAAGAGGTACTAAGGAGGAGAGGTAAGAGCTTGTTAAAGTCTTGGTTGGTAGAATGTGTAGTTCTCTCCAAGACAAGGATATTTTGACTTGGGGTCCTAATCCAAAGGGCAAATTCTCTGTTGCCTCTGGATACATGGGTCTTGATAGATAGTTGTATATGGAAAGGTTGGGGTCCCTTGGTGGAAGTAGACTTGGAATAAATTCTCTTGGCTTAAGTGTAATTTATTTTTATGGTTGATTGTTAAAAATATATGTCTTGGAAAAATCTATGGAAAAGAGGTTTCCAAGGGCCTTCTATCTGTGTTTTGTGTAATAATAGTGAGGAGTGTGCTTCACACCTTTTCTTTCAGTGTCATTATTCTAGAAGGATTTGGCATCTTTGGTGGGGGGTTTGGGGTCATCCCTGTGTTCATTCCTCTTCTTTAATAGAGTTCTAGGAAAGCTTGGGGAGGCATCCTGCTAATATGGCTTTTCTTCAGATTGCTTGGATTATTTTCCCTAACTTTATTATTTGGCACCTTTGGCTTGAGAGAAATATAAGGATTTTCCAAGATGTTAAGCAGGTAGGGGATATTTTATGGAGGAATATCTTTAGTAAGATCTAGGAGACTATTTTAGCTAAATGTGACCTGTTAGTTTCTATGGATCCAAGTGATTTTCCTTTTGTGAGGAATCTGCACTTGGAGGGTAGAGGGCTTGGTTTCTTAGCTAGTATTGGCCCTCGTTAGGTTAAGAAGAAGATTCATCGGGAGGGTTAGTGGGACCCTCCCCCTCAAGGAGTGCTGAAGATAAATACAAATGGATCTTCTAGGGGGGATCCTGGGCATTCTAGGATTGGTGGTATTGGCAGAGACAGTAATGGAGGGGTGGTATTTTTCTTTTATATTTATAATGGTCACCATTCTAATAATCTCATGGAGGCTCTTGCTATTTTACATGCGATTGAAAGAGGGTGTTCCCTAGGATGGAGGAGGATTATTTGTGAATTTTATTCTCATATTGTAGTTGATATGCTGAATGAGAAAATATTTGATGGTGTTAATTAGCAACTGGAAGTTGTGATCAAACATATTGTGAAGTTGTGCAATTCTTTGGAATTTTTTTCTTTTCATCATAGTCCTATAGAATGGAATAGGGTTGTTGATCTTCTCGTGAAGTGGGCCTTTGAGCATGTGGAGAGGTGGATTATAGATGACTGAGGCCTTTTATCCTCAGTGATCTCTTTGTCCCTCAAAAAGATAATCATGGAATACTTTCACATGTAATCAATTCCTTTGTTGGGTCCCTTTGGGGTCTTTTGTTGTATGTCGAGTTGGTGGATTTTGTAGGGTGTATCCTTTCATTATGTAATGTTTCTTTGATTCAATAAATTTTTACCCCCTTTTTCTTAAAAAAAAGGGATTAAATAGAGGAAAACCATATTAGTAGTTAGAAGGTACGTTTTGAACAAGTTGATCTACTTACTCATTCATGTGATTATTATTAATGCGGAGGTATTCATAAAGGATCTATTACACCCCATGTGTTATTGCCTATTTACTATTACTTTGTTTGGTTAAAATGCTTTAATATATGAATGTGTTTTATATATGAATCTTGAAGTATAATGTGGTGAATGAATGTGCAATTCAATATGATGTTTTAAATTTTTTGATGATAAAATATATGATGCATATGAATGTATTGTTATCAACTAACTACTATTGTGATGTACTAAGCTACATGCAAGAATAGATTCATACTGTCGGAAGAGAGGGGGAGTATCATTGAGGAGACTTGAACTTGGTCTAGTAGCCCTTAATGAGCCTAACTGAGCATACACACACACACACGTCCTAGATTGGTTTAGTTGAGTCAAGATTAGTTTAGGAAATGGTAAGTAACCTTTAGTCTTGGTTGTAAATGTTTTGTATTAGTTGATGCTCTTGTTCTATGAATATTTTAACTAGGGATATGTGATTGAGTCTTTATGTTGAGTGAAAGTTCTTCTTTGTGTGTTCATATTTTTGTATATAAGTCAATGAAGTATATACATAAAGTGTATATATATATATGTATATATGTACATGTCTACAATAAATCATACATGTGAGTAAATACATGCACGAGTATACATAGGTAGACATACCTATGCATGCTCATGAAAAAATTACCCATATGTATGGGAATATTGATTAGATGAATGTGATACACACACACACACACTTTGTGTATATAGATCGATCGACGAATATGAGAATATATGTGTTTATGTAAGGATATTAAAATAATTTGTTATATATACATAATATATTAATATATATATATATGTGTGTGTGTGTGTGTGTGTGTGTGTGTATAATTATGTATATACATATATATTAATGTGTGTCCATGTGTGTGTATATATATACAATTATTTTGATATATGTTTCTATATATATATTGAATGTCAATTGATGTATTAAATAATCATGAGAGTATAATTATATATGTATTAATATATATATTATATATATTATTTGATTAATATATTAAAAAGTTCTTTGTAGCAAACTTAGTGCATTATCATAGTGTTGTCATACGTGTTACATTGGCAAAGCTTAAAGCTGTGCATAAAACATATGATGTTGAAAAATTCAAAAAACTTAATCTACAATGCATAATATGAAAGTAAATACTATGTATAAAGAGAAAATAAATGTTGGTTTAAAACATTGCTAACTTAGTCTTCCAAAACATGCATGAATAAAGGGCATGCAAGTATGAAATGTGGCACCAAAATTTGTAGTGTAGAAACTAATAGAAGTCTAAAACCTGCACCAAAAGATGGTAAAGCCATAAGATAAGCATAAAACTCAATCAATACAAAAATGGTAGAAATTCGTGAGGGTAGTTGACTTGCAAATAAAATAGGAAACTTGTAGCAATGCATTGTTGGGCCTTGACTTAGTAAAACTGCCATTTTGTCACAAGAATGAAGTCAACTCCGCCATTCTATGAAGTTGGAAATAAGAGGATTGTTATGTGTTGCAATCTAAGAGTTTTATTCAATTGAGTCAATGAATTTTATAAGGAAGGTGGAAAATTTGTTAGCTTGTTTGTAGCCTTTGGATGCTCAAATTTTAGTATATATAGAGGTTCTTTCTCTACCATTTGTTACACTTTTCATTATGATTTCTTCATTGTTTTTCTACTATATTTTCTGTGTAAGTGAATTAAAGAGCTTTGAGAGTTAGAGACTTGCTTTGTGATTTTGCAATTTTAATTGTTGAGAGAATTAGTAAGAGGTTAGAATTGGAAAATATATTGAAATTAGAAGAAGTAGCAAGTGGGCTTGTGGAATTGAGCTAGGAAGGAAGTAATTTCAGTTGGAGATTTTATTACAAGCATGCTGATTTATATTCCTTTGTTATTTATATTTGAAAGATTATTTGTTATGAATGCCTTGTTTGGAAAAGATTGATTTAAATATGTGTTAAGATGCTTTGGATAATCTTGCACATTTCTTGGCTGATTCTTGCTTTGGTGAAATTTTTCTATTTTGATTATACTTATATATTTTATATTGAAATTTATATAATTGTTTTTCTATTATACTTTACATAGTTTTTCAACATTATACATATGTAGTATATGAAATGTGAAATGTAGTAAGAATTGATGTCTTGAAGTAATTAGATGGAAATTTTAGTTGGAATATGTTTTTTTCTTAGTTATTCCTGAGGTTAGAATAATCCATGGGAAAGGGTGTAACCTAGTTAGTCAAGTTATTATGTCATTACTTTATTTTTGGGATGTATGTTAAGAGTATGAATGGTAAAAACCAAATCAAGCTAGAAAGGTGAGAGAGAATGTGATCTCCACTCTAAATTATAGGTGATGAATACTTTGGGAAAAGTAATGTAAGTAGCCATTGTCTACACTATCAGCTCACTGTGATCTGGGTTTGCATACTAGGTAGGGATTTTCATACATGTAGGTTGTAGCCATTGTATGGTAGCTCTAGATATGTAGGACACAACACCATGCTTCAGGAAGGATGGGATTATGAGGTTATCAAACCAATCTCTTCGTCAAATGGTAGGGACATATTACCAGTTTGGTAGATGTGCGAGGGGCCACAGTAAGTCCATGGTTGGAAAAAAAGCGCTTGAGTGATGCTTCCCCTCATGTAGTTAGTGGCCAAGATTTGAGGTTCAGGACATCTGGACCATTTGTATCTCTATTTTAGCAAGCTCATTGAAGCTATGTATGTAATCATGTATCCATCTCTATGGAAATTATAAATGTGAAATATCATCTTGAAATTATGTAATATCATTACTTGAATTATTGAAATGATTCTTTGTTATGCAATGGGAAATTTTGAAATATGTTTCAAATGTGCATCTTTTTATTTAAATGAAAATAAATTTTTTATTGCTCTTAAGGTTAGTACCATAAATTGTTCACTTGAAGGGAAAACATAATAAAAATTACTGGGTAGAACAATGGGCATGTTACACATGGTATTAGAGCTACTAGGTTGAGCTCTGGAACCTATGCGATCACTATGATTCCATCCAACATTATATGAGTCTAATGTTTGGAAATTCTTGTGCCAAGATGTTGTGTCTCAAGATGACTACAAGGAAGTTAGTAATCGGTACTGAGTGCTACCTAAGGGTTAAGAAGGAAAAGGAAGCCATTGTTTGAACCATAGAGGGTACTAATTACACCAACACCATTTGGCTAAGTGACACTAATACTTTCGGTCATTCCCTATCAAGAATCAATCAAGAGAGAAAAATGATGTGAGAGGATACCAACTTTGTACCTCCTGTCTCTCTGACCAATTCAGACTCTTTACCACTTTCCAGAGATATTCCCTCATAGTGTAGTGTTAGTCCTACTATGATATTTAAGAACCCTCATGTTCTTCCAATGTCAAAGTTGTTGTAATAGCATCTAGTGGTGAATCAGAGGGATTAGTTCTCAAAGATTATGTGTCTAAGGATAGGTTTGAGGGTTATTTCCCTTTTGATGATGTATGTGAGCAAAAAATTGAAGGGTATACCCCACTTAGTTATGTATCAAAGAGTGAATATGAAGGATATTCTCCTTTAGACTATTTGAATAGTCATTCCATGTAAACACAAGGGTATTGAAATCCTCTTTTATCTTAATGAAAAACATGTTGTTTTGGAAAAACTCGTGTACAAGTTATTTTATGAAATTTCTTATGTGAATGTTTGTTCTTTTGGATTGTTTTTTTGAATGATAAGTAAAATTTCTTAGGATATAATTAAAATGAGACCTTTAGGTGTAACTTTTCTTGGGAAAATGGTTAGAACAAGAACTAACCTTAGGGGAAGTCAAGAAGTAAGCCAAGGTGTATAAAATGTTGAAGCCAAAGTGGATTGTATTTTAGCTATAATGGATGAAACAAGACAAAGTTTTGGGAACCTCGAAAGGAGGTAAGAGGAAAAGAAAGGGAGGAACACGAAGTTAAAAATAATGAAGAAAATGTTCCCAAAAATGATTAGAAGGGAAAAATTCTCATGATCACACCCAATCAAGTAAACATGAGGATGATGAGTCATAGTCTAGGTTGGAGGGAACCAAAATGAAATGATTGGAAGTGAGCTATCTTAGGATATGAGAAATATCACATCTCCAAAATTAGAAGGTAGTGTAAAGAAACTTGCAGCCATTGTATGACAATTTCCACATAACCCAAAAGAGATAAAAATGCAAATAAGTGCTTAGAATCCACATGTAAGAGAATAGACAAAATACCCATCAAAGATGACACAAGATATACCCTAGGAAAACCCTCAAGAGGGAAAAGCCCAGCCTCCAGAAGCATCCATACTCCATATTAATTAGCCATGAAGCAAATACAAGAGTTACAATGAACACCTCTGAAGCATTAAGTCCTCAAATGCATTCCCATGTGTCCAAGCATGAATCTACATATCCCATGCCATGCTTCACAAATGCACTCTCATGAAGACTCAATAATGATTTCCAAACCACTCATCCAACCTAAACCACTACACGTGTTTGCTTTTATAGACACAAGCTCACACAAAATACAACTAGTGGTAAGATGAAACCATGTACCACAAAACCATGTGAATACAAAAACACTAATCCCTTATTTAATATTGGGTACTAAGACATCACATTATTTAATATTTCCCTAATATTAAATTATTATCACATGTCTCCCACAAAAATAATAATAATACAATGTTACAATACAAAATCAAGTGGACCCCAGATAATTACCTAGTGTGATTAACAACACCACCAAGGTGTATCACATCTAAATAATTATTTAATTACAATATTATAACAAATCATTTTATGGAATGATGTACAACACCATATCCCAACATTCTCCCACTTGTATACATTGCATAAGTGATCAATACATGAAATACATCATCATAGCCATCCATGAAATCACATGAATCTCCAACATGCTCTCGTGCTCCATCAAGATACCTGCAATAAGAACAAAGTGACCACCATCTCAAGCAAGAAATCCTCTCATCCTCCAACATGCCACCTATGGAAGAAAAGGAACATACCAAGGTAAAGATCCACCAATCCACGAGCACAAGCATCAAATCCAAGTGATAACAAAGGATCTAACCAAGCTATTGTCAATTGAAAAAACTACATGATCAAAAATAACATCCACAACACATGCTAATACTTCCAACCATCCATACCTTCAAGATATCAATACATCAGTAAACTCATGCCAAGAATATATGCAACCTGTAAACTACAACCAAGCTCCCTATATCAAATCTATCAATGAAGAACATACATATCCAGGAACTCCTATTGTATAGGTAATGTGAAAGCATATCAAGTCTACCAATCAATAGTATACATCAAGGAATGATAATTAAATGAAAGAATGAAGTACCAAGAACAATATTAATGATCCACACATGCAACCCAAGAAGCTGCATAATCTCTCACAACATGTTGCCACCATCCTCCCCAAAACATGATCATCCAAGGAGAAACCATGAAAAGAGAAACTTGTAAAGGACATTCCTACTAACACCTCAAAAAGTGTACTGTTGTGTCAAGTATGATCTCCTAAACAACCCCAAATAAAAAGCCTCAACAACATCCATAACACCCAATCTCATAGATCAAGTACAACATATGAATCAATGTAACAATTCCAACATGGATGTAAGCCTCTCTAATCAAGGAGATAAAACTCATAGAAACCATCCCCATAACTAGAAATCGACTCATAAACCATCTCCTAAAAATCCTCAACAATGAATGATATCATAAACTCAAATGCACAAGGAGATAACCATACTATAACATCCCTAAAAATGAATCCTCCAAAACTAAATAAACATAGCTCAAGATCCATATCTATGAAAGATAAAGCATATAAACTCATGCTAATCCATTCTAAAATGAGTATCCATAATCAACTACCATGAATCAACTAAATCCCATGAGAAATCAAAGCACTAAACTTAACACATGATCTGAAAGATATAATGGGAAAATACCTCTCAGATCATAAACTGCTAAGTAGACCAAGAGTGGGGAATGAGAATGCTCCTCCAGGATAACCAAGTCTTCATGACTCACTCCAAGAAAAATCTCCTCTATCGGTCTATCATGAACTACGTCCATAGCCAAGTGAAAGTCCCTCAGTTTTCCTGTTGAAACCTCCAAAGAGTAACCGTCTCAAGCAAATATCTCTAATCACAAGGGAACTGAAACTATCACCTAAGTATTAAAGTATACATTAGTACCTGTAACCAGAAAATCCATGCCAAACTCCAAATACAACATAGCACCATCATGAAGTAATCAATCAAATAATCAATGTACCCAATACAAAGAGAACTACTACGATCAATGTCAAAACTCCAATCATGAATCAGGAACATGAACATGACATCCATGATCTAACCATCTCCTCCTAGGAGATCACATGCACCATAACATACATATACATCCTAGTCTCAAGAGAACAAGTACCATACCAAACTCTAAATTGGTATCAAGAGTAAACTATGGAATAATAGCAAAACAATCTAAACCAAGAAAACATATCCCCAATTACATGAAGATAATCATACCAATTGATGCATCCACATCACTGCCAACAACTCCCACTGAATTGTGGTATGAGCTACACATGGAATCATGAAAACCATCCTCTCCATGAAGATCATCCATGTATACACACACTCAACTTCAATATCAGTAACATACAAGTGAAACCAAGATCTCCAAGCCAAGAAGAAACCTACGACCACCAAACCATCATAAACATATCCATCACTACCAATCCATCACTATCAAAAGCTCCCACTAAAAGTGTATAACCAATGAATGTAACAAGCCATCATTACATCATGATAATAATCTCCTAATGAAGAACAACCAAAGAGTTCCCTCACACAATCAAAGAACTAAAATGCAACAGGGCAGATGCAAAAAGATGGGGGGCCAAATTGTGGCCAAAATTTTAAAAATGTTCTAATAGGCTCTAACATGAGCACATTATAGAACACTTGCGTTATGGCTTGGTTTGCCGAGCCTAAGGCTCTGCCCCACCGAGGCTATTCCATGCTCACATTATGATGCAAGTGTAGAATAACATGCTCACGTTATGAGCTATTAAAACAAAAAAAAGTAAATCGAATTCATTTGTGTTGCGACTATTGTTTTGCTACCCATGGCCAGAAGCCCTTCTCTTGCATGATCATGTTCTGGGAGGAGACAATCTTGCAATTTTTTCATCATTTTGCTGCTATTTCTTCGCCAGGATGTCACCACGTCGACGAGGAGGTCGAAGAGGTAAGGATTGTTTGTTGTTTGTTGTGATTTTTTTAGTTTTAGGTTGTTTTTGATATTCATTTGTTGAATTTGTAGGAAATGATAATGATCCTAGAAACCCTCTTCAAAGCCCTCCTAAAAATACTCAACAACTAGAGCAAAAAAAACATGGACAAAATCCTCAAGTTCAACAACGACAACAACAATCTCCTCCACCAATCCCTCAACATCCTTTTGGCACTCAACAAAATTTGATGGGTGAAATTGAAAACAATAAAAAAAAAATTGAGTTAATCATGAGGTCGAATGATCTAGTAGGTTCAACCATGGAAATAAAAACACTTGCAAATTCACTTAAAGAAATGTTAAAAAATGTAGATGCAATCAATAAACAATTAAGTGGTTGGCAAGATAGGAGGCAGGGAGCTAGGAATTTTTATCAGGATAAATTATCATATAAAGATGTAAAAGATCTAAAAATTACAAAATTAGATTTGTGCTCATTATTCACTGGCCCATGAACAAATAAAAATCTTGGCCTCAATGCGAAGAGGTTTCCTATCCATTGGTGCCACCACCAACGTATTAAGAATTTTTTTGGTATAGGTGGTACATGGTTTTTGATTATCCACCATCCAACAATTGTGAAGTCCATCAATATTTCTTGAGGAAACTATAATGTGAGTTCATCCTGAACAAAATACTAAATTATTTTGATATGAGGGACTTCTAGGGGAGAGGTGAGAGGTCAGCTCAAGATAGACCTAGTAGACAACAAGATCATAGGCGACAAGCGAGATGACCTCTCACTAGGCTGGCTCATGAGAACATCATTATCCATTCCATCATGAAGGATAGTGTCAAGGTAGACACTTGGCAGGCCATCAACTCTTTAACCCAGAGTGTCATCTAGAATGCCATCCCTATACTACAATGCCATCCAGGGGAGTCTTCAAGTGGTGGTCTTCGATCCCATTTGTGTCAAGCTTGCGAGGTGACTTATTCAAATGATCCCATTGACACTCAGGAGGCTACTACGTAGGATACATCTACAACTATGGATATGGTGAAGGCAGTCAACATTTTGAATGATGCTTATGGCATCGATACTTAGGTAAATGTTAGCATGTTCATTGAATTTAATTTATTAAATTTCAATTTTGAAATGCAAGATTAACTAATTTAGTTTTATGATTTTAATAAAATTTTAGAGTCACAGTGTTGATAGTGGATACATCGGCCCTACACCTTCTTATTACTCCACTACATCTATCGTTGAGGTATGTAACTAGTAAACAATTATAAATTTATTAGATGTTAATAGAATTTCTATATGAATGGTATTCTAATATCTGATTTTGGATACATTGAATAGTCTAAAATTGGAGGTTTTGTGGGAACACCTCCCAGTTCCAGTGGAGTTAGACAAACCTTCACGTAGGTAATAGAATAAAGATTTTAACTAATGAATTGTACTTAATAGATTTGTGTACCTTATATGCATATCATTGATTACATTGCATTGCACATCTTTCAAACTCAAATAATTACTTCACATTCCATAACTAATAACTAGATGTTGATAGATGACAAAATTTCAAAGTTACAATATAGTTGTTTAGAAAGTCAACATAAGCAGTGATGCAATTACTTCACATATCATAAGTAATAACTAGGAGTAGCTGCCAATTCCATTTTCTTGTCATGGCATTCCATGAGACCACTTTTTATTGAGGCATCTTTCCAAATAGTTCACTACCTTGTCTATGCTATGGATGCTTGGAAGAAATGTATGAAAGAATAATAGTAATCAATAGCATAGACAAGGAAATGAGTTGTTTGAAAAAATGCCTCAAAGAAATGTGGTCTCATGGTGATGTCCATCACCATGAGACCCAATTTCTTTGAGGAATTTTTTTGAACACCTCACCACCTTTTCTATGCTACCACATTTTCCATACATTTCTAACAAAGCATTTTATCAAATAGTTCACTTCCTTGCTGCTATAGCTAAAAGCCTAAAAAAGGTGCTTTCCAACAAACTATGGGTTCTTGGAAAAAAATCTATCAGAGGATAATAGTAAGCAATAGCATAGACAAGGTAGTGAGTAGTTTGAAAAAATTCCTTGAAGAAATGTGGTCTCATGGTGATGGAATGCCATTCCATCACCATGAGACCACATTTCTTAGAGGCATTTTTTCAAATAGCTCACCGCCTTTTCTATGCTACCACATTTTCCATAAATATCTACCAAAGAATTTTATCAAACTACTTGAACTTCCTTACTACTATGGCTAAAAGCCTAAAAAAGGTGCTTTCCAACAAACTATGGATGCTTGGAAAAATATATCAAAGCATAATAGTAAGCAATAGCATAGACAAGGCAGTGAGTATTTTGAAAAAATGCCTCGCAGAAATGTGGTCTCATGGTGATGGAATGCCATTCCATCACCATGATACCACTGTTGCCAAACAAATTGCACCTGAATGCTTGAATAATTAAATTTAGCAATCTATTGAAACATAGGATCAAACTCAGGTTGTGGGTGACCTATAATGAGATTGAACCTTCAGATTCTAGGCCAACTTCCTATATGATTCTTAAATTAATAACTGGTAACTTCTGGAAAAGGGATAGAAGTACGTAAAAATGCACAAAAGCTGTAAATTAAAGGTGATGCACCTGATTGGAAATCTAATTGCAACCTAACTCACAATTAATCACTCAGCACTTTAATTCGCACAACCCGATTTGATAGCTCAATCACCTGAATGCTTTAAATAGAGGCTTTGATTTAATGCAATATTGAGGGAAAACAAGGTTTTCACGACTAAATTGATTAATCAGTTACATGCACAATGTATAACCAGTGAACTTAAACTAAATTACATACAGATATGTGAAAAAGATAGAAAAATCAGAGGTTTCAGAACTGAAAACACTGTAATTTTTTGATCAAATTCCTCACAATAATGATGCCTAAAATCTAGAAGGAAAACTCAAAAATACTAAAAATTAAAAGGAATCCTTTGCAAATCATAAACTAAAGAACCTGTAAAACACTATTGTATTAATCTAAAATTGAAAGTTGAGTTACATGACAATTCACTTTGCAGAATGCAAAGGCTGAATAACAAGAACTAGAGAAAAAAGATAAACTTTTTCCAATATATACAATGAGATGCAACTCCAAAGTGCATGAACATGAAACTGAAAGTCAAGTTCAGTATAGAAATGATAACTCCAAGGAAAAATCCTAGCAAAAATAAATATCCCTAAAGAGAAGGCTCAAACTCATGCAAAAATGAGTGAACGCAGTCTCAAACTTGCAGTCACAATTTGTATAACTGAACTGTAACTCAAACTAAAATGGAAATCTGAGGATGTGGGCCGAAACATGCAAAATCCACCTTGTTTTTATCAACTCATCCATTATAAATGCAACTCCATCCTTTCATGAATATCAATCATCAAAAATGGTGCTGGAACTGAACTTGAGGCTCACCATCAATTCCACATGTGCATGAGCGAATTTTATTTTAGTATTTTCTCCACTTTTACAATAGTTGATTTAAAAGATTGTTGAAAATAAATTAATAAAATTGCATTTAATAACTTCCAAATACAACTTTACAACAGAATAAGGGGAAAAATAATAAAGTATATGTGTTGCAAAAAATAAATCTCCCCTTATGACTCCTCTCCATTATCATATGCAATGCAATTCAAAAATAATCATTCATTAACACACTTTGACAATATTTGCCAATGATTTAATAATCAGCCACAATATTTAGCATAAAGTCTTATGTTTGATAGGGCCGACCATATCATTGCTAGGAAATTTGACATGAAGTCATGGCCACAGGAGTAAATAAAGCATAATGATTTTTCTTCTCAAAAGATAGTCAAAAAAGAAAAACCATCGAACCCATGCACAAAGAAAGATGAGGAACCCTAAAATCATTATTTCCATTTGACATTGGAGAAGCTTCATGAAAAAGCTGGCCGCCATGCTACTGGGGTTTGAAGTTCGACTTGCAACATTTCTGTCAATTTTGATGATTTTTTGAAAGATTTTGAACTTAAAGGTAAGATGAAGTTTATTCTATCATAGATTTGAGTCCCTTCAAGCATTTTAATGCATTTTTGGGGCCTCAAAGCTGCGGTTGTGCATAATCTCTGACATATTTTTATTCATTTGTTCCTGTATCTTTGGGATGCCATGGATTCTTTGTTATTTATCCTCTGTTATGGCCGCCATATGAAGAGTTTGAGCCTTCTGTATATATTCATGTTGCTGTGCAAGCTTGACTTATGAACTTTAAAGCTCAAAGAGAACTCAGTCGCGACTTATTGATTCTCCAACAGGCATATAATATGGTGAGTTTTCATTTGTATTTGTTTCCTTATTAGAACACAAGCTTTTGGAAGCTTTTCTCCTATGCATAAAGTGAGTTGATAGATATTTTATAAATAAAAGAAAAACTCCAGGCCGCCATGAAATCTCTGTATGTTGACCTTTCTCTGTGTGTTGTTTGTCATTATTGGCCGTGGCTATACATTATCTTCATATGGGTATTTGTAAGCTGCTCTGTATTTTCACTTTTCTCATGTTTGAACTCGAGAAAAAAGGAAGCTATGGAAGCATGGTATTTCCTCCACTCTTGGGCTCAACCCATGATAGTCTTCTACAACATTTCTTGCATTTCTGAAATAAACCCCGAAGAATCTATATTTTTCTTATTGAAACCCCATCTGATTATTTGCAAACAACTCCATCCCTCTGGAAACACTCATGTGACTACTTTATCATTCAGCCTCTGTGATCTTCTTACTTCTCTATAGTCATAACAAAGAACTTCATACATATATAAGCCTGATTTGAGTAGGCCATGACTATACCATATCATTCTGATGTATTTTTCTGTTTATTGCATTTTGTACTTGTAGAGGAAACCCTCACATGGGTGACAATAAATCTATATTTTCTTCTAAAACTGGGCTCAACCCAGAATAGTAGAACACAAGTATTTTGTAAGAATGAAAGGAATTTCTAAATTCTCTTCACTAACTTCAAAAACCTTGGCTATATTTTTAGAACTTATTAGTCTGCCTCCATTTGATACTGTTCAATGCTATTCCAAATCTATGTTGTTCTTTTCTTCATTTTCAAGCTTCTCACTATCCTTTCTTACTATCTAACTATTCATCAAAAAATTCATAAATCACTATATGATGTGATTGTACCTTATGATGCCCTCATTATGATGTTTCCATACTGTACTTTGACCAAGGTTTATAATGTTCACGTGTAGCTTTTGTGAATTGCTTTCTGTAGGGGCACATGCTCATAAGATTTTTATTGCTGCTATCATGACTGTTGTATGCTCATATGATCGTAATATCCTTGTCATTTGATAAACATTTGAATTAACAATTGGTTGTCCTCTATGGTTATTGCACTCATCATGGAATACAAATCTGTTTCTTTGTATTTGCATTGACGTCTATCATAGAATTATATCTTCCAATGTTCTTCACTTATCATTGCTTTTGTTACTTGGAAATGCCTTGAATTTGAACTCTGTTAACTAAAACAAATGGGATTGGTAATGATAATGAAAACCATACCCCTTGAAATATTGATGATATTTCTCTTAATGCTGATGCTTAATCCCTTTTTGACATATTGAGGTTCACCTATAGCATTTGGCACTGTAATGAATGTTCTTTATAAAATGCTCCCTTTTTGTTGAATACAAATCTATTTCTTTGTTATGTCCTTGATTATTTTGATGAGGGCTCTTGATGATAACTTTGCAATGCAATGCAAAATATGGGAATGTTGCCTTCATTATGATGTTGAAGTTAATCTGTTCCTCTTGAGTCTTCTGTAGACTATGTATGTGTTTTGGAGTTGTAAGAAATAATTGAATTTCCAAATGCTCTGCTTTCCCTTCAGTATAAAGGGGCTTAATGCCTCATCAAAAGGGTATGTGCAGGATCATGGTATGCCAAAAAGTGGCAATATTTGTAGGGTATGTGGCTGACGACTTTTTTTTCACCCAAAATTAATGAAACGAAAAGGGTTTTTAGAGGAGATTCTCAGCTTTCCAAAAATATAAACTATGATTTAATTTGAATTTAATAAATAATTATTATTCATTTTCTATTAGAATTATGACTAAAGTCTGATCGATAGGCTGATTGAAAAACATCTATAACTTTCAAACGGTATCATATTTTTGAATCCAAAACATGCACATTCTATGCTTTAAATACTATAGGATTAAAAAGAAAAATTATATTTCATGAATTTTTGACCAAGTTAAGGTGGTCGCAGACGAGTTTTTATATTTTCTAAAATTTGTAATAAAAATTCATAATTAATTATTTACTTGGAAAAAAATTACAAAAAATATGCATCACATCCCATGAGTCCTCTACTTATATATAAAATCTTACAAAAAAATATTATCATTTTATTATGGTTAGGGTGGTCGATGCACACCTACTTCTTATTTTTTCCCTGAAATTTAAGTACTCACTGCATTGAAATTTCAAATTTTCACCAAAATAGATTTTATTTATTTTAAATAAAACCTAGTATTTTAGAAACTACATTCAATTTTCTACAAATTTTATTCTTACATATTTTTGAAATAATATAGATAACTTATTAAAATATTTACGTCAAGTTGCCTAACACTGATTTTTCTAAATTTTTTGCCACTTAAGGGCCTGTTTGGCATACCATGATCCTGCACATGCCCAAAAATGTGAATATAAATGAAAGGAAGAGCTGGAAAAAGAGATTATAATTGCAATCAATGCTCTCTTAATATATTTCTTTAACTCTTCCATTGAATGATGAGAAAAAGATAATTGCTCAATCTGTTTTACCATGCCATTAGACTGCTTGATGATAGTCCTAGATGATGAATGTTTCTTTGATGTTTTAATAACTCTCATATATGAACGTTGAATGAGAGAATACCTTATGATATGCCAGACTCAATCCTTGTGGGAGCCCATTTTACTCCACATATCTGATAAGATGATCATGGACATGATGAAGCTTTTCTTGCACATTGAAACAAACAAGTTAGGAAAAATAATCTAAGCTGAAAGCTTCCATTGAGTTTCGTGTTCCTTGATTATCAGCCTTTGTAACTCAATCATCTGGTGAATGCCTGATTGAATGTAAATTACATTCCTATTGGTAGCGTAGGAATAAAGTAGAATGTAATTCATCAGTGCTTAGAGTACATCTCTAACATCATTCTTTTACAAACTTGTAGGTTCATGGAGCGTGGAAACGAGTCCATTGCAGCTTGGAGATGCGACAACTGAAGACATCAAGCGAAAGCAATTCATCATCACAGGTAATGATGAATTGCTTCTCTTCCTTGTGTTTACGTATCTTCAGTAGTGTAGTTTTCATTAAATTTTGTATTCATTATTTGATTATAGTAATCAAATTTAGTTACTCTCGCAACTTGTGCGAGATTTTAGTCTTTTTACAAAATGAATAAAAGACATTATTATGCAAATTTTCAATTTTCTGTTTCAAATACTTGCACAATAAAACTTTAATTCAAATGTAATATGATCTTTATGATGAACCATGAATACTTTAACAACAAAAATTGAAAATTTATGTACCTATCAATGATGAATTCGATTCAGCTCTACTTGTTTGAGCTCATAGTGAAAAATAGGTAACAAATTGGTGACCTCTGTGGAGTGTTTGCCTGCTAAACACAATAGACCAGTATATAGCTTATCCATTGGGCATGGAGTCCATTTTTCCTCTTTTTTGATTCAGAAAATTGTAACTCAGCTTCAAACCAAACAAATTGAAAGGAAACTACTGCAACTCTGTTGAAGACAGAATCTAAAAAACTGGGTGCAACAATTGCACTTTATTGTAAACACGACAAAATTGAAATGAAACGTGCCAACATGCACTTATTGAAAGCAATACTGAAACTGAAAACTATCCTACTATGTACAGCTGAAAGCCTGGTGCTTAATAGCATTGTTTCAAATGAATCCCGTTGACAGGGATTGGCAATACTTCACCGTCCAACTTTGAAAGTTGAAATGCATTGTGTTCCTTTTTTTTTCTATAATAATGTATGGGCCATCCCACATGGCATCAAACTTTGTATGTTTACCGGGCCTGCTTTTGAGCTCATCCCACTTAAAAACTAAATCACCTTCATTGAAGATCCTTGCTGTTGCTTTCTTATCAAATGTCCTCTTCATTTGAGAATGATGAATTTGAAGATTTCTGTAGGCTTCCTTTCTAGTTTCTTCCAACTTTGTTAATTGAGCAAGCCTGACTTGCATATGCTGCTCCTCAAGTAACTCAAGCTCTTTTATATAACTCAAAGTTGGCAATTCAATTGAGATAGGAAATTTGGCTTCTTTTCCATAAACCAAAACATATGGTGAAAACCCTGTTGATCGTTTTGGTGTAACTCTATCAGTCCACAGGGCTAACTTTAGTTTGTAATGCCATGACCTCTGATTATCTTCAATAATCTTCTGTATGATCTTAATCAGATTTTTATTTGTTGATTCAACCTGTCCATTACCCTGGGGGTAATAATTAGACGAAGTATTCAGATAAATATTATGCTTTACTGACCAATCTGAAACTCTTAAACCAACAAAGGCCAGAGCATTATCATAAATAATTGAATCAAGTGTACCAAACTTGGAAACTATATCCTAATAGAAGTTTAAAACTGATGTTTCGTTTGCATCTCTTAATGCGATTTCTTCAGTCCACTTCGTAAAGTAGTCTGTGGCAGTTAAAATCCATTTGTGCCTAGCACTCGAGGGTTGATTGATTGAACAGATAAAATTGAGTCCCCACTTTCCAAATGGCTGCTCAACCTGAATTGGATTTAGGGGCAGGGCTGCTAACTTTTGTTTTCCTGCAAACAGTGAACATTTAGCACATTTTCTGACATAAGCATGAGAATCCTTGAAAAGATCTGGCCAATAATATCCAGCTCTCATTATTTTTAGAGTTGTAGTACATGGTGCAAAATGACCTCCAGTAGGTCCATCAAGGAATTCCTTAAGAATTTTTTTAGTTTGATTTGGGTAAACACATCTGAGGAATACTCCATTGAAGTCTTTTTTATATATAATACCATCTATTTCTGCATATGGAATTGCTTGCAATCTATAATATCTTCATTTAGAATTGTCTAAACCTTCTGGACAATCTCCAGTATGTAAGTAATGGATCATTTGATGGATCCAATCAGCTAGAACAATTGAAACAACAGGTTCTTCTTCATTATTCAGAACTGTAGCAACCTTTTCACTACTATTTTCTTCATTTTCTGTAAGCTGTTCGCATAGGCCTTTGCCTCGAACAAGCTTGGTAACCTTTATACTGATATCATACTCCATGAATTTGGTTATCCAGCCTACTCTCTTGTCATTAATGTCCTTATTCAGCAGAAACTCCTTGACTATTGGGTGAGCTACCAACAGATGTATCTTATTATTAGATAACATATGTCTGAACTTTTTTAGACTTCTCACTATAGCAAGCACATGCCTCTCAATGAATGAATACCTGGTTTCATAATCATGTAAAACCTGATTAAAGAAAGCTATAGGTTGTTCCATACCTTCACTATTTTGCTGACAGAGTATTGCAGAGATGGTATCCACTCCTCCGAATGTGTACAATATGAAATCTTTATCAAAATATGGATTGATAAGAGTAGGGGCTGCTACAAGTGCCTCTTTAATCTGCTCAAAACTATTTTTTCATTCTTTTGACCAACTGAATTGAATGTTTTTCTTTAGCATGGTTGTCAATGGCTACAATAAAGCTACAACATTAGGAATAAATCTCCTCACAAAGTTTATTCTGCCTAGAAAGCTTTGCAAACCCTTTTTGTGAGTGGGCAGTGGTAAAGTCAATATGGCTACAATCCTCTCTGGATCTATAGAAATGCCATCTTTAGAAACAATATAACCCAGAAGTTTACCTTCGTGAACAAAAAAAATACTTTTCTTTGGATTCAAAGAGATTCCATATTCTCTACATCTCTCGAATATCTGTCTAAGATGATTGAAATGTTCATTTGCATTTCATGAGAAAATAGTGATATCATCTAAGTAAACAAGAACAAATTTGTTTATCAAACCTTGGAGAGCCATATCCATTGCTCTCTGAAAGGTTGCTCCTGCATTTGACAATCCAAACGACATCTTTCTGTAACCCATAGTACCCCACTTGGTGGTAAAGGCTGTCTTGTACTGGTCTTCCTCCTTAACCAAGATCTGGTCATAACTTGAATATCCATCCAACAATGAGAACCTTTCTAATCCTGAAATAACCTGCAATATTTGCTCCATTGAAGGCAACGGGTAGTGATCCTTGAGTGAAGCCCTGTTTAGATCATGAAAATCAAGCACATCCTTGTCTCTCCACTCTTCTTTCTAACAGGCACCAAATTTGATACCCAAGAAGTGTGCTTGATTGGAAATATTATACTACCTTTGATCAACTTGTTTAATTTTATTTTCATCGGATGTTCTAACTTTGGATTCAAGGGCCTTTGCTTTTGTCTTACTGGTTTTGCGTTAGGCTCTAACTCAATTGTATGTTGAGCCAACTCAGGGTTAAAACCCTTCATATCTCCATACTTCCAGGTGAATATGTCACTAAATTCTTGACAAAGCAAGATAAAGGCTTGTTGTTCTTCTTTTGTATAGACTTTGCCAAGCTCAAACAACTTGTCCTTGAATATTTCTATTGATTCATAATGCTCTTGCTTCACTATGATGCCTAATTTATCTCTTCTAATCTGGTCATCAATGTTGAAGATGGATTCAAGGGTCATCAAACCCTTTGGAAGCTTGTTAGACTTTAGTTGCATGATATGATCACCATATTGCTGATCAAATTTTTGCTGATTTCCAGCAGAAAACTCTGCTTCTTCCATCAGAAAATGAATTATCTGTTCATCACTATAAAAAATATGCCAACTTACATTATTATCAGGTACTGAAGGTCTGAAAATGACCTTCACATATTGTTGTACCTCCACATTATGAATTTCAGTTGGAATGTCAAACTGTGACCCTAGAGTAACAAGTTTATCAACTTGCTTTTCTGAATTCTTGGTACTGATTGCAAATTAAATGCGTCAAACTCCTCAATTAAGTCCCAAAAATGATGCTTATATAATTTCAGCAAATCATTCTTTGTTAAATTCATATTTCTAACTTGATTTGTTATTAATTCTAAATCACCATACACCTGTAAGCACTTAATCTTTCTTTTTCTAGCCCATTCTAAGCCATGTATTAATGCTTCATACTCAGAAACATTATTAGAATAGCTAAAAGCAAATCTAAAAGCTGAATAATACCTATCTCCTTGAGGTGAAATCAAAATAGCTCCTCCACCAGCACCAATTTTACTTCTGGATCCATCAAAATACAGCTTCCAAAGCTGATCAATCTGTTGTACTTGCTATTTTTCATCCTTGACTAGATTTGGAATAGTTACATTAGGCTCCTGAATCATATAAATGCCCAAACCTACTTCGTCTATGAGATTGAACGGATCAACCTCGTGATTCTCGGCTACCCATTCATCTAGATTTATGTCAAGTATTCCTTCTATAGGTATAGTGGGGTTGAGGGTCATGGATTGATCCTCCTGATCATGGAAAGCTAGGTTTGCATTTATGGGATTTGGAATATAAGGCTCAGTATGGTCTTTAGCTTGTGATTCTAACTTAATCGTGACTCTAGTACCATATATGGTTCTGAAAAACATGTGTGACTAGTCTGATGATAGATAACCACCTAATTTTGTAGTGAAGTCTCTAGATAGACAAATGGCAAAATAAGGTGGGAGATCAATATAATATATGTCCTGTGAAATTTGAAAGTTGGGACAAGCATGCAATGTAAGAGACAAATTTTTAATAACTCCTACAGACTTTACAGCTGTACCATCCAACTGAACTACCCCTTTTGACAATGGTTCATACTCAAGTCCTAACTTATCTATGAGCTGTTTAGGCATAAGTGAGCCGCTTGCTCCACTATCGATCATGCAATTATGCACTATGTTATCACCAATTATCAAACTGACATAAAAAGGTGGTGGCTTTACCTCTTTAGCTGTCTGATCCCGCTTTTGATCTGAACTATTTGCAAGAACTCTTGGCTATTCCTTATTTGTTTCGTCAAAAATTGATATCTTAGCCAAAGCCTCTTGTAAACTTTCTTTTTTCTCGGGCAGGCGTAATGCATCTAACATGGTAATGCCAATAGTTTCCTTTTTCATATGTTCAACAATATTGAAAGAAGAAACACCAACCTTTGGCTGTACCTTTTGAACAACAACATCTATTTGTGTTGTTTGAGGTTGGAACTAAACTTTAGGCTGCTCCTTTGATGGTCTAGCCTACTGTCTTGGTAAAATCTAAACATTCTAAGCTGGAGGAGGCTGAACCTGCCCCTGTTGGGCTGTAAAATCTTAATTTTTCTGTTGAACAGTAGGCTATTTATCTTTCTTTACTTGTTGTTTATTAGGAACAACTTATTGTCTTAGATCAAATGCTCTTTTCTTGGCCCTCGTATTGGCTGCAATAGAAGTGGGTGACTGATTTTGACTTTACACGTGATTAACTCCACAAAATTCACTTCCTTGCTAGTTCATCATGGCAACGTCAAGGTCACTCTACTGCGTTTGATCATCTTGCTAATTATTGTCCTCCTTAGTTGTTTTTTAGAAGCAACATAACTATTTTTCACCATAAGGGCTTGATTAATCGCCCCGTTCATGCAAGTAGCCTGTTTGTGAGGTTGATTCAGGGATAGCACCACACGTAATCCTATGCCAAATTGTTCTGTATTGGCATCAACTCTTTTGAAGAGCTAGCAACAGCTGGATTAAATGGATGAGTAGGCCTAAAATTGAAATTCCTCCTCTGTCCCTGGTAATTAGCTTGATAAGTAGGTCTATTTGCTTGAAATGATGACTGATTAGGCCTAAAATTTTGACCTTGCTAGTTTTTAAGGCTTACCAAGTTGTTACTCATAGTTTGTAGTAACTTGGCCATTTGTTGTTGGTTATTTATTAGCTGCTGTTGAGTATCTTTAAGTCCTTGCAAGTCAGAATTTGCTAGAACAACATTATCTTGTGCTACTATTTGGAATCCTAAGGCTAGAACATTAGGTATAGTGGCTATAGGAGGTACTTGAATGGGCATATATGGCTGTACCTCTGGAAAAATTGGCATAGGGGGTCTTGGGGCAATTTTACCAGCTTGTATAAGGTTGTTTTTAGCTTTAATAGCGATGTCATATGCTGCTAGTAATGTTAACCCATTCATTGACTATATCATTAAGGCAATATCATTATGCATTGATCTGAGGTAATACATAAAGCGTGGTCAGGAGTTGGCCTTACCATTACTAGAATTCGATCCCATGTCCTTTGAAATCTGAAGTTAAAGTCCATCATTTGTTCTTATGGTGCTCTCTTTATAGTTGTCATCTGTTTGACTAGAGATAAATGATCAGACTTGTCAGAAAATTATTTGGTTAGCTTGTCTCCTAAATCATCCCATGTCACGATGGTATTGACTAGTAAGCCATGAAACCACTGAGTTGCTTTCCCTTTGAATGACGTTGCTAACAACCTCAAAGCTACATTCTCCTAAATCACATGATGAACTCCACATAGTGAAGCTACGTCTCTAATATGCTCAATGGGCGTAGTCTGATCTTCACCAGTAAAAATGGGAAAAATTTTGAGTGCTGCAACTAGTATATCATCATACTGAGCCAGATCCAATGGGATTCCCCCATTAAATGGAACACAAGCATGCACTCTAGCCATTAGAAATGCTGGTGTTCTGAGATTTATAACTTGTACAATCGATATAGGTGAAACTGGTACTCTATAGCTTGGCGAAGCTAAAAATGAACTTGGTTGCCTTGCTAACGGTCTTCCTCTTCTTCTTGATGTGTAAACTAATGGTTCTACTCTTAGAACTAGAGAAACTAATTTCTTTCTTGAAGGCTTACCAGGTGTTCGCTTGACTGTCCTTCCTCTTCTCTTGGGCGAAGACAGCTACAAATATTCAAATGGAGAACTTCTTGTCTAAATATTTCTCATAAGCTATTTGCACTTGATCTACTAGAAACTGAGAATGAAGTCGCCAGGTATATGAAAATAATCCTCTAAAAGGTTGAAATATTGCTGTATATACCAAAACAATAGCTTGAACTATAAAATTCCTACTCTGAAAAGTGATTCAGAGTCCCACCAGGTGTGCCAAAAACTGTTGTCAAACAGATTGCACTCAAACGCTTGAATAATTAAATTTAGCAATCTGTTGAAATATTGGATCAAACTCGAGTTATGGGTGACCTATAATAAGATTGAACCTCTAGATTCTAGGTCGGCTTCCTATATGATTCTTAAATTAATAACCGGTAACTTGTTAGAAAAAGGGATAGAAGTACGTAAAAATGCACAAAAACTGTAAATTAAAGGTGATGCACTTGATTGGAAATCTAATTGCAACCTAACTCACAAATAATCACTTAGCACTTTAATTCTCACAACCTAATTTGATAGCTCAATCACCTGAATGCTTTAAACAAAGGCTTTGATTTAATGCAATATTGAGGGAAAATGAGGTTTTCATGACTAAATTGATTAATCAGTTACATGCACAGTGTTAACCAATGAAATTAAACTAAATTGCATACATATATGTGAAAAAGACAGAAAAATTAGAGGTTTCAGAATTGAAAACACAGTAATTTTTTGATCAAATTCCTCACAATAACGATGCCTGAAATCTAGAAGGCAAACTCGAAAATACTGAAAATTAAAAGGAATACTTTGCAAATCATAAACTAATGAACATGTAAAACACTGCTATATTAATCTGAAACTGAAAGCTGAGTTACATGACAATTCACTTTGAAAAATGCAAAGGATGAATAACAAGAACTAGAGGAAAAAGATAAATTTTTTCCAATATATACAATGAGATGCAACTACAAAGTGCATGAACATGAAACTGAAAGTCAATTTCAGTATAGAAATGATAACTCCAAGGTGAAATTCGAGAAAAAATAAATATCCCTTAAAAGAAGGCTCAAACTCATGCAAAAATGAGTGAACGCAGTCTCAAACTCGTAGTCACAATGCGTATAACTGATCTGCAACTCAAACTGAACTGGAAATCTGAGGATGTGGTCCAAAACATGCAAAATCCACCTTGTTTTTATCAAATCACCCATGATAACTGTAACTCCATCCTTGCATGAATATCAATCATCAAAACTGGTGCTGGAACTCAACTTGAGGTTCACCATCAATTCCACATGTGCATGAGTGAATTTTATTTTAGTATTTTCTCCACTTTTACAAAGTTGATTTAAAAGATTATTGAAAAGCAATTAATAAAATTGCATTTAAGGGTAAGTGCACCAAGATGGTTCCCAAAAAAGGGGCTTAAGTGGCCACTTTTTTTCTAAAATCAGGAAATACTGACCTTGGACATGAAATTGAGGATAGCTACACTCAAATTTTTTTGATGGAACAAAAACAAGGACCGTAGTGCTCTGAGTCTATTTTCTAAACTACTAATTTATTTTGAAAATGGTTGAGATTAAGGGGTTCAAAAGAGGGACACACACAAATTGCTGTTGTTTCTGTCAGAAAAACATAACATAGCAACTCTTGTGTGACCCAAACCACGGTGGACTTTTTGTAGTATTTTTAAAATCGCTCGAAGTTAGATATGTATGTAGTAGGAATTTGGATATTTTATGATAATTTTTAATGAATATTTGATTTTTTATTAATTTTCTAAGTGGGCACTTCCTAAAAGCATAATTTTGGCCGTGCTCCCCCTCAAATTTTTTGAAACTAATAGATTTTTCTAAAATTTTATTTTTTTAAAATTGTAGAATGGAGTCTAGTTTCTAGAAATATAATTTATTTCAAATTTTGATGAACGGTTAATTTATAGTGAAAAAAATACCAAACACTGCTTTTTGAAGAAAAACGGACATACAAACAAAAGAAATTATGGATGAAAGGCTTAACATTGTTAGAAAGTGAAAAAAATTACATCGTTGGAAAGCTAATAAAGAACCTAACATTACCCATGTCTTCGATTTTTTTGATATTGAACTAGATGCAATCTTGATGGTGAGCACGAACTCGATTATGTGAAAATTTGTTGAATTTGGAAAAAACACGTCTCTAGTCTTTGGGAATGCCTTCCAAGCCTTTGGGTTGGTATTCCAAGGCAAATACCAAAGCTAAGGCTCGGGGATTTCCAATGCAAAAAATAACGCGTTCGCATTATTTTTTGCTTTTGACATTTTTCCTCTTCGGGGAGCATTACTATAACGCGTTCGCGTTATGTTTTGCTTTTGACATTTTTCCTCTTCGGGGAGCATTACTAGCAACAAATACCGCGCTCGCGTTATGTCTTCCTTTAGTTAAATGCCACTTTATTGAATGTTTGTTTATATGTTTGTATGTATATGTATATTGGTGTGTCATGTACGTATGCTTATGGGAGAGAGGGTGGGAGTGGGAGAGGGTATAGGGTGGTAGAGCATGGGAGAGAGTGGCATAGTGGGAGATAGGGAGGGAGAGTGTGGGAGACAAGGTTGGAGAGAGTGGGTGAGTAGGAGATAGGGTTGGAGTTGGTTGGAGAGTGTGGGAGAGAGTTGGAGAGAGTTGGAGAGAGGGCTTGAGGGAGTTGGATGGGGGTGGGAGAGTGGAAGAGTGTGGGAGACAGTTATTTGAGAGTGGGAGAGGGTTGAAGAGGGTCAGAGAGATGGTGGGAGAGTGTGGGAGAGGGAGTTGGAGAGAGGGTGGGAGAGAGGTAAGTTGAGGGGTGGGAGAGGTGGAGAGAGAGAGTGGGAGAGGGTGGAAAGAGGGATTTATAAGGGAGTGAGAGAGGGTGGGAGAGGGTGGGAGAGTGTGGGAGAGAGTGGGAGAGAGTCGGAGAGCATGGGATAGGGTGGGCTAGGGTGAGAGAGAGGGTTAGAGAGTGTGGGAGAGGGTTGGAGAAAGTTAGAGTGTATGGAAGGTGAGAGAGGGTGGGATAGGGTTGGAAAGTGTGGGAGAGGGTGGGAGTGTTGGAGAGAGTTGGAGAGGGTGGGAGATGGTGGGAGAGAGTGGGAGAAGGTGGGAGAGGGTTGGAGAGAGTGGGAGAGGGAAGGGAAGGTGGGAGACTATTGGAGAGAGGGTGGTAGAGGGTGGGTGAGGGTAGGTAAGGTGGGAGAGAATTTGGGAAATGGTTGGAGAGAGTGGGAGAGGGTAGGGAGGGTGGGAGAGGGTTGGAGAGGAT
>VDFB02270651.1:397071791-397209715 GCA_007258455.2 Sequoia sempervirens | reverse complement strand
TTTTAGAAAGGTTAGGAGAGGGTGGGATATGGTGGAGATTGTGGGAGAGAGTTGGGAAGGTTGGAGAGGGTTGCAAAGTGTAGGATAAGGTGGGAGAGAGCGGGAGAGGATGGGAGAGGGTGGGAGAGGGTTGGAGAGGGTGAGAGAGGTTATCTCTCTCTCACTTCCTTCCTTTCTCTCTGAAGTATCTCCCTCTCTCTCACTCAATCCCTCTAGCTCTCTCCCTAGTACCCTTAATCCTCTACCCTATAAATGTACCATTTAAAGCTTAAAAAAGCCAAATTTATCATAACACGAACGCGTTATTAACCAGTAGAGATATGTTCGTTTAGGATTAAATAACGCGCTCGCGTTATAACGAGAACACGTTATTTATTGCACTAAAACTGGATTCGCGCCTTTTTAAAATTGGATTCGCGCCTTTTTTTTTAAAAGAAATAACGCGAACGCGTTATAACGCGAACGCGTTATGGCTTGTTTTTTTCTTTTTTGGCCACAAAAGTGTGACCATCTTGGTGCACTTACCCTTAATAACTTCCAAATACAACTTTACAATAGAATAAGGGGAAAAATAATAAAGTATATGTGTTGCAAAAAATAAATCTCCCCTTATGACTCCTCTCCATTATCATAAGAAATGCAATTCACAAATAATCATTCCTTAACATACTTTGACAATATTTGTCAATGGTTTAATAATCAACCACAATATTTAGCATAAAGTCACATGTTTGATAGGGCCGACCATATCATTGCTAGGAAATTTGACTTGAAGTCATGGCCACAGGAGTAAATAAAACATAATAATTTTTATTCTCAAAAGATAGCCAAAAAAGAAAAACCATCGAACCCATGCACAAAGAAAGATGAGGAACCCTAAAATCATTATTTCCATTTGACTTTGGAGAAGCTTCATGAAGAATCTGGCCGCCATGCTATTGGGGTTTGAAGTTCGACCTACACCATTTCTGTCAATTTCGATGATTTTTTGAAAGATTCTGAACAGAAAAGGTAAGATGAAGATTATTCTATCATAGATCTGAGTCCCTTCAAGAATTTTAATGTGTGTTTGGGGCCTCAAAGCCATGATTGTGTATAATCTCTGACATATTTTTATTCATTTGTTCCTGTATCTTTGGGACGCCATGGCTTATTTATGATTTATCCTCTGTTATGGCCACCATATGAAGAGTTTGAGCCTTCTGTATATATTCATCTTGCTGTGCAAGCTTGACTTATGAACTTTAAAGCTCAAAGAGAAGTTAGTCATGGCTTATTGATTCTCCAATAGGCATATAATATGTTGAGTTTTCATTTGTCTTTGTTTCCTTATTAGAACACAAGCTTTTGGAAGCTTTTCTTCTGTGCATAAAGTGAGTTGATAGATATTTATAAATAAAAGAAAAACTCCAGGCCACCATGAAATCTCTGTATGTTGACCTTTCTCCATGTGTTGTTTGTCATTACTGGCCGAGACTATACATTATCTTCATCTGGGTATTTGCAAGCTACTTTGTATTTTCACTTTTCTCGTGTTTGAACTCGAGAAAAAAGGAAGCTATGGAAGCATGGTATTTCCTCCACTCTTGGGCTTGAACCATGATAGTATTCTACAAAATTTCTTTCATTTCTAAAATAAACCCTAAAGAATCTATATTTTTCTTATTCAAACCCCATTTGAGTATTTGCAAACTACTCCATCCCTCTAGAAACACTCATGTGACTACTCTATCATTCGGCCTTTGTGATCTTCTTACTTCTCTGTAGTCATAACAAAGAACTTCATACATATATAAGCTTAATTTGAGTAGGCCGTGACTATACCATATCATTCTGATGTATTTTTTTGTTTATTGCATTTTGTACTTGTAGAGGAAACCGTCACATGGGTGACAATAAATTTGTATTTTCTTCTAAAACTGGGCTCGACCCAGAATAGTAAAACACAAGTATTTTGTAAGAATGAACAAAATTTATGAATGCTCTTCATTAACTTCAAAAACCTTGGCTATATTTTGAGAACTTATTAGTCCGCCTCCATTTGATACTGTTCAATGCTGTTCCAAATCTATGTTGTTGTTTTCTTCATTTTCAAGCTTCTCACTGTCCTTTCTTACTGTCCAATTGTTCATCAGAAAATTCATAAATCACTATATGATGTGATTGTACCTTATGAAGCCCTCATTATCATGTTGCCATACTGTTCTTTGACCAAGGTTTATAATGTTCACGTGTAGCTTCTGTGAATTGCTTTTTGTAGGGGAACATGCTCATAATATTTTTATTGCTGCTATCATGACTATTGTATGCTCATATGATTGTAATATCCTTGTCATTTGATAAAAAATTTAATTAAAAATTGGTTGTCCTCTATGGTTATTGCACTCATCATGGAATACAAATCTATTTCTTTATATTTGCATTGATGTCTATCATAGAATTATATCTTCCAATGTTCTTCACTTATCATTGCTTTTGTTACTTGGAAATGCCTTGAATTTGAACTCTATTAACTGAAACAAATGGGACTAGTAATGATAACGATAGCCATACCCCTTGATATATTGATGATATTTCTCTTAATGCTGATGCTTAATCCCTTTCTGACATATTGAGGTTCACCTGTAGCATTTGGCACTATAATGAATGTTCTTTATAAAATGCTTCCTTTTTGTTGAATACAAATCTGATTCTTTGTTATGTCCTTGATTCTTTTGATGAGGGCTCTTTATGATAACTTTGCAGTGCAATGCAAAATATGGGAATGTTTCCTTCATTATTATGTTGAAGTTAATATGTTCCTCTTGAGTCTTCTGTAGACTGTGTATGTGCTTTGGAGTTGTAAGAAACAATTGAATTTCTAAATGCTCTGCTTTCCCTTCAATATAAAGGGGCTCAATGCCTCATCAAAAATGTGAATATAAATGAAAGGCAGAGTTGAAACAAGAGATGATAATTGCAATCAATGCTTTCTTAATATATTTCTTTAATTGTTCCTTTGAATGATGAGAAAAAGATAATTGCTCAATCTATTTTACCATGCCATTAGACTGCTTGATGATAGTCCTAGATGATGACTGATTCTTTGATGATTTAATAACTCTCATATATGAATGTTGAATGAGAGAATACCTTATGATATGCCAAGTTCAACCCTTGTGGGAGCCCATTTTACTCCACATATCTGATAAGATGATCATGAACATGATGAACCTATTGCTGCACATTGAAACAAACAAGTTAGGAAAAATAATCTAAGTTGAAAGCTTCCATTGAGTTTTGTGTTCCTTGATTATGAGCCTTTGTAAATCAATCATCTGGTGAATGCCTAATTGAATGTAAATTACATTCTTGTTGGTAGCGTAGGCATAAAGTAGAATGTAATTCATTATTGCTTAGAGTACATCTCTAACATCATTATTTTACAAACTTGCAGGTTCATGGAGCGTGGAAATGAGTCTGCTGCAGCTTGGAGATGTGACAACTGAAAACATCAAGCGAAAATGATTCATCATCATAGGCAATGATGAATTGCTTCTCTTCATTGTGTTTACGTTATCTTCAGTAGTGTAGATTTCATTAAATTTTGTATTCATTATTTGATTATCATAATCAAATTCAGTTACTCTTGCGACTTGTGCGAGATTTCAGTGTTTTTACAAAATGAATAAGAGGCATTATTATGCAAATTTTCAATTTTCTGTTTCAAATACTTACACAGTAAAACTGTAATTCAGATTTTATCTAATCTTTATGATGAACCATGAATACTTTAACAACAAAACTTGAAAATTTATGTACCTATCAATGATGAATTCGATTCAGCTCTACCTGTTTTAGCTCATAGTGAAATAGGTAACAACCACATTTCCTTGAGGCATTTTTTGAAACAACTCACCACCTTTTCTATGCTACCACATTTTCCATACATGTCTAGAACCAAAGAATTTAATCAATCTACTCACTTCCTTGCTGCTATAGCTAAAATCCTAAATTAGGTTCTTTCTAAAAGACTACGGATGCTTGGAAAAAAAATATCAAAGCATAATAGTACTAGAAATAACATAGACAAGGCAGTGAGTAGTGTGAAAAAATTCCTCGAAGAAATGTGGTCTCGTGGTGATGGAATGCCATTCCATCACCACAAGACCACATTTCTTTGAGGTATTTTTTCACACAGCTCATCTTTTCTATGCTACCAAATTTTCCATACATGTCTACCAAAGAATTTTATCAAACTACTTGAAATTCCTTGCTGCAATGGTTAAAATCCTAAAAAAGGTGTTATCTAACAAACTATGGATGCTTGGAAAAAATCTATCAAAGCATAATAGTAAGCAATAGCATAGAAAAGGTAGTGAGCTATTTAAAAAAATGCCTCAAAGAAATGTGATGAATTTCATGAGAATCTTTGAGGCATAAATAGCTCACTACCTTCTCTATGCTACCACATTTTGCATACATGTCTACCAAATCATTTTATCAAACTACTCACTTCCTTTCTGCTATGGCTAAAAGCCTAAAATAGGTGCTTTCCAATAAACTATGGATGCTTGGAAAAAATATATCAAAGCATAATAGTAAGCAATATCATAGTCAAGGTAGTGAGTGGTTTGAAAAAATGTTTTAAAGAAATGTGGTCTCATGGTGATGGAATGCCATGACACATTTGTTTGTAATGGAATTCCATCACCATGAGACCCCATTTCTTTGAGAAATTTTTTCAAACTACTCACTTCCTTCTCTATGCTACCATAGTTATCGTACATGTCTACCAAAGCATTTTATCATCGGTTCACCGCCTTACTTCTATGGATAAAATCCTAAAAATAGGTGCTTTCAAACAAGCTATAGATAGGGAAAATAGTAAGCATGATAGTCAAAAATATATAGTTTAATAAGTGCTCAAAATTTTGTTCATTATCTCATACATTATAAGCCATGACGTACATCACTATTGTAGTTTTCGTGATTGAATAATTTGTTGTTTTATTTTTAGATGTTGGAAGTGGATAAACCTTCAAATGTTCATAGGGTAATGGAGCTTGGTGCTTTGTCTACTATAGACTCCTTGATTCCCCTCATAGAGGTATGAGGTAGATTTATAAATTTCAATTTACATTCTTTGTTATAGCTATTAGTAAAAAATAAAACCATTATTGATTCGTAGTTTAATTTCTCTTTGAATGATTTCTACAGGGCTTCAACACACCTCAGTATGGGAATTTGAATATTTCCCTCATGGAGAGTGATCATTAGATGTCGAAAAGTGATTATTTTGTTAAATATATCATTTTTTATAATGTAATTTCTATATATTAATGTCTTTACTTGTTATTGTAATAGATAAGGCTTGACCAAGAACTAAACCCTATGAGGAGCACTAGGAGCACTCCTCGATCTAAGAATAAATGAGTGATAGACCTATCACCATCTGATCGACAAACAAAGGGAAAGAGTTTATTTTGAGAGCATGGAGAGTAATGAATTTTGATTCCAGTGCCCTTTGTTGTATGCCTATATGTGAAACATAGATTTTTGGCTCCTACTTGCTTTCTAGCTCTCCTAGGGTTTTTCACCTAGAAGGAGAAAGGTGGGCCAAAAATGCTTATGTTCTCATTAGAAGAAATGGAAAGAGGGTGTGCAAGTGTGTGTGAATGTGTTTTAATGCTTACAAATGCATATAAATGAATGTAAACTAATTTAATGCAAGATGTTGGAAAGCACAGTGTTGATTGCAAATATGAAATATAAGTTTAAACGAAATGAAACATAAATTGATGAAACAAAATAGAGTGAACTTGGAGGAAGATTATTGTTCCTGGAGGGTTCTAGAATGTTTTGGAAGTCATTGTCAATGGCCACTGGGACTGATTTGCCACAGAGGGCGAATCAGTCCTACCTCTAGTAAGAAGTTTCAAAAACAAGTTTCTTACTACTAAGAGCTAAATTATGAGACTATCACTTTTTAGGCCTACAGATGGGACTCATTCACCATGGGTTGAGAATTAGTCCACCTACAAGAATCTAAAAAATCAAGAGTAGATTATGTGGAGCTAGATCTGCACTTCTGCTCTCTACAGGTGTTCGCTTATGAAATTATCGTGTTCGGGTCTGAAAGTGGCTTTTTGTTGATATGTTGACTTGAATGATGAAGAGAGAACTTTAACAACCTTGCAACTTGATATTTAATGATTTGTAAGCTTCCATAGGACCTCAATCTGCATACAAACAAGACAAAAGAGAAATTTGTTGAATGTTAGGGCATGGGGGTTTGCCTAAGTCAAACCTCGTTTAGGTAATTAAACCGAAATGATGAAATAAATGAATGAAACATGCAACAATGGATTAGATTACCTTGACATGATGATTGATCTTGAAATTCTACAAAAAAACATGTAGAATCTGCCCTTGAATGTCTTAGGAAGCTAAATTAATGACTTGCAATGTGAAAGCCCTAACTTGCTTGAGAGATTGGAAGATTAGAAGCTTAGAAGATGATGGATAGATAGATCATTTTTTTTAAATGAGGAGAAAAACACATATTTATACACTCTGATGAAGGGTACTCCCATTACAATCTAAAACTCACAAAAAGAACAAATAATGGGACAAAAAAAATGCAAGAAAGGAAAGAAAATATTTTCTATTATCACTGAAATGAAAGTGAAATTACAACATTATATTTTCCATCACATGGGATTTTTGATTACATAAATATGCAAATCTGCAAATTAGAGCCACTATCTACTATGCTTTGCCTCCCCTCTGTAGTCCCCCTTTACATCCTTTATTTGGAAGTGTGTAACTGCTCTATAATCTTCTGGAAAGTGTAACTTCCTTAGGAAGATATTTTGAAATTTTATTAATTTTGGTATTACAACTTCGTGGGGTCATAAATTTTGATCTGATTATCTAATTTTCTATTATAATACCTTTTCAGAAATTTCTCGAGAAATCTTGTGCCAAAAAGTAGTGTCAAAAGGCCATCTACTATCATTTTCCACCAATTTTCAGGCCCATCCGGAGCCTCTAAGTGCCTCAAAATTGACCCTGAATATTTTACTAGGATTTTTGAAAATTAAAATTTTAATCTCTCAAATGAAAAATGGTATTGAAGTGATTTATTCACGATTGGCCTCAATTTACCATTTTGGAGGTTTGTGTAAGATTTTGTGTTCAACTTTGCATAAATGCAAACTTACTAAAATAGTAACCCTACCAAATTTAGCCCTTATTAAAAAGAAACAACATTTTTTTGGGTGATGCAAGATTGCTCTTACACCCTGGATGCTCCTTCATCACACTCTTGTGTCGTAGTTTCCTGTTCATACCTCATCATAGGCCGAAATCAAGTGATTTTTAATAAAATCTCGAAAAGAATTTAAAATATTTTGAATTTGGGGCAAAGGGGGAATCATTTGCCACCCATGGTGAATGGGTTCCACCTAGGACCTAAAAAAAAGTGTCAGAAATTAAGTTGCATTTAATGTTGTTTATCGGGTAATATCCAAAAATACACTTAATTAAAGCATATGAGGGCATAAAGGGGTCAAATAAGTCATAAGAAGAGATGAATAGTGAAGTTGTGCCTAGGAAAGTGTGAAATCTTGTTACAAGACTTTACAACACTTGAAAATAGGACTTGATGATGTGTCAAGAGGAATATTTAAATTAATTATATTAAAAAGAGTCTAGAAGAATGTAGAAATGTTTTACAACACTTCACAACACCTTCACAAGACATCATTAAATGCATTTTATTTAATTTGCAAAGGTCCAAGACTTAGTGTGGATGCATAAAATGCCTCACAACACCTAATTCAAGGCTTCATTAAGTCCATTTAAGCAAAGGGTCCTTTTTTCTATGGCACATTTAACCCCCACTTTAGTGAGAGAATGAACCTGCTTCAAACTGACACTAAAGTAGATATTCAAGAGAGATCCATATGTAGGTCAAGCCCTCAAGATACAAAATCATGCAAAGGAAAGATCTAAAGAAAGACATGATGGAAAAGATGCACTCACTCTGGGGCCACAAAACTAGTTGTTTGAAGGGTGAGAAGGCCCAAAAAGGTAAGATACATACGCTAGTTTGTATGCACTCACAAAAAAAGAATGGCTATGGGGAAAAGTCATGCTACTAGGTGGACTTCCCATTCAACCATGTTAAATTTATACCTGTTGATAACTTTAACAAGGCACCACAAAACAAAAATTCTAATGAACAAAAAGACAAAGGATACCACAGTCATGCAAGTTGTGTTATGTAAGGTGGCAAAAATGAAAAATGTAAAAATGTCATAATGTAAAAGATGTTTAAAAGGAATTTTTCTTTGTTTGTGCAATGTATCTCCTTAGGAAACATAATTCCCAATGTCTCCAAGAGAGGATAAGTGAAAACAATCTCATCTTTTTCCAAGAGAGGACAAGTGTAGGGTCTCATCTTGAACAACATTATATCTAATGCTTCCAAGAGAACACATCGTAAGAAAAAGAAGATCACACAATGAAATGTGAGTGGTGATGTATGCCTCCACTTTAAAGTAGTTGTGAGCACCCATACTACGATCAATTTCTTTAAAGTAGAAGAGAAAGAAGACATGAGAGTTGAATCGGAAAGCCCTATGCCAAGTCATATGTTTCCGATAAGCTACGTCATGAAAAATGGGAAGTATGTCAAATGTGAGCCAACTTAAGGCATGTTGTCCACATCCCAAGCTTGCTCTTAAAATTTCATGAAAGGTTAATGATGATCCAAAGAAGGAAATGAAAAATGACATACGAGGATAAGGCTATCAAACCCCTTTCCCCCACTGAGTGCAGGACAAGAGTGAGCTGAAAGAATTAAGAAAATGTATGCTAGAGTGAAAATGAATAGAAATTAGAGGAATTAGATGCCCCCACATAGGGAAGCATACCAAAATCATGAAAATGTTGGATTTTATGACTCAAAGCATGACATTCATTAGTGGAGTGACCATGAATTCGATGATAGGTGCAAAAATGAAGTCTTGGAATAACATTTATTTCAAGTTTTGGGAGGGAGGGTGATCAAGCTATCATGAATAAGTCTTGACAAGATACCTTCTTGATCAAGAGGAGAAAATGGTTTTGTGATTGGGGTCAAAGGTACGCCTTTCTTAGAGGTCATACCTATGCAAGACTCTATAGATTGTGAGATTTAGTCTTCTTTATAAGAAGATACAAAATCTAATGAATTCAAATCATAATCATTTTGCGAGATGGCATTGTCATTAAGTGAAGGATGATATTAAAGACCACTAAATGAAGATGGCGAAAGGATGAGAGAGTTGTTAAGATGTCCTATTGGATATGTATGAGGTTCATTGATCAAAGGGTATCGAATGGACTCTTTTGCATTCATATCCTCAACATTCGTGATATGATGTATCTCAAAGTAAGGGCAATCAAGAACCACTTGTTTGCCATAGTCCAATGCTGTGATATTATCCCTAGGAGGAGAGTTGTTAGGAGAACAACAAGCTACATGTGCTTGAAAAGTAAGGCTTGGTTCATCCATAAGAACTTCATTTCCAATAGGGGAATGATCAATGAAGGGATGATGAGGAGGGGAATGATGATTATGAGAAGATGTTAGGTGAATGTCCATTGTCATTAAGGGATCATTCTCTTGTTCCATCTTATCTACCCTACCAGGAGAGCTTGTAATATGTTCATCCAAGTTTAAAGTTTGGAAAATAGCTTCATCACAAGTGGAGGAGGTATCAAGAAAAGAATCACTATGATTTTCAAATAAATCTTCCCATAGGAGAGGGACATTAGGGAAGGTAAGATTAACCTGGTGTCATGATTTTCAATAGGGGTGTCTTCTAATACCAAACCATCCTCTTGATAGGAAGGAGGGATATTAGGAGATGAACAAGTTTGTTTGTCATGACCATGGAGATTAGGTAAGGTTATATTAAGGAATGTGTCTATGATCTCATGCTCTTGTTGTGTAAGGTCATCCAAAGGGGAATAAGGAGATCGACAATCAAGACTTTCAAGGCTTGTGACTTCTTGCACCAAAATTCCTTCGTCACTAATAGGAGAGGTATTGGGAGAAGAATAAGTATGTGTGTTATGATTGTCAACATTACCATTCTCACCAATGGGCAATGTAAGATTAAGGATTGTATCAATGGATTGTTTCTTAAAGTCCTTATTATGGTAGCCAAACTCATAAAAGGGGAGATTATGCTTATAGAATCCATGTGTAAACAAATTGAGAGCATATATTTTGAAAGAAAACATGCTAATATGAAAGGAAGTATAATGCAATGCAATTGTGAGATGGTTGTTTATACAATGCAACTATTTGAAGATGATATAATGTGAATGAAAAAGTGAAATTAAAAAATGCATGAAATGAGCTATTTAAGGCTAGATTTAACAAAATGCATGCTATAGAAATGAAACTAACTAATATATATAGGTTAAGGCACCAAACAGAAGCCTAAAAATAAATTTCTAAGTTCTGGAAAGTGTTGTTTCAGGGGTCAGAAGGGACTGATTCGCCCAGGGTGGTGAATGAGACCTAGTATGGACTTTTTTCTGAATTTTTTTAGAAATTTTCAATTGATTTTGATGTGTTTTGAGTGCTATGATGTAGAACTAAATGGAAAATGCAGAATTTTGGAATGTTTCAATGATTAAAGATGCAACAATGCAACCTATTATGCACTTTTACACATGCAAAAATGAAATCCTAGAATGCAAGCTAACTAATGCAACATGCAATGCAAGAAACACTAGAATGATTAATGGACTTCAAAATCAGAAAAAGAGGGGATTTAAACAGCAGGTTCACCAAAATGAAACATAGATTTTTGGCTCCTACTTGCTTTCTAGCTCTCCTAGGATTTTTCACCTAGAAGAAGAAAGGTGGACCAAAAATGCTTATGTTCTCATTAGAAAAATGGAAAGAGGGTGTGCAAGTGTGTGTGAATGTGTTTTAATGCTTTAAAATGTAGATAAATGAATGTAAACTAATCTAATGCAAGATGTTGGAAAACACAGTGTTGATTGCAAATATGAAATAGTTTAAACGAAATGAAACAAAAATTGATGAAACGAAACATAGTGCACTTGGAGGAAGATTACTATTGCTGGAGGGTTCTGGAATGTTCCATAAGTCACTGTCAATGGCCACTGGGACTGATTCACCACAAAGGGCGAACAATCTTACTTTTGGTAAAAAGTTCCAGAAACAAGTTTCTGACTATCGGGAGTTGAATTATGAGAAAATATCTTTTTAGGCCTATAGATGGGACTCATTCACCATATAGGTGGATAATTAGTCCACCTATAGGAATATAAAAAATTAGGAGTAGATTCTATGGAGCTAGATCTGTACTTTTTCTCTCTACAGGTGTTCACTTATGAAATTGTCATGTTTGGGTCTGAAAGTGACATTTTGCTGATATGTTGACTTGAATAATGAAGAGATAACTTTAAAAACATTGCAACTTGATCTTTAATTATTTTTAAGCTTCCATAGGACCTAAATCTACATACAAACAAGAAAAAAGAGAGATTTGTTGAATGTTAGGGCATGGGGTTTGCCTAAGTCAAACCCCATTTAGGTAATTAAACCAAAATGATGAAATGAATGAATGAAACATGAAACAATGGAGTAGATTACCTTTACATGATGATTGATCTTGAAAGTCTACAACAAAACATGTAGAATCTACCCTTTGATGTCTTAGGAAGCTAAATTAATGGCTTGCAATGTGAAAGCCCTAACTTGCTTGAGAGATTGAAAGATTAGAAGCTTAGAAGATGATGGATAGATAGATATTTTTTTTAAATGAGGAGAAAAGCACATATTTATATAATCTTGTGTTCTAGTTTCCCGTTCATACCTCATCACAAGCTGACATCAAGTGATTTTTAATAAAATTCTAAAAAGAAATTTAAAATATTTTGAATTTGGGGCCAAGGAGGACTCATTTGCCACCCATGGTGAATGGGTCCCACCTAGGACGTAAAAACAAGTGTCAGAAATTAAGTTGCATTTAATGTTGTTTGTTGGTATAATATCCAAAAATATACTTAATTAAAGCATATGAGGGCATAAAAGGGTCAAATAAGTCATAAGAAGAGATAAATAGTGAAGTTATGCCTAGGAAAGTGTGAAATATTGTTACAAGACTTTACAACACTTCAAAATAGGACTTGATAATGTGTCAAAAGGAATATTTAAATGAATTATAATAAAGAGAGTCTAGAAAAATGTAGAAATGTGTTACAACACTTCACACCACCTTCACAAGACATCATTAAATGCATTTTATTTAATTTGCAAAGGTCCAAGACTTAGTGTGGATACATAAAATGCCTCACAACACCTAAATCAAGGCTTCATTAAGCCCATTTTAGCGAAGGGGACTTTTTTCTATGACACAATATGGCATTTTTGTACATATTTTGTATTGCATATATTTGACATTGTATGCCTATATGGCATTCTTGTAAGCCTATATGGCTATTTTGTATATATTTTATACTTATATTGACATATATTGATGTATGCCTATATGGCTATTTGGTTAATACAATTTTTTTTTTTTATCAATGGTGTTCGTATTTGCATTATAAATCCATGGTTCAATAGATATGAGTTACATGTATTCAAGTTTATACTTTATAAATTACATGGATACTTTGTGACTTATGTGTATTTAAATGTATAGTTTGTGACTTACATGTTTTCATGCGTATACCTTGTATTTATGCATATACTTTTTATTAATTTATGTATACTATGTATTCGTGTGTATACTTTAAGGCTTACGTGTATTTGAGTACTTTTTCTTCCCTTACTCACATGTATGCTTGATTTATTCACGTGTATACTTATTAATTGGTTAGGCCTAACATTGATCATTGTTGTCCTTCATGGTTTGTCTTGGATAGTTATTGATTGATTCTAAACAACTTTATTAGTTGATGCTAAAAAACTTCAATATTTCTATGAATACTAGTAGAGTTACAAATTACAAAATTGCACAAATTGAAAAGAAAAGATTAAATATAAATAAATGCACTAATTATTAACTTGATAATTGATTAAGAATGAGTATAATATATATATATATATATATATATATATATATATATATATATATGAAGAGATGAGCCTTCTAAAATGGCAACTGCGAACTAGTAAATAGGAAAAGCATTCCCAATACTTGGAAAGTAATAATCCACCCAAAATTGAAATGAGAGATAAGGAAATGAACCCACATATGTATAACTGAAGAAAGAATAGTTCACCCTTCACAATTCACAACTTGGTGAAACCATTTCCAAAATTAGAAGATCTTAAAGATAAAGAAGAATTATGATCTATATAATATAGAATTAGTACCCACTTTTATGATTGCAAAATTTTCAACCATGGGCTTATCATGCTTTTTCAAATTTGGTAAGAAGGCTTATTTAAGATCCTTGAGAAATGTATTTCCTAATGCTCCCTTGTTCTTACATATCTCAATTCAGTTTAAATCAAAGAGTTCCATCAAATGCTTTATCTAAAAGAAAAAAAATGTTTTCAATTGGTATTCCATGAGATGTTTCATAAAAAGATTCTAGTATATTTAATATTTTGATTGGAAAAACTCAATTAAGCAAAGGATAAATAATCTTCACAACACTTGGAAATCATAATATTCAAATGAAAATAACAAAATGCTTCACAACCTAAGTTGTTAATTGAGGAAAAAAAATGTTTCCAAGTTCCACCATTGTACGCATTTACAATTGGTTGTATATTGTTGTAAGGGCAAGGAGGATAATTAAAAAATTTCTTGCACTTGCTAGACTTAAGGATGATCATATGCTTTTTGTGTGGAAAACTAGGACTTCTCAATTTTCATGTGGATGTTTATCTTTTCAATTGTTTTGCATTCCATCATAAGGGATTGAGTTGGTTAAACATGGCTTGGAGTGATTCAGTGTGTTTGGGTGCAAAAGAGGACCATGCCTAGCATATATGTACCCATCTGGATGTGTTGGAATAGTTTTTTGGTCACATGAGTTGCAGAACAAAATTTGCACCACTTTGCAACTTTACATAGTTTGCATTTGACACTTTTTCCATCAAGTGAAAATTGAACACCATGGGAAAATGACTATGAGATAACAAAAACCGAGAGAGGTTATTATAGAGGGGCCCAATGTGATCACATAGGATCAGACACAAATTTTTCAAGTGTCATGGTTTCCAAGTAATATCCCATCAAATATTGCTGCCCTTTTTCCCTTTGGACCCTTAAGGGATCGAGTTGGTTGAACATAGCTCAGAGTGATTCATCATGTTTGGGTGTAAAAGAGGACCATGTTTAACATCAATGTACCCATCTAGATGTGTTGGAATAGTCTGTTTGGTCACACGAGTTGTAGAACGAAAGTTGCACCACTTTGCACTTTACACTACTTTCATTTGACACTTGTTCCATCAAGCGAAAACTGCACACCATGGGAAAATGACTCTGAGATAACAAAAAATGAGAGAGGGTATTGTAGAGGGGCCTAATGTAATCTTGTAGGATCAGATAGAGTTTTTGTAAGCATCATGGTTTCTGAGTAATAGCCTGTCAAATATTGCTGCCTTTTTGCACTTTGGACGCTTAAGGGATCGAGCCAGTTGAGCGTAGCTCAGAGCGATTTAGCATGTTTGGATGCTAAAGAGGACCATGCTTAGCATAAACATACTCATCCAAATGCATTGGAATAGTCTGTTTGGTCACACGAGTTACAAAACGAAAGTTGCACCACTTTGCAACTTTACACTACTTGCATTTGACACTTTTTCCATCAAGTGAAAACTAGACAACACAGGAAACGACTCCGAGATAACAAAAATTGAGAGATGTTATTGTAGAGAGGTCCAAGAAAATATTGTAGGCTCAAACAAAGTGTTTGTAAGCATCACAATTTTTGAGTAATAGCCCATCAAATATTGTTTCCCTCTAGCACTTTGGACCCTTAAGGGATCGAGCTGGTTGAATGTAGCTTTGAGTGATTTAGCGTGTTTGGGTGCAAAAGAGGACCATGCCTAGCATAAAGGTACCCATCTGAACACATTGGAACAATATGTTTGGTTACATGAGTTGTAGAAAAAAAGTTGCACTACTCTGTAACTTTACACTACTTGCATTTGAGACTTTTTCCATCAAGTGAAAACTGTACACCACAGGAAAATGACTCTGAGATAACAAAAATTGAGAGAGGTTATTGTAGAGGGGCCCAATTTGATCCCATAGGATCAAAAAAATAATTTTTAAGATTCATGGTTTTTGAGTAATAGCCCGTCAAAGATTGTTTCCCTTTTGCACTTTGGACCCTTAAGGGATTGAGCTGGTTGAACGTAGCTCAGAGTGATTCAACATGTTTGGGTGTGAAAGAGGACCATTCCTAGTGTAAATGTTCCCATCTAGACATGTTGGAATAGTTTTTTTGGTCACAGGAGTTGCAAAATGAAAGTTGCACAACTTTGCAACTTTACACTGCTTGCATTTGACACTTTTCCATCAAGTGAAAACTAGACACCATGAAAAAATGACTTTGAGATAATAAAAACCGAGAGAGGTTATTGTAAAGGGGCCCAAAATAATCTCGTAGGATCAGACGAAGAGTTTATAAGCATCATGGTTTTCAAGTAATATCCTGTCAAAGATTGCTATCCTTTTACACTTTGGACCCTTAAGTGATCAAGTTGGTTGAATGTAGCTCAAAGCAATTCGACATGTTTGGGTGTGAAAGAGGACCATGCTTAGTGTAAACGTACCCATCCAGAGGTGTTGGGAAATTTTTTTTGGTCACATGAGTTGTAAAATGAAATTTGCACCACTTTGCAACTTTACACTACTTGCATTTGACACTTTTTCCATCAAGTCAAAATTGGACACTATAGGAAAATGACTCTGAGATAACAAAAACCAAGAGAGGTTTTTGTAGAGGTTCCCTATGTTATCTCAATGCCTCAGATGAAATGCCTATAACTGACATGGTATCGGGTAACAAGCCATCAAAGATTACCGCCCTTTTGCAATTTGGACCGTTAAGGGATTATGTTGCATGAATTACAAATGTTTGAGGGCAACAATAAATTTAAAAATTGGAGTAAACATCATTACAAATTTTTATGTGAATAGACTATATGCTATATTGATATTGATATATAATCATTAGGTTGATTTTTTTTAATAAATGAAGTTTTATAATAAGTTAGTCAATTAGTGCTAGTTATAATAGGGAGAGAATAAAAGACAAAAAAGAATGATTAGTAACCATAAATGGTTATTACACTCACTATATTAATAATATGATGTTTACAATAAAATGCTATTTATTTGGCTATCCTAATTTTTCTGTTTGTGCTACAATTTTCTAATATGCTTCATACATTGTTAACCCTTAACCCTCTCCCTTCTTCTCTCACTCACTCACTCCTATCTTTCTCCCCTCTACCCTTCACCCTCTACCGTCTACCCTTAACCCTTAAACCCTCTACCCTCTACTCTTAGCCCTTAAACCCTCTACACTCTATTTCTATCCCACTCCCTCCCTCTCTCTCTCTCTCTCTCAAGTTTCTCCCTTCTACCCCATCTTCCTCTCTCAAGTATATATATATCTCTCTCACTCATATCTCTCTCCCATCTACCCTTAACCCTTAAACCCTGAAAACCTCTACCCTCTACACTTTATCTCTCTCCCACTCACTCCTTCTATCTCTCTCCCCTCTACCTTTAACCCTCTACCCTCTACCCTTAAACCTTAAATCCTTAAACCCTCTACCCTCTACCCTCTATCTCTCTCCCACTTCCTTCCTCTCTCTCTCAAGTCTTGTCCTCCTACCCACTCTCCCTCTCTCATGTCTATCTCTCTCACTCACTCACTCACTCCTATCTCTCTCCCCTCTAGCCTTAACCCTCTACCCTCTAGCATTAACCCTTAAACCCTTAAACCCTCTACCCTCTACCCTCTACCCTCTATCTCTCTCCCACTCCCTTCCTCTCTGTCTCTCTCAGGTCTCTCCCTCCTACCTCCTCTCCCTCTCTCTTGAGTCTATCTCTCTCACTCACTCACTCCTATCTATCTCCCCTTAACCCTTAACCCTTAACCCTCTACCATTAACACTTAAACCCTTAAACCCTCTACCCTCTATCTCTCTCCCACTCACTCCCTCTCTCTCTCTCTCAAGACTCTCCCTCCTACCCCCTCCCCCTCTCTCAAGTCTCTCTCTCTCTCTCTCTCACACACACACACACACACACACACACACACACACTCCTCCTCCTTCTATCTCTCTCTCCCTCTCCCTCTCCCTCCTCCCTCTACCCCCCTTAAACCCTGAGCCCTTGACCCCTCTAACCCTCTACCTCTGCCCTTAACTTAAACCCTCTACCTTTAACCCTTAAACCTCTACCCTTAACCCTTAAACCCTTAAACCCTTAAACACTATACCCTCTACCCTCTATGTCTTTACCACTCCCCCCCCTCCCCTCTCTCTCTCCCACTCACTCCCTCCCTATTCATTGGACCCATTTTTTCAAATAGGCCACTACATTGTCAATTTAATCGAATTGGAAATGTAGTGGCCTGTTAAAAAAAATGGGTCTAAGAAATGGGGTCTCTCGATAACTCAAATCATCGGGAGACCCCATTTCTTGGACCCATTTTTTCAAATGGGCCAAGCTAGGTTTCCAATTTCACCGAATTGGAAAAAAATAGGTCCAAGAAATGTGGTCTCCTAGTGATTTACATCACAAGGAGACCCTATTTCTTGGACCCATTTTTTCAAACAGGCCAAGTTAGGTTGCCAATTTCACTGAATTGGCAAGCTAGTGGGCTCACTAGCTTTCCAATTCGATAAAATTGACAACCTAACTTGGCCTATTTGAAAAAATGGGTCCAAGAAATGGGGTCGCTCACCCCTATATCCCACTCAATCCAATACACTAAACCCTCCACCCCCATCCCTTAAACCCTAAACCCTTAAACCCTCTACCCTCTAACCTCAACCCTCAACCCTCAACCCTCTACCCTCTACCCTCTACCCCTATACCCTCTACCATATAAAATAGACTGTCAACACTTAAACCAAAGTAAACTCTCTACCCTAATCACTCAACCCTCAACCCTTATTCAATCTACCCTTAAACCTCTCTCCTCAACCCTTAAACCCTAATCCCTACACCCCTATACCCTCTACCCTATACCCTATACAATAGACCCTCAACACTAAACCCTTAAACCCTAAAAACTCAAACCTTCTACCCTCAACCCTCAACCCTTAAACCCTAAACCCTTAAACCGTCTACCCTCTACCCTCTACCCTATACATTAAACCCTCAACCCTCAATTCTCAACCCTCAACCCTTAATCATCAACCCTCAACCCCTATACCCTATACATTGGACCCTCAACCTAATCCTTCCAACCACGTACCCTCAAACCTATACCTAAACCCTAAACCCTCTACCCCTCAACCCTAAACCATTAAACCCCAAACCCTTAAACCTTCTACCCTCTACCCCTCAACCCTCATCCCTCAACCCTATACCTAAACCATCTACCCTATAGGTCCTCAACCCTATACCCTCAATTCTCAACCCTCTACCATATACATTGGATGCTCAACCCTCATATATCTCTATCCCTCCCTCCTCTTCTCTCCTCTCTATCTCACTTCTCCCTTCATCTCTCCATCCATCCATCCCTCCCTCTCTACCCTAATCCCTCAAACCTAAACCATCAACCCTTAAAACCTTAAATACCAACCCTAAACTATCAACCCTCAACCCTTAAACCTTGAATCCTTAAACCCTCTACCCTCAACCCTAATCCCTCACCCCTAATCCCTCAACCCTTAAAATATTAAACCCAATTAAACTCTCTACCCTAATCCCTCAACCCCTATACCCTCTACCCTATACAATAGACCCTCAACCCTAATCCCTCAACCCTATACCCTCAACCCTCTACCCTAAACCCTAAACCCTCAAAACTCAAACCTTAAACCCTAAAACCTTAAACCCTCTACCCTCTACCCTATACATTAAACCCTCAACCCTCAATTATCAAACCTCAACCCTTAATACCTCAACCCTCAATCCCTATACCCTCTAACCTATACATTGGACCCTAAACCCTAATCCTTCAACCACGTACCCTCAAACCTGTACCCTAAACCCTAAAACCTCTACCCTCAACCATAAACCCTTAAAACCTAAACCCTTAAACCTTCTACCCTATACCCTCAACCCTCATCCCTCAACCATATACCCTCAACCCCATACCCTAAACCATAAAATCTATAGGTCTTCAACCCTATACCCTTATTTTGCAACACTCTACCCTTTACATTGGATCCTCAACCCTCATATATATTTGTCCCTACCTCCTCTTCTCTCCTCTCTATCTCACTTATCCTTCCATTTCTCCCTCCCTCTATCCCTACCTCTCTACCCTAATCCTTCATCTATATACCCTCAACCCAAAACCCTTAAACACTCAACCCTAAACCCTAAACCATAAATCCCCAACCCTTAAACCCTCTAACCTCTACCCTCAACCCAATACCCTCTACAGTCAACCCTAATCCCTCAACCCTTAAACCCTTAAACCCTTAAACCCAAGTAAACTATCTACCCTAATCCATCATACCTCAACCCTTAATCCCTCAACCCCTATACTCTCTACCCTATACATTAGACCCTAAACCCTAATCCCCCAACCCTATACCCTCAATCCTCTACCCTCAACCTTAAACCCTAAACCCTTAAACCCTCTATCTAACTTCTCCATCTCTCCATCCATCCATCCCTCCCTCTCTACCCTAATCTCTCAACCCTTAAACCCTCAAAAACTCAATCCTAAACCTCTAAACCCTTAACCCTTAGCCCTTAAACCCTCTACCCTCACCCTAATCCCTCAATCCTTAAATCCTTAAACCTGTAAACGATGATTTTGGGTTACCCACATAATGCTTTGCTCCTCCTAGGGTTTTTCACCTAAAAGGAGAAAGGGGATTGGATGGGGTCCAAAATGCAAGGGTTTACATTCAAAGTTAATGTAAATTAGATGTATTATGCCTACTTAATATGTAATAATTCTTTGATCTGAAATTGAAATAATTTAATGATGCAAAACTTAGAAAATGTAAAGTGCTGGAAAACATAGTGTGATATGCAGAAATGCCAAAAAATGCAACTAAATGATGAAATAACAGAATAGAATCAAATAGGTGCACCTGGAGGTTGAAAAAGGATGACATGAAGGTCTAGAATTCTGATGAAACTATTGCAGAAGTCAACTGGGACACTTACACCAGGCTAGGCGGCTTAGTCCCAGTTTCAGGAAAACTGCTCATAAACCCCTCTTGGCCAAATGAGTATCCAAATCTACAAAAATCTCTAAAAAAAAAAGATTAGTGGGACTAATCCACCACTAGTGGTGACTTATTCCACTTTTGAATCTCTGCAAATTCGAAGGTGGAAACAAAAGATCTCAACCTCCACTTTCTGCCCCTCCAAGTGTTCGAACCTGATACTGCAGAATTCGACACGTGGATGTCTTTTTATGTAGGTTTTTTCCCTAGTCAACAAGGAGATACCTTCAAAAAGTCTTCAATATCTTCTTCAATTATCTTCAAACTCTTAAAGTTCCTAAATCTGCAAATACACAAAGAGAGGAGAAAATATTGATTTTTAGGGCATGGGGGTTTGCCTTGGTCAAACCCCTTTTTAGGTAATTAAACCAAATGAAGAAATAATGTAATGAAGCACACAACAGTGGATTTAGTACCTTTCCATGATGTTTTATCTTGATTTTATACAATAAAACATGAAGGATCTGCCCTTGAATGTCCTTAGAAGCTATCTTGATGATGCAATGATAAAACCCTAGCTTGCTTGACTTGAGGGAAAAGATAGATGATGAATGAATGATGAGATATGTGGGAATGAGTTAAGAGATGTAAATTATGGTTTAGAGACATGATTTTATAGGCATTCCACCTTATTTACTTGTAAATTGGATCCCTAAGGCCGACATGAAGAAAGAATAAACTTAAATTCTAAAATTTCTTGCTCAAACACCAAAAATAGGCCAAATTGGACTAAGTCGCTAGGCTGGGAGACTTAGTCCCACCTCATAGAGACTAATTTGTCTAGATGGGTGACTTAGTTCTGGAGGGGCCCTTTTGATAGCTGGAATACTGGGGAATGGGGAATTTTGGTTCTTATGTTGATTTTATCAGGTATTTGACCAATTCAAGCCTCAGGATGCACAATATGGGGCAATAGGGGCCTATTAATGATGATGTAAAGGTCAATTATGGCTTGGGACATAGAATTCAATGTGAAAGTGTGATTAAATACACTTTTCAACACTAAAATGAGGTCCACATAGCCTATAAAGGCACAACATCCAATGTGAATGTGTAAGACACATTACAACACTAGATAAAGTCAAGTTTAATTTACAAGCCTTCTAGATTGATGTGATAATGCAATTAAATACATTTTACATTGTTGAATTAAGGGAAAATGGGTTCATTAAGTCTAGAGAAGTGTGAAAGTCTTTTACAACACTTTACAACATCTTCACAAAACATCGTTAAATGCATTTTATTCTATTTGCAAGGGTCCAAGACCTAGTGTGGATGTGAAAAAAACCTCACAAGACCAAATCAAGGCCTTATTAAGTCCAATTTTTCATCAATTATTCCCATATCAAGCAAAGTATAAACTTTTTGGTGACACGTTAAGCCCCCACTTTAGTGAGAGGATGAACTTGCTTCAAACTCTCACTAAAGTAGCCATTCAAGTGGATTCCAATCGTACCAATGTGGATGACGAAGAATGAAAAATATCAAAGGAGGTTACACAAGCCCTCAGGATCCAAGATCCTAAGTCAAGACAACATGAGTGTAAAAGGACACGCACAAGGTGAATGATATGTAGTAGACCAAGATACACAATCATGCAATGGAAAGAACTAGAAGGAAATGAAAAATGGGGTGGATCAAGCTTCTACCATTTGTCCAACATGTTGTGGATTAAATCTAGGATTGTTGGTTTGGAAAAAGAAAATGTATACTCACTCTAGGTTGATGAAACTCTTGGCTGTCTATCGGGTGAGAAGGACAAAGTATACTCACTATGGGGCCATGAAACTTCTAGTTGTCCACGGGGTGAGAAATTCTGAAAGGTGGCTATGGGGAAAGTCGCTCCTTAGAATGGGCTTCCCTCTCAACCATATCAAAGTTATACCTCCTAAGAACTTTAATAAGACACCACAAAGACAATTTTGTTTTGAGCTCTATGAGGTAAGAAAAAATTTGTATGCTTGAGACTCATAGACAAACAAGATGGCACCATAGGCATGCAAGTTGTGTTATGTAAGCTGGTCATATGAAGATTGTTGTAAATGGTAAAATAGTGAACATTCAAAGGGTTTTGCTTATTTCATGCAAGGTCTCATCTTAGGGGAAATTGTGCTTATATCTCCAAGAGAGGATGTGTCAAAATAAGTATCATACTCTTAGACGGAATCAAGCCCAATGACTCTGCCAAGAGAAGAATGCATCACAAGAAGAAAGAAATCACATAATGAAATTTGAGTGTCAATGCATACCCCCACTTTAAAGTGGTTGCTAACACCATGATTGTGAGGAATTTATTTAAAGTAGAAGAAGGAAGAAATGAGAGCTTACTCAGAAAGCCTGATGTGAAGTCATATGTTTCCAATAAACTACATCATGAAAAAGGGAGTATGTCACATGTGAGCCAACTTAAGGAATGTCATCCACATCCCAAGCTTGCTCTTATATATTCATGAAAGGTTAACAACTAGTCAAAAGAGGTAAAACGAAGCGACATACAAGGACAAGGCTACCTAACCTCTTGCCCCCACTTAGTGTAGGACAAAGGTGAGCCAAAGTGATTAATGAAATGCATGCTAGAGTGAAAATTGGTATCAATTAGAGGAGTTAGGTGCCCCCATAGAGGGAAGCATACCAAAATCTTAAGAATGTTGGATTTTACTACTCAGAGCTTTAAATTCATTAGTAGAATGACCGTGAACTCTATGATATGCAAAGAATGAAGTCTTTCTAGAGCATTTCTTACAATTTCTAGGAGGGAGGGTGATCAAGTGATCTTGGAGGAGTCTTGATAAGATACCCACTTGAACAATGATAGCAGATGTTTCTTGATTATGTGATAAAGATGTCTCATGCTTAGATGTACAAGATGTCATACCTACACAAGACTCTTTTGATTGCAAGATCTTTTTCTTTCCTTTATGGGAATATTGAAAATCTAATGAATTCAAATCACTAGTGTTTTGTGAGATGACATTGGAATGAAGCGAGGATGTAGTTTTTTGTTTCATGTTTGGTAAAGGATGAATTTGAAGACCACTAGTGTCTATTGTCATAGAAGGATGTGTTGTAATAGTGTTGATGTTGAGTGAAGGCTTGATGATTTCTATCAAAGGACAATAACCAAAACCATGAATTGTTTTTTGTGTGAGAGGATTGATAGGGTTGTGGATACCTTGTTCGTTAGCATCACATCCTTTTCCACTATAGCCAAGTTGTTTCATAAGTTCATAACGTCATCCATAAAGATTTTTCATTGCTTGTGGATAAGGTGGTTGTTCGTTATTAAGTTCATCAATTTTTTTTGTGTAATTTGTTGTGTCATAGTCTAAAGTGGTTGAGGTGGATGCTTTTGAAAAGTTGTCTGAGTTTTGTGTTGTTATGACAGTGTTTTCTTTTCCCTTAGCTGAATCTTTCTTTATGATCTTGTAGTCATTCATGAGCAGTGGTGTGAAGTCCAAGGAACCCCAATCATCACCTAATAGCTTTGAGTGTTCTTTTTTTTGGGTTGTACGGGTTCTATGTGTGTAATGGATGTTGATGTGTTCAAGGGATTTTCTTTGTTTTTCTCAAGTTGTAAGACACTATAAGGCTCAGGATTGACATCAAGGGTGAATACTTTGTTGTTGTAAATGTATTTCATTTTTTGATGAAGATTGGAAGGCACACCATTCATTGCATGAATCCACAATCTACCTAAGATAAGATTACATGAAAGTTTATGAGGCATAACATGGATTGGTGTATTCAATGTGGCCACTCTAGCTATAAGAGGTATAATGATCACCCCAAGTGGTTTTGTTTTGATATTGTCAAATCCCTTAATAGATAAAGAATCAAGTTGAATGTTTGATTGATCAATGCCAAGCCTATCTATAAGGCTCACACTACACACATTAACTCCTGATCCAGTTTCAATAAGGGTTTTATTTATTCCTTTTGTTTTGTATTGAGATATGAACATGAAAGCATCATTTTACTTTTGCACTTTGAAAGGAGGGTTGTCACTTTGTTGGAAAAAAATGTCAGCATTCAATCCTTGAATTATGCTTGCTATGTCATGTGGTTGCACATGAGAAGGGATAGGAATTTGTTGTAAGGCCATTTGAGCATAGTGTGATAGGTAGGTGATGTTTGAAGAAGGTCCCAAAGGGATATCTTTGCGCAAGTATTTTTAAGTTGTTCAATAAGATCATACTCCTTACGATCAGGCAAGAAAGGGTTAGGTGGGATAGGATTAGGCAATGGTAATGGTGGCAGGGTTGGTTGTGGGGGTTGTGGATTTTTTCAAGTGTTATATGTATGAGAAACAATATTATGACTCAGTTGTTGTGAAACATTATTCTGAGGGTAAAGGATAAGTTCGGGTTTATTTTGAGTTTGTTGTTTGTGTGAAGGTGGGTAGAGAATTAGAGGGTTATTAGGATGTCCCACGGGGAATGTATGATGACCATTGATCGAGAGAGATCTAATGGACACTTATGCATGCATAACCTCAACAGTCTTGGGTTGATGTATCTCTAATAAAGGGCAATCAAGAATCAACATTTTATTTAAGGAAGACACATTAATATTATTGTTGCCTTTGTCCAACACCATGATATTCTCCCTAGAAGGAGAATTTTGAGAAGAACTAAAAATCAAATGTTCATGACATTTAGGAATTGGTTCTTCTAAAATGACTGCATCACAAGTAGGGGAATGATCAATGGTTGGATTTTCATATTTATCAATAGTGGTAAGAGTAGGGAAATACTCTATTTGATTGTCATGTTTATGTAAGGTCTCATTCAATTTTTGCATATTATCCACCCTACTAGGATAGCTTATAATATGTTCATCAAAGTTTTAAATTTGTAAAGTAGCTTCATCACAAGTGGGGGGGACATCAAGAGAAGGACCACGATGGTTTTCAAAAAAATTGTCCCAAACGGTAGGAGCATTAGGGAAGGGAGGGTCAAGTTGCTCATGAATCTTAATAGGTATATCTTCTAACATCAACCTATCCTCTTTGCATCGAGGAGGGATATTAGGAGATATACAAGTTTGATGGTCATGAATATGGAGACTAGGTAAGGTGAGTTTTAGGAATATTTCTATGATTTCAACGTCTTGTTGTCTAACATCTTGCGAAGGGGAATGAGGAGATGAACACTCAAAACTCTCCATGCTTGTGCCTTCCTTCACCAAGATACCTTCATCACTAATAGGAGAGGTATCGGGGGAAGAAAAAGTATGATTGTGATGAGTGTCTACACTACCATTCGCACCAATGGGCTATGTAAGATTAAGGATTGTACCAATGGTTTGATCATGTTTCTAAAAGTCCTCATTGTTGTAATTGAAATGGAGCTCATAAGAGGGAATGTTGTTCTTATGTAATCCATTTTTAACCATATCAAAGCCACATATTTTGAAAGAAAACATGCTATCATGGAAAAGTACAATGCAATGACTTAAAATGAAATGTTTAAATGCAATTTTTAGATGTGAAATAAGGTAATTTTCTTATTACATTATGCATCAACTTGAAAGATGAAATGTGGGAAATGCAAATTTGAAATTAAACAATGCATGAAATTAGCTAATTTAGGCTAGATCTAATGAAATGCATGTTACATAAACTCAACCAATTGATATAGATAGGTAATGGAACCAAATAGAAACTTAAAAATAGGGTTTTTCAGCTATGAAAAAGGCCATTTCAGGGGTGAAAAGGGACTAATCCGCCCAAGGTGACGACTTAGTCCTAGTAGGCAATTTTTTTGAGATTTTTCAATTTTCTCTAATGGATTTTGATGGTCTCTGTACTATACAATGTATTCCTAGGATGCATTTATGCAAAACTTTAGAGATTTCCATTGATTTAAAATGCAAAAATGCAACCTATATGCACTTTGACCAATGCAAGATTTGAAACCCTAGAATGGAACTTAAGTAATGCAACATGCAATGCAAGCTAATTATAGGATGATGAAATACTCAAAAATCAGAAAAGAAAGTATTCAAAGGTAAGGTTCACCAAAATGTAAATGATGATTTTGGGTTACCCACACAATGCTTTGCTCCTCTTAGGGTTTTTCACCTAAAAGGAGAAAGGGGAGTGGATGGGGTCCAAAATGCAATGTTTTACACTCAAATTTAATGTAAATGAGATGTATTATTCCTAATTAAGATTTATTAATGCTTTGATCTTAAATTGAAATAATTTAATGATGCAAAACTTAGAAAATGTAAAGTGCTGGAAAACACAGTGTGATATGCAGAAATGCCTAAAAATGCAACTAAATGATGAACTAACATAATAGAATCAAAGAGGTACACCTGGAGGTTGAAAAAGGATGACGTGAAGGTTTGGAATTCTGATGAAACTGTTGCAGATGTCAACTGGGACACTTATGCCAGGCTGGGTGACCTAGTCCCAGTTTTGGGAAAACTGTTCAGAAACCCGTTTTGGCCAAATGGGTATCCAAATCTACAAAAATATCTGAAAAAGGTTCAGTGGGACTAATTTTCCACTAGTGATGACTTAGTCCACTTTTGAATCACTGCAAATTCAAAGGTGGAAACGGAAGATCTCAAGCTGCACTTTCTGCCCCTCCAAGTATTCGGACCTGAAACTATAGAATTTGGCATATGGATATCTTTTTATGTAGGTCTTTTCCCTAGTCAACAAGGGGATTCCTTCAACAAGTCTTCAATTGATTCTTCAATGATTTTCAAACTCTTCAAGTTCCTAAATATGCAAACACATAAAGAGAGAAGGAGAAAATATTGATTGTTAGGGCATGGGGGTTTGCCTTGGTCAAATCCCTTTTTAGGTAATTAAACCAATTGAAGAAAGAATGTAATGAAGCATGAAAAAATGTAGTTAGTACCTTTCCATGATGTTTGATCTTGATATTCTGCAGCAAAACATGAAGGATCTACCCTTGAATGTCCTTGGAAGTTATCTTGATGACTTGCAATGATAAAACCCTAGCTTGTTTGACTTGAGTGAGAAGATGGATGATGAATGAATGATGAGAGATGTGTGAATGAGTTAAGAGATGTAAATGAGGGTTTAGAGACTTAATTTTATAGCCATTCTACCCTATTTAAATGTAAATTGGATCCCCAAGGCCGACATGAAGAAAGAATAAACTTAAATTCTAAAATTTCCCTCTCAAACCCCAAAAATAGGCCAAATTGGACTAAGTCACCAGGTTGGGTGACTTAGTCCCACTTGGTAGGGACTAATTCGCCTAGATGGGTGACTTAGTCCTAGAGGGGCCCTTTTGATAGCTTGAATGTTGAGGAATGAGGAATTTTGGTTCTTATGTTGATTTTATTAGGTATTTGATCAATTCAAGCCTCATGATGCACAATATGGGGCAATGGGGGCCTATTAATGATGATGTAAAGATCAATTAGGGCTTGGGACACAAAATTCAATGTGAAAGTGTGATTAAATACACTTTTCAACACTAAAATGAGGTCCGCATAGCCTAGAAAGGCACAACATCTAATGTGAATGTGTAGGACACATTACAACACTAGATTAAAGTCAAGTTTAATTTACAAGCCTTCTAGATTGATGTGATAATGCAATTAAATACATTTTACATTGTTGAATTAAGCGAAAATGGGTTCATTAAGTCTAGAGAAGCATGAAAATCCTTTACAACACTTTACAACATCTTCACAAGACATCATTAAATGCATTTTATTCTATTTGCAAGGGTCCAAGACCTATTGTGGATGTGAAAAAAACCTCACTAGACCAAATCAAGTCCTCATTAAGTCAATTTTTTCATCAATTATTCCCATATCAAGCAAATTATACACTTTTTGGTGACACAAAACCCAAGAAAACTCTCTACCCTAATCCCTAAATCCTCAACACTTAATCCCTCAACCCTTAATCCCTTAACCCTCTACCTTCTACCCTCAACCCTCAACACTTAAATTGTAATCCCTCTACCCCTATACCCTCTACCCTATACAATAGACCCTCAACCCTAATCCCTCAACCCTATACCCTTAACCATCTACCCTAAACCCTAAACCCTCAACCCTTAAACCCTCTACCCTATAAATTAAACCCTCAACCCTCAATTCTCAACCCTCAACCCTTGATTCCTCAATCCTCAACCCCTATAGCCTCTACCCTATACATCAAACCCTCAACCCTAATCCTTCACCCACGTACCCTCAAACCTATACCCTAAACCCTAAACTCTCTACCCTCAACCCTAAACCCTTAAATCCTAAACCCTTAAACCTTCTACCTTCTACCATCAACCCTCATCCCTCAACCCTATACCCTCAACCCCATACCCTAAACCATCAACCCTATAGGTCCTCAACCCTATACCCTCAATTCTCAACCCTCTACCCTATACATTGGATCCTCAACCCTCATATATCTTTGTACCTCCCTCCTCTTTTCTCCTCTCTATCTCACTTATCCCTCCATCTCTCCCTCCATCCATCCCTCCCTCTCTACCCTAATCCCTCATCTGTATACCCTCAACCCTTAAACCCTTAAACACTCAACCCTAAACCCTAAACCGTCAACTGTCAACCCTCAACGCTCAACCCTTAAACCCTCTACCATCTACCCTCAATCCAATACCCTCTACCATCTACGCTAATCCCTCAACCCTTAAACCCCTAAACCTAATTAAACTCTCTACCCTAATCCCTCAACTCTCAACCCTTAATCCCTCAACCCTCAACCCTAAACCCTCAAACCCTAATCCCTAAACCCCTATACACTCTACCCTATACATTGGACCCTCAACCCTAATTCCCCAACCCTATACCCTCAATATTCTACCCTTAACCTTAAACCCTCAAGCCTTAAACCCTAAACACTTAAACCCTCTACCCTATACGCTAAACCTTCAACCCTGAATTCTCAACCCTCAACCCTTAATCCTTCAATCCTTAACCCTCAAACCCTAAACCCTCAACCCTGATACCCTCTACCCTAGACATTGGACCCTCAACCCTAATCCTTCAAGCATATGTACCATCAAACCTAGTACCTCACTCTATACCCTCAATCCAATACTCTAAACCATCCAACCTATAGGTCTTCAACTCTATACCCTCAATTCTCAACCCTCTACCCTATACATTGGATCCTCAACCCTCATATATATTTGTCCCTCCCTCCTTTTCTCTCCTTCTCTCTATCTCACTTCTCCTTCTGTCTCTCCATCCACCCATCCCTCCTTCTCTACCCTAATCCCTCAACCCTTAAACCCATAAACACTCAACCCTAAACCCTAAACCCTCAACCCTCAACCCTTAAACCCTAAAACCTTAAACCCTCTACCCTCAACCTTAATCCCTCAACCCTTAAACCCTTAAACCCAAGAAAACTCTCTACCCTAATCCCTAAAATCTCAACCTTAATCCCTCAACCCTTTAATCCCTCAACCCTTAAACTCTCTACCCTCAACCTTCAACCCTTAAACCTTAATCCCTCAACCCTACCCTATACATTGGACCCTCAACACTAATCCCTCAACCCTAAACCCTCAATCCTCTACCCTCAACTTTAAACCCTCAACCCTCAACCCTTAAACCCTAAACCCTCTACCCTCTACCCTCTACCCTATAGATTAAACCCTCAACCCTCAATTCTCAAACCTTAAACCTTGAACCCTCAACCCCTATACCATCTACCCTTTACATTGGACCCTAAACATAATCCTTCAACCATATACCCTCAAACCTATACCCTAAACCCTCTACCCTTAACCCTGAACCCTGAACCCTGAACCCTTTAACCCTAAATCCTTAAACCTTCTTCCCTCTACCCTCAACCTAATACCTTCTACTCTCAACCCTAATCGCAATACCCTAAACCATCAGCCCTATGGTCCTCCACCTTAATCCCTCAACCCTATACCTTCAAACCCTATCCCTTTCTCTCTATCTATACATCTCACATCTCTCCCCCTCCCTCTGACCTCTTGACCCTCTGAAGGGATGAGTCGGATGTCTCTCTCCCTCTCTCTCTTTATCTCTCTCCCATTTATCTCTCTCCCCCCCTTTGATCCTCACACCCTACCTAGCTAAGTCCTCACTCCAACCCCTGATCTTCTCCCTCTCTCTTGACTTCCTTCCACCCCCTCTCCCTCTCTTAAGAATCTCTCTCACTACCTCTCTACCTCTCTCTCTCTCTCAGGTCTCTCTCTCCCTCGCTCCCTCCCACCCTACCTGGACAACTCTCTCTCTCTCTCTTAAAATTCTCCCTCCCTCTAAATACATACATAAATACATACATACCTACATACATACAAGCATAGTACATATGTACATACAATCCTACATACATACAAGCATACATGTACATATATAGATACAATTTTACATACATATAGGCATACATACACACATGCATTGATACATACATACATACATACATGCATACATGAAATACAAGGATATATGTACATACAAACATACAAATATATAAACATACATTCAATAGATTATAATTTAACATAAATCAAGACATAACGCGAGTGTGTTACACCACACTCACGTTATGTCTTGCTAGAAATGTCCTGTACAAATACAAAAAACCATGTCAAAACTAAGATATAATGTGAGCGCCTTATAATATGCTCATGTTATATCTTGCTTTGGGAATCCCCAAGCCTTAGACTTGGTATTTTCCTTTGAATACCAAGCCAAAGGCTTGGAGGGCCTCCCCAATGACCATAGACATGTTTTTGCAAATTCTACAATATTTCACATGATTTGGTTTATGCTCACTGTTAGGATTGCACGTGTTTCAATGTCAAACAAATCGAACACCTGGGTAATGTTAGGATCTCTCTTAGCTATCCAACGATGTAACTTTTCACTTTTTGATAGTTTTAAGCCTTTCATCTATAATTTCTTTTGTTTGTGTCTCTTTTTTGGAAAAAAGAAGTTTTTGGTGTTTTTTCATTATAAATTAACCGTTCATCAAAATTTCAAATAAATTACATTTTTAGAAACTAGAATCCATTCTACAAATTTTAAAAATAAAATAAAATTTCAATTAGTTTCCAAAATTTGTTAGGTAGTACAGACAAAATACTATTTTTCAGGAAGTGTCCACTTTCAAAATTAGTAAAAAATCAAATATTCATTAAAAATTATTAGAAAAATCATGCATCAACTACATACTATTAGCTAATTTCTCACCTAAGCGATTTTAAAAATACTAAAAAAAAATTCACCATGCTAGGTATGCACAAAAATTGCTATGTTATGTTTTTCTGAAAAAAGCAAAATCAATTTGTATGAATCCCTCTTTTGAACACCTTAATCTCAACCATTTTCAAAATAAATTAGTATTTTAGAAAGTATACTTGGAGCACTACAATGCTTGTTTTTGTTGCATCTCAAAATTTTAAGTTTAACTATCCTCAATTTCACGTCAAAGGTCAATATTTCCTGATTTTAGAAAAAAAAGTGGCCACTTAAGCCTCCTTTTTGGCCACCCATCTTTTTGCACTTACCCAACATGAGCTTCTCAATAAGAAAGAAAAGTAAACCATGATCCTCATACTAAGAAGATACACTACCACAACCTAAATCAGGATCCAATCCAACACCATCAACAATGCACTTGCATAAACCATCATGATATGAAAAAGTCTCTAAAGAACAAGAAACATCCATGAAATCATGATCACCTCCAAATGAACCAAGAACTCAACCCAACCGTGTATAGTACATATCTACATATCATAGTCAACTACATAGGTCTCATAACATGACTATACCTAGTAATACCATCTCACCTCCTCAATGTGAAAACAAAACCAGCAAACCAAGTGATTAAACCAAGCCACCAAAACTGAAAATGCATCATCATTGAAATATCTATGGGCATAGAAAACCCATGTCCAAGTCATAGCTGCAACAAGTAAGTATAGACCTCCTACAATGCTACACAACTTGTAGATACCACAATGAAGCATACAAATCCAACCAATACTGATAACCATGTCAAAAAGAGAATAATCTAAGATTTACAATTGAGCATACAATGAATCCAACGTCAAATCTCCTAGATCCAACAATCCATGAGCTCATAGTATCACCATAGTCAAAGAAACCCATAAATATATTAGGATAGAATATCAGCAAATAAATAATTTCAAAATAACTCCAAACCCGATCGACTGTGTAATTCTCTGAACAAGCTTTCTGTCAACTATTCGAAGTTCAAAATCGAACTATGTATGCGCTTGATATCACCTCTCAAAGCTCAAAAAATATCTAAATTCTACAAAGAAAAAAACTATTAAAACTATTAAATATGGAGAAATCATTGGCACTATAGTGTAGAGATCTGAGCCACCTTTCTAACAAGTCCAAGAAGACAAAAATCGGACCACCTTGGTGAAAGTTATTCCCCTTGGAAGAAAGTTCCTCAATTAGGGTGTACAAGGTAAAAAAATGCCCCCTAGTGGTGAGGTTTGGAGCTACAAACCAAAAGTTATAGTAAATTTGATTTAATTTGCATATATAGAAAGGAGTGTCAGCCTTTTCAAATTCTATAGCAGATCTTATTAAAAAATAAAAGGCATTTAAAAAAAATTTAAATGGTTTTTTAAATTCCCAAACAGGGATGGCAGTATCTACCTATGCAAAACCTTTCCTAGTACTTGCAAAACAACATGAATAAACGAGTTAGACAAAGATTTGCAAGCTAAAACAAGGATTCCCCATGAAATCCATTTGCAAACTCAAAATAGAAAAGAAAATAAACAAGAACACAATAAAATGAGAAGAACTAGATTAAATCCTAATTTAAATAGCAAACACTTGATCCCATGCGGGAATTGGTGCCAATTTGATGTGAAAATTGGCCCTTTCCCAATCCCTATGATGCAAGATTCAAATGTTGATGAGATTGTCGATCCAATTTTGATGATGAATGGTGAGAGCTCCAAACAAAAAATCTGCAATATCCTAGCTAAGAATTCAAATGATGAATGGAAATGGCTAAGTATTTTAGCATGGTAACTTTGCTTGGATTGTGGATGATAAAATGAGGAGAGGAGCTCTTCATTTATAGGATTTCAAGATGGATGAATGCCCAAATTTGAGCAATGTGGGACTAACATTCATCCAATGATATGGTGCCACTTGTCAAGCTATGAATGGATGATGGTTGTGCAAGATTTGGGGTTTGTGCCAATAAATGCCAATATTTGAAATTCAAATTTGTTGAAATGACATGTAAGAGGGAAGGGAAAATGCAATAAATGCCACTTGGCTCAAGGCAAAGGAAATGTAAGAGGTTTTAAATGCCTTGTTGGATGTACATGTTGACTTGGAATTTTTGAATTCAAATTGAGAGAATATTAAAAAAAGATGCCTTGTGAGGAAAATAGGGATTTAATAAATGAATTAAATCTATTTTCATGTGCAACTTGCATTATCTAGAGGATGTGACATGAGATGGGGTTAAATTAATCAAGGGTTAATTAATTTAACAAGAGATTATATGATGTGACTTATTTGACTTAGATTTATGGATTTATTTAAATCAGATAAGAGATGAATATGGTAAAAGGCTAATTAAATAAAGATTTTCATTTATTTAATTAAAAAGGATGGTGTTAGATTAAATCAGATAAGGTTTTAATTTATTTAATTTAATGGATATACTTTGGAGATTTAATCAAATAAATTGATTATTTAATTAAATAGGGATAATTAGATCAGATAGATTGATTTAATTAATAGGAGATTGACTTAATTAGACAAAATTATTTATTTAAGAGACGAATATTGATGAATTTAATCAGATAAGGGAATTTGATTAAATGGTTAAACCGAGGAATGATTTAGGAAGAAACGATGTTAGTAAGTCAGGATTGAATGCACGATGTCAATCAGTATATTTTCGGTGTCTACATTTTGCCCCTATTTGAAGCAATGCACTCATTGCGTTGGTTCAAAGAATACATGATCTCGATCAAAGCCAATTTTTTTTGATATTAAAAACTTGCTCCACTACTGCATGGCGAGAGAAAGCATGCCATTATAATGCCCCCTCGAGAGATCAGATGAAAATTTTAATTTTTTGGGTGATCTCGTGAAAAAAATAAAATGACAAAGTGCCCGACAGGTCTGAAAGGGGTCCGGGAGACTAAAAACATGTCTAAACGCAATAAAAAGATGAAAAACAAGCCTCAAACAAATGAAAACAAGTTCAAGGGCCCAAAACCCTTAAGGACAGCCCTAAAGGGTCAAAAAATCCCAAGTTTTAGGCTTAAAAGGGGCTCAAGGGGTCACTTTCAAGTCATTTTCACACACCTCTGCTAGCAAACCTTGAGATTCGAGCTCTGACTTCTTAATGATATGGTGCAACGATAGCTTCCTCTGCATATTTTGGACCGAGTTCAGACCTACCAGCGGCCACCTAGCATCGGTGCCCTAGTATGTGACCCTAACTAAAGCTTCCTTTTTTCGTTTCAACACATTTATTACTACTTTTAAGGAGAGCTCACCTCCAGCGGCACTATTATAGCGCTGCTCGGTGTTTAAAGTGCACCGCTTTTGACCTTTTTGTGCCACAGTGGTGCTGTTTAGCACCGTAGTGGTGCAATTTGGAATTTAAAAACTCCACCGCTGGGCTCGAGCTTGGCTCAGACTGATGGGTCAGTTTGGAAAAGTGTGCCACGGTGGCGCCCTTTTCATGAAAACTGCGATGTTGGGGGTTAAAGTGCACTGCGACGATGCTATTTGGCTAAACTCCAGGTCCAACGTCGGAGTTTGAGAAAACTCAAACTACGACACTTTCACAAATTGCACCGCTGGAAACCAGTTTGAGGCGTTACATCAGGAATTTTCAAAAAAAATTTAACATGCCGACTTTGCTGATGCAGGACAGGCCTAGGGAGCTCTACTCTTGGGAGCACCGGTCACGAGATCTAGTGAGCATCCTACGGGACTTTAGCGATAGGGACCAAGATTGGTTGGGGGTTGTAGGACTATGGCATATTGCATACGCGGCACCCATGTGCACACACCTCGGGATGTTGTCACCGCTGGCGTATCGATGGCACAACGAGACGTCATCGTTTCATCTTCCCACTGGTGAGGCAACCGTCACATTGGAGGATGCTTGGCAGATACTACGATTGCCCATTCATGGCTGCTGGGTGATGTACGACATGGAGGAGGGACGCGAGTACTATACCCGAGTCCTCGCCACTCGAGATATCATTTACTGTGAGGGTCAGATCGAGCTAGAGAGGTATAGAGTTATAGCACCTCCCTTCCGTTGGGCCATTGCAGTGACCATTTCAAGTTTGGTTGCCCCAGACAGGCGAGGGCGGTATTTCAGTCCTGGATGGGGATACTGCTAGGCGAGGATGGTCCGGGACAGGCCAGTTTGATTTGCATGGGGCCGGTCCTCCTGGCCTCACTTTACAGGGATCTCCACGAGTATGCATACGTGGATGGCAGAGTTCTAGGAGCTGGGGTGACACTTCTGCATGTTTGGGCATGGGAGTACATTTCTGTGCTATGTCCACGGGTCATTCTAGTTTCGATGGGGGTAGAGGATGCCCTGGTGACACGATACATAGGTGGTGTGTCCTTCACACACACTGGAGAGCAAGAGATCCCCTACTGGCGGGTCATAGATGAGATGCTTGTGTTCACTTGGAGACCATACCTCGGTCAGCCTGGATGGGCTGATGATGCAGACCAACTCTTCTATTATCACCAGGATAGATACATGTAGGGCTGAGAGCACATAATGATAGAGAGATACTTGCTCAGGCATGTACAACATTAGTTTGGGGAACCGCAAGATTGGCCAGATGATGGTTATGTGGCTGTCTTTGCACATAGCATGACACAGGTGTCATGGGGCCCTAGTATTCTGATAGCAGAGGCAGTTGACAATTTTTGACACTTGTTGGTCTGACCTTGGGCTTATGATTAGGGTTTGGCAGATCTGGGCACCACACAAGCCTAAAGAGATTAGTTCAGACCTCCTCTTCAGTTGACTATTCTAGGTGAGGATCCAAAGGCATACAGGGTCAGAGGCAGGGGTAGAGGACGAGGATGAGGGTGAGGACCGATGATCAAGATTCGACAGGATCCACCAGAGATGCCCCCAGTTCCGCCAGGTCACGAGGATGTCCCTATGCAGAATCTGCTAGTCCCACCACCACGAGTTGAGGGTGAGGGTCAGGTTCACGCATAGCCACGGGTACAGCTAGCAAGGCAGGAAGATGCATGGGATGCCCTAATTTTGTAGTTACAAGCACAGGTATAGGTAGTGACGGCTGAGAGAGACCAGGCACGGGCTGAGAGCAGAGAGGGATCATGCTATGCAGCAGAGATGGGCTGCAGAGCTATAGGCAGCAACAGAGCTAGGCCTTAGGCAGCAAATTGAGAGCATGACATCCTCCTCATCCTAGGGTATAGTGCCGGTATGATCCTACACAGATGCTACCCGAGAGATAGAGTACTACCGTAAGGCCTACCATGACCATGTACCTAGAGCAGATTGGGTTCCCGAGTATTTAGAGTGGGTCAGCCAGAGACCACTAGAGGGTCACAGTGACAGGGGCAAGGGCAGCATCCACAGAGATATGCCATGATCCAGATCTTATGATGTACCTTTTGTGCTTTATGGGCTCATTTTTGATAGCCCAATGGGCATTTTGTACTGATTGACACATATGTATAGTGATCCGATTATTATTTGTACTATGACAGTTGATGATATGATATATATATGAGCTGATTTTGATGAGATGTACCATGTACTTTTATTTATACATGGATGGTTTATTTCTATATGCTTTGCAATGATGTTTTATGGATGCATTTATTTCTAATGATGTTTATGCAATGATGTTATCTATATGATGATTTATTTTATGCCAATGTGATATGTGAAATGATTTGATTTATGGTATATACAATGATGTGAAAAAATGCTTATATATGAGATGATTTATGGATGGATATGATATGATGCGATGGTCATGATATGATGCTAATGAGATGATGTTATGAGATGCTTAGAATAACAAATGTTATTATCCTAAATGATGATGTATGTGATGCAATGATATGTTAATGCAATGATATGTATGCCTAATGAATTAATGCTTATGTTCCTATTGTTTATGATTTATGAGATGCCACGTAATGGGTGAAATGCAATGACATGAATGCACCTATTTAAAATGCAATGTTTATGTTTCCTATATGATATGTTATGCAATGTGCTAATGATTTGTGGATGCAGGGTCAATGATGGTGATGGTGATGGTGATCAACTGTCATAGTAACTTGTTAGTGCGGTTAGTAAGAAAAGAAGAAGTCATTTTAACAAGACTCATGATGACACAAATGCAAATGATGATGATGATTATGATGATGATTACTTGCTGAGGAATTGGGATTTTCAAAGGGCCAAAGTTTCTTATGTTTGATAACACACATAGTATGAGGCATCAAGGTATAGTAAACCAGGATGGCGTGGTACTTAGTGTGATGGACTTTGACTCAACAAATAGATAAGAGTATTCTTGTTCACACCTGACATATGGAAACCTTGATAGGATGTGCTTCAGAAGTTTCAGACACCTCAGACCAAAACACGGAAAGGTAAACCTATCCCTGCAATAGTTAACAAGTTGCCCTAGACCTCTTCCATACATACCTAACAAAGCAAATATTCGCCAAGGTTATATTGCAAGAACGTCCAACAAGCACAACAAACAAAAGATAATGATCATTGCCCCATTCCTATTTCTCTAAATCCGCTGTTTTAGGATATCATCGAGACGTCCTTGAAATGAGAGCAAAATAAGATAAGTCAAAAGATAAAGACTAAGTAAACAAATAGACTGATGCTCTTCAATACCGCTAATGGAAAGAGGATATGTTTTCTAAGGATGATAATTGAAACTTATTGCCAAAAGATAATGCCCATTGTAGGAAGGATTCATCCTAGGACATGTTAGTGGATGGCGGCACGTCATTTCATTTATCCAAAGTGTTCTTTCTGATAAATAGTGCCCCCTGTAGGAAGGATTCATCCTAGGACATGATGTTATCAGATGATTGATATGGGATATTTGGATGATGTGTTACCAGTACAAAGAGATAACCAACTTGCTTATGCACTGACTTAGACTTAAGACTTGATGTTTGGAGTTCTACTTTTAGACTGCTAGGCTTGTTTTCAACTATTTCATCAAAGGTTGATGATGATGATCAGTTTATTATGGATGGATGATGCTTATTGCGAGTGTAAGCGAGATGATATAGATGGATTTTTTTCAAATATTTGGATGTCTTTTTTTTTTTTTGATGTGTTTGCAATGTTTTGAGGCTGTTTTTGGATTTTGGATTTTTCAAATGTTTTGAGTTTGGATTTTTTGAATGTTTTTGGGATTTTCTGAGATTTTGACCAAGATACTAACCTAAAGACTTATCCTAGGGGTCTCGAGGGCTGGTCCACAGACTAGCCTTGCCTAGGTTATATATGCAGAGACCACGTAGTTTGACTGAGGACTTGACCAATTTACAGATGATGATATATATGATGAAATGCCAGTTTATTATGACGGACTCCTATAGGACTGACCTAAATGTCTCGAGGGATGATCAAAGATCAACCTTGCCTACGTTCAAGCTCAGAGATGACGTAGTTCGACAAGATGACCTTGTTTTTGGATTTTTGAATGACTTTTTGACCTATTTTTGGATTTTGATATGACCTTTTGACCTATTTTTTTATTTTGATATGATTTGAATGTTTTTAGATTTTTCTGATTTTCTCATGTTTTTGGCTTTTCTGATGTTTTGATGTTTTTGGCTTTTCTGATTTGAGGACTTATACACAAATCTGATCTGATGCGAACGTGCCCCCAGCGCGATGCAATAGACTACTCCGATAAAGGCAGGACAAACTGGCCTTGAGGATGGGCCGATTAGTACTAGGAGGGATTATGATACGAACACAGGACCAAGCTATGGTGTGGGTGCGAGCGCATGCATGATGGATGGAGACCTGAATGCGATGGATGATGGAAGCGAAATGGATGGATGATGGAAGTGAAATGGATGGATGATGCAGATCAAGCCATAAAGATCCTAGTGGATGGAAAGTGCTTATTTACACAAGGCGCCTGTTTGCCAGGTTTTCACCAAGATACTTGCCTAAAGTGCCACTAAAGTAGTTTTCACTAGAGGATGATTTTTTTGATCCTTTTTTGATTTTTTTTGATTTTTTGCTTTTTTGACTTTTTTTTGTTGTTACCAAGATGCCTGTTTGCTAGGTTTTTTCCAAAGTAACCATTTTTTAAGGACTTTTTCTAATTTTTGGGATTTTTTGGTTTTATACCTTGGAAGATTTAGGCATAAAACTTTTTGAGATGGGAGCTATTCATGGGCTCCTGCAGAGGTTCCCCTTCGAGTGTTAATAGTTGATATGCCTCTGATTTATAACTTGTTATGACAAACGGTCCTAACCAATTAGGTTCGAACTTGCCTTTACTGCTGGGATTTGGGACATTCTTCTGATTTTCTTTTAAGACCAGTTCTCTGACTTGGAAAGTCCTACTTTTGATTTTCTTGTTGTAGCTTCGTTTGAGTTTATTCTGATAGACTTGCAAGTGATTCAAAGCATCGATCCTTCTCTCATCCAGTAACTCCAGCTCATTTAGTCTTGATACTCGATAGTCCTCATCAGTGATGAGATTTTGCAATGATATTCTGAGGGATGGGAGCTCGATCTCAGTGGGGAGTATAGCTTCTGATCCATAGACCAAGGAGAAGGGGGTGGCGCCAGTGGGTGTGTGGATGCTAGTTCGATAAGCCCAGAGGGTGGGATTAAGCTGTAGATGCCAGTCATGACTTGCGTCATTGACTATTTTCTTAAGGCTTTTGAGGATGGTTTTGTTCGTAGCTTCTGCTTGGCCATTGCCTTGGGGATAGTATGGGGTGGAAAAGTGATGATGGATTTTGAATTTCTCGCACAAGTCATGAACCTCCTGGTTCTTGAATGGTGTCCCATTATCTGAGATAATGGCTTGTGGGACACCGTAACGACAAATGAGATAGTTCAGGATAAATTTTGAGATTTGCTTCCTAGTAATATATGTCATGGGTATGGCTTCCACCCACTTTGTGAGGTACTCAGTTGTAGTTATGATGAACTTATGGCCATTGGATGAGGTGGGTGTGATTTTTCTAATGAGATCAAGTCCCCACTGTGAAAAGGGCCATGGTGTGACGATCAGGTGAAGCTCTTGAGCTAGAGAATGGATGAGTTCCCCATGCTGCTGACATTGTAAACATATTTTAGCATGATCATGTGCTTCTCTTTCCATTGTGGGCCAATAATACCCCATCCTCAACAATTTCTTGGCGATGGTCATTCCACTCAAGTGTGAGCCACAGATACCATTATGAACCTCGGTTAGAGCAGTTATTGACTCCTCAACATTTAGACAACGTAACAAGGTACCTTCTATGCTTCTACAGTAGAGGGTATCACCTAGGATGACAAATCTAGATGCTTTTTTGATGAAGGTTCATTTTAGGCTCGATGGTAGGTCAGCGGGTATGACTCCTATATGAAGATATGTGTAGATGTCATGGTACCAAGGATCGCCGGGACCAATGATTTCGCACATGAATTCTAATTCTAGTACCTCGAATGCGGGAATGAGAAGTTGCTCAATCAAGAATTCATATTTTTGGACATTGTTAGGGATATTCAGCAAGGATCCAATTGTCACCATGGCATCTGCTGCTCTATTGTTGGTTCTTGGGATCTGCTCAAACGTTATGTCAATGAAGGATTCCCTTAGAGTCTCCACCAATTTCTTATATGGAGTAAGCTTATCATCCTTAGTCTGATATTCATTATTGACTTGATTTATGATCAACTGAGAGTCTCCGTAGACTTTGAGGGCTATGATATTCCATTGGACTACTATCCTGAGGCCTATAGTCAAAGCCTCATATTTTGCTATGTTGTTAGTGCAAGGAAATGCTAGTTTGTATGACCTTGGTATGTAGTCCCCCTGTGGGGTGATGAAGAAGACACCAGATCCTGATCCATGTTGTGTATATGAGCCGTCGAAGTATAGTTTCCAATGATCAGTGACGTTGAGGTTAAAAATAGACTCATCTGGAAACTCTGATACAAGGGGATTCTCAGAATACATAGGTGCTTCTACTAGTTGATCTGTAATAACCTATTCCTTAATGGCTTTTCTTTCTACATACTCGATGTCCTACTCAGATAGTATCATTACCCATTTTTCCATTCTACCGGTTAGCATTGCCTTTGATAGGAGATACTTGAGGGGATCAATTTTTGCAATGAGCTTTATCTTGTGTGCCAACATGTAGTGTCTGATTTTTTGGGATGCAAACACTACTGCGAGGAAAGCTTTCTAATGAATAAGTAATTTAGCTCATGGCCGACCATTGTTCTGCCGATATAGTAGATAGCCCTCTCCGTTTCATTTTCATCATGCTGAGCTAGGAGAGCTCCAAGGGTTGCTACTATTGCTGACACGTATAAGATCAATGGCTTCATTGGAATAGGTGGCATTAAAAATAGTGGTGTCAGTAGATATTCCTTGATTTTTTTGAATGCCTCTTCACATTTTGTATCCCATTTATGGGCATGTGCAGGATCATGGTATGCCAAACAGGCCCTTATGTGGCAAAAAATTCAGAAAAATCAGTGTTAGGCAACTTGACGTAAATATTTGAATAAGTTATCTATATTATTTCAAAAATATGTAAGAATAGAATTTGTAGAAAATTGAATGTAGTTTCTAAAATACTAGGTTTATTTAAAATAAATAAAATCTATTTGGTGAAAATTTGAAATTTCAATGATGTAATTAAATTCGGGGAAAAATAAGAAGTAGTTAATGCTGACCACCTAACCATAATAAAATGATAATATTTTTTGTAATATTTTATATATAAGTAGAGGACTCATGTCTAGATGTGATGCATATTTTTTTATAATTTTTTCCAAGTAAATAATTAATTATGAATTTTTATTACAACTTTTAGAAAATATAAAAAGCCTGTCACCACCTTAACTTGGTCAAAATTCATGAAATTTAATTTTCTTTTAATCCTATAGTATGTAAAGCATAGAATGTGACACATGTTTTGGATTCAAAAATATGATACCGTTGAAAGTTATAGATGTTTTTCAATCAGCCTATCGATTAGGACTTTAGTCGTAATTCTAATAGAAAATGAATAATAATTATTTATTAAATTCAAATTAAATCATAATTTATATTTTTGGAAAGCTGAGAATCTCCTCTAAAAACCCTTTTCGTTTCATTGATTTTGGGTGAAAAAAAAGTCGTCAACCACATACCCTACAAATATTGCCACTTTTTGGCATACCATGATCCTGCACATACCCTTATACGCCACCCCTTTGTGGAGTAGGTGAGAATATGGGTTCTGCTTGTCTTCTAGTTGTGCTATGAACCGTCAGATGGATTGAAGTCGGCCCTGGAGGCCTCTCAGTTGTTTTAATTTCTTTGCTGCTTCCATCTCGAGGATTTCTTTTACTTTGGCTGGATCTACCTCGATACCCCTCATGGAGACTATGTATCCTAGCAGTTTACCTAATTGTACGCCAAAGATGCACTTCTTGGGATTTAGTCTAACTTTGTATTCCTCTAGTCTGTCAAAGATAGCACTTAGGGTTGCTATATGATCTTGTCTTTTCCTTGATTTAGCTAGAATGTCGTCGACATAGTCTTTGACTATTTTATGAATCATGTCGTGGAATATCAGTGTCATGGCCCTTTGATAGGTTGCTCCTGCATTCTTTAGGCTAAATGACATCATGTTCCAACAATAGGTCCCCCATGGACAAGTGAAGGTAGTCGTATGTTGATCTTCCTTTGATATCATGATCTAGTTGTATCCTAAAAATCCGTCAATTAGTGATAGCATCTCATGTCCTCCTGTCATATCTACTATCATGTCGATGTTGGGAAGTGGGAAATCATCCTTTGGACATGCTTTGTTCAAATCTCTGAAGTCTGTGCAGATTCTAATAGCTCCATCAGGTTTTGAAACAGGTACCAAATTTGATACCCATTTTGGATAATCAATTGGTCAGATAAATCTTGCATCTAACAACTTTTTGAGCTCCATTTTGACTAACAAAGTGATTTGGGGATGCATTTTTCAAAGCTTTTGTTTGATTGGTTTTGCTTCTGGATACACTGCTAAATGATGAACTATAGTCTCTGGATCTAGCCCTGGCATGTCAGCGTAACTCCATGAAAATTTTATTTGCCTTTCCTTTAGGAATGTTGCTAGGAGTTCTTGTTCTTCTGTGAATAGTGATTCCACATAGAATGTGATATGCGGGGTCTCCTCTGTTCCTATGTTGACCGGATTGCAGTTTTTGGCCAAGACCGCTGACTTTTCCTGGTGAATAGCTCTTAGAGGAAGATTGAATCCTTCATCCTCAGGTGCCTCAGAGAGGTTTTCACCGTTGGATACGTTCTCTCTTTTTACTATTTTCTTGTCAGAGAGTGCCATAGTATGGTTTTCACTCAAGGAATTGGATATGATTCTTAGTTTCTCACTTTTGCAACTGAAGGATTCAATCGTTTCCCTGTAATAGGCATGTGTGTCCAACTCCATTATAAACCCTACCTTGTGGTCTCCATCTGGAATGTTATCCCTCAATCCCATGAATTATGAGAGCGCTTCATCATTTTTGAATATGTCAAGAATTGGTGGTCCTCGTTGGTCATAGTCAATCAATTGGGGGTACACTAAATGGATTTCATGATTTTGACTATCTGGTTCAAAGGATATGGTACTAATCATACACAGGGTGGTATCTTCAAATAACCTAGGTAGATTGGATAAGGTATCTTTGTCATCGCTACTAATATAGGGCTCAGTTATGAAGTTATGTTTGTTTTCACCCGTGGCCATTGGTGAGTGTAGTTGTACGAGCACTGGTTGAGGAGAAACATTAACCGTTCTAACTGGAGGACTCTGGCCACGTATGGTTATTATCGGAATGGTACATCCAAGGCCAAGATTTTTTATGGGTCACATCTCTGGAATGATAGGTATTATGAGCCCATTGTCATTTTGTCCCAATCGTTGATTTCTCTTGTAACCCATCACAAGCATCATGTGTAGGCCCTTGCTTCTCTCGTCCATTGGTAAATTAGTTGCTGGTCTTTCATCTTGATACAACATGTGTGATGGATCTACTTCAATAACCTCATGGCCAAGGTCTCCCCAGCTTGTGAATTCAGGATAGTCTTTAGGATAGGTTTGTGATGTGGAAGCTTGATTTTCTTGTGGATGTCCCCATGATCTTGGAGATTGTGGTAACTCTCCTATCACAAAAGCATTGTTAGGGAGTTTGTAGCTTCCACAACTGTCCTCCTGGATGATGAGCTTGGTATCAGAGATGGTGGGGATGGCGGGTGTCTCTGTCGCAGAAGTGGACGCGAGATTTGCAGGGTCGATGTATGGTGTGATGGGCCTTCATCATTCTTTGGCACTTGGGGTATTTTGTAATACTTGGCTTCGAGATTCTTGCAATATGAAAATGGCTCAGGATCCCCATGGATGGTAACCTCTTGTCCATTATGTGTAAATTTCACACATTTGTGGAAGGTTGATGCTACAGCTTTCATCGCATGGATCCATGGGCATCCCAGGAGGATATTGTATGGAAATTCGAGGTCCAAGACCTGACATGTAGTTTCCATGAGTGTTGGCCCTACTTGGATAGGGAGCTTGATCGTGCCTTGAGACACTCTTTCTTGGTCATCATATGCTCTTATTGTTATGCCCTTTCCTTTGTGAATGGAACCTTCTGATATTTTCAACTACTTGATGAGGCTAAGAGAACAAATGTTCAAACCTGCACCTTCATCCACCAAGACCCTTTTGATTTTTCTTTTGTTTACAATGGATTCCAAGTGAAGTGCATGGTTGTGAGATGGTTGGGCAGAGAAATCTTGGTCAGAGAATGTAAGGAGATTAGGCGTTATGATATTTCTAACCATAGCTTGGAATTGCTCCGCATTAAGATCTGCGGGGATAGTGGATGAGGCTAATGCTTCCTCAAGGATCTTTTTATGCGCTGATGATATTTTTAACAACTCCATGATGGAGATGTGTGCTGGCATTCTCTTGAGTTTCTCTACAACATTGTAGGTATGCGGAACGACTATAGATGAAGGGACTCTGTTAGGTTGGGATGATCCTGCAATGGTGACTTTGTCGCCTCTTGTGGTGACTCCACAATCTTCGACATGGGCGCCCTTGATGGTGATGACCATGCAGTCCTCATTTAGGGAAGTGACGACCATTTTGTACATGTGGTTTACACTGCCCTTCCCTTTATCATTTTTATTCCCTTTATTGCCATGATTTGACATCAGATTCGTGTAGATTTGAAGATCCTAATTTCCAGTAGGTTGTTCCACATTTATTATTTTCTTGTCGATGAGATTTTGGATGATGTGTTTGAGTCTCATGCAGTTGTTCGTGGTGTGACCTTTTATTTTGTGAAATTTACAAAGTTGGTTCTCGTTGTACCAAGGGGGTTTGACATCGGGTTCTTGGTAATTTTTGAATGCGGGAGGTTTGATAAGTTTTTCGTCGATCAAAATTTTCATTATGTCCTCCAATGGTTCCCCCAAAATAGAATATTTGCATTTTGGATAAGTTTTGCGTTGGGGAGGTCCCCTTTGGTTAGTGAGGTTATTGATGGTGGGATTATTGGTTTGGTATGTTGTGTGATGAGTGTTTTGGCGTTGTGATTGGATTTGCGGTGTGGGTGTATTTTGGCGTGGACCACTAATGACCACCTTGGCATCAACGATGCCATCATTAGTGATGTTCTTTTTTCTAGCCCATGTATGAGGTTTGTCATTGTAATTTGATGGTGGGCGGTTGTTTTGTGGCTCGTGATATGACATTGATTCGGCGGGTTGGGTCACAAGGTCTCTTTTGATGCTGAGCGCCTTAGAGATCAATTGTTCATATGTAGTGATACCCTGAACCTTGAGATGAAATGCCAAGTGGCTTTTGAGGTTGGCTATGATTGTGCAAACTTGTTGTTCTTCTAGCATGGTCCACTTGCTCTGATTGGCCTTGGATCACCATCGTTGAAGGAATGAAGCGAAAGATTCATTCTTTCCTTGTTTTAGAGTGGAGAGTTCTTCGAGACTAACATCTATTGCAATGTTACATGCGTAATTCCTAATGAATGCATCTGTAATTTCTCTGAATGTTCTAATTCCTGAAGGTAAGTGAGAAAACCATTCTATAACAGGACCTGCCAAGCTCCTAGGGAATAGCCACATCAGATAAGTATCGTCATATGCGACTTCCATACAATGAACCTGGAATTCCCTGATGTGATCTTCAGGGTTTCCCATCCCTTGATACTTGTCAAATTTTGGGATTTAAAATCCCTTGGGGAATGGTTTCATGTCTAGGCTCCTATCAAATGGATAGGGACACAAGTTGCTTGGTGCTTTGGTTGTCCGCCCCGATTGAAGGTCGAGCACTTGTTGCGAGAGCAACCTGAGTTGTGTCATCACATCATTCTGGGGATCAGGGGGTGGGATGAAAGTGTTTTGAGGTATTTGAATCATGGTTTGGATGGATGGATTGGTCGGTGCGTTGTTTGATGGTATTTGCATGTTCTGGCGAGCGAAGTAGGCTTCTACTTGATTTTGTATGAATGATGCCTGTTGTTGATCTTGCTGTTGTTGCACTAGGATTTGTGCTTGTTGTTGCACTTTTTGCTACTCCAACAATGCTTGTTGTTGTGCTTGTTGTTGTTCCCACAACACTTGTTGTTGGGCTGCCAATTCTACTACTTCTTGCTGCTCTTGGTATTGCTTTAGTGCTTGTTGATATACTTGCACTTGCGCTACTTGTGCAAGGAGTTGTGCTTGAGCTTGTGCTTGCTGTGCTTGATATTGAGATTGTGCTTGAGCTTGTGCTTGCACTGATTGCGCTTGTGCAGCTTGTTGCTGCAATAAAAGTTGTGCTTGTGCGACCCTTTATGCTTGTAATGCTTGTGCGGCTTGGGTGGCTTGTTGTTGTTGCTGTTGCAATAAAGCTTGAGCTTGTGCGGCTTGTTGCATTTGTATTGCGGCTTGTGCATCTTTGGCAGCTTGTGCAGCTTGAGCAGCTTGTTGCATGGCTTTTTGTTTTTGGACTTGTTGATATCCTCTTTGGAAAGCAGCTTGCAATGCTGCATCATATTGATTTTATGTGGTGAACATTGGAGGTGGTGGAGGTGGTGGTGGATTTGGAATGGTATTCGTGAAGGTGGTGTTGATGTTTTGCATGTTGGATAATGGTATTGATGTGATTGGTCCTTTTGAGACCATGCTTTGTGATGTTAGGGGTGTGTTTGATGATGTTGCCATTGCTTGTGTATTTATCGTTTGTTGTTGTGATATCAACGATAAATTTTGAGTGTTTGGTGCAATGCTTTGATAGATGGTTGGGATATAGGTTTGATTGATACTTGGTAGGGGAGGAAGCCCTAAGCCAAGGAGTGATGTGGATGATAATGGTAATGGCGGAAGTGGTGGAAAGGTGAGGGGCGTGAGTTGTTGCGAGAATGTCATGGTGTTGAATAAGCCCCCTAGTCCGAACGTATCTCCCTCTTCTTGTGAATTTGTGAGAAGAGGTTTTTGTGGTGTTGTGTGAAAAGATGTTGATGATGGATCGTGATGAAACATGAGAGGAACATTCTTGTGTAATGGGTTTTCAGGTATGCTTTGTTCCAAGGTGGTGTTGGCATCCATGTTTTGATTATTAACAAGGGGATGTGATTGAAGAGCATTGAGGAATGTGTTTCCCTTGTTGACATTTGGTTGGGTTGGAGCAAATGATGTTGTGATTTGCGAAATGTTTTGTGTGACGTTTTGAGATGGGGGTGTAGATGAAATGGGGATGGTGGATGAAATTGGGGGAAATGATGTGTCCACGATAGTACTCACATCAAAATACGAAGGCAACTTAGCCCCTTGTTTTGCTAATTCAAGCATGTACAATGAAGGGTTAAGTCTCATCATGATGTTGATGATTCTATGGTTGTCTAGATTTTGGAGCATTTCTGCCATTTCCTCGCAAGACATTCCAAAAGTGAGGTCCTCTCCTTGATTTTCTTCTTGGGGATGTTGTGACAATGAGAGGGTCAATGGGTTGCTTGATTCTGTTGGATTCATTTCTGCGTTGGTTTGGCTAAGATCACTTGAAGCAGGTGTTTCTTTGTTGGTTTTCATACTCTTCTTGTATTGAGATCTTGTTTGGACCATAAAACAATGATCAAGAATATGGGAGATGAATCTCTTGATTCTTTGGATTGATCTCTTATTTTATGTCCCAAAGTGAAAGTTTTAGGATGCTTTTGAGGATCAAAGGTGATGATATGATGATGATGTTTTAGGGATGGATGTTATGGATGTTTTTGACTTTTGATCAATCTTGAATGAGACACTAGGATTTTAGGACTTGGATTTTGATTTTGGATTTTGGATTTTGAGATTTTGTCCTTGATTTTGCTTTTGATTTGGATTTTGAACAAAAAGACCCTAAGATGTTGGATGATGATCTAAGGGATAGCTTTGTTCAAAGGATGATAATTTGAATATGTGTGAGGAGAAGGATGCATCTACCCACACCTATTCAAACAAGATTATTGTTTTCACTAAGCATATGGATAAGGATTCATCTACATACACTAAGCTAGACAAGATGATTTTGATAAGTTTGACTAAGCATATGCAAAAGGATGCATTTACACATACCTAGCCAAAGGTGTTTTGATAAAAAAAATTCGAGGATTTTGTCTCAATGATTCAGATGATTTCAATTTTCCCATAAAGCCTAGTATCAAGGATGATTTCAAGATTTTCCAAAAAGTGATGATGAGATGGAATTTGTTTTGATGTTTTGATGGATGGAAAAAAAATATTTTGATGTGTTTTGATCCTAAGATGAACCTTAAAAGATACACTTGTTTTTCCAAGACCTAGGTATTGAAGAGCATGCATATGCTTCCTAAAGACCTTTGTAACCAAGAAATGATTTCATTTGAAAAATTCAATTTTAGATTTCCAATCAATGATTTGTGTTTTGGGATTTTGAAGTCTTCAACACACATGAAAGTTCATTTTGTTTAGCTTTGCTTAATGTCTTTATTTTATCAAAAACACTTTCTTCAATTAGGTTTTCAAACTAAGATGTCCAATGTCTTAATTTCTTCAAACCCCACAATATATGTTATGTGGAAATTTAATGAACTTAAGGCAAGGGTTTTCCTATTGTTCACTTAAGAAGACAAATTGAGATTTAATCCAATGTTTAGAAACCTCTAAGGATGTGAATCCCAAGGGAAAGCAATAACATATGGATTGAGTCAATTGTATTTTTCTTCAAAAGGGTTTGAAATTTGGATGATGTTAAGTGTTTGTTTTCATGATGTTTTCGATCAAGTAATGCATTTTGTAACCCAAGAATAAGTACAATCCTATGGATGTGTAAGACAATATTTGTTGGATTCCCACTTGGACAAGTCCAACTACGCTTATCTCTAGCGGATGGTTAGATGCTTGACCCCACTGGCTCCCCTCCATGACACTCACTTATATGGGGAAGCCAAGCATCAACACCTATGAAACTCCCATGGCATGCTTTCCATCTCTACTAGAAGACTGTAAAAGGGTGGGGTGGCTTCAGAATGACTGTTCTTGCACCAACAAATAGATAAAGGATTTTGGAAATTTCTAGCACATGGGTTTTAGTAAGGACTTTCCATTCATAGGAGTTGACCAAATGTGGCAAGAGTCCCCTTTCAGATCCATCTTGTCAGAGTCAACCACGTGATATTGGTGTTTATTCCAATATCCACATTTATATCTCGGTTGGAAATACTCTTGGCTTTAGAGTGTTACCGGTTGAGTCGTTCCCCTGGGTGATTACTTTTTCCCCAAGGTAGGCCCTCTAGGATAAACAAAAGTGAATGAACAATATTCGTAACTCGATCAATCCTTGTTGGCAACAAGGAAAGAAAATGTACGCAACAAAGTCCCCACTCACACTCGCACAATAGTTTGTTCAATTTTTAAGCCCAAATCGAAGTGTGGAGGTGATTGCTTTGTGTTAAGCCAAAGTCATGGAAAAGACCTTTTGATTCTCAAGATCACTATAAAGTGTGAGAGAAGTGCATACATCCTTTTCCAATGGCTTTAGTCTAAGTAAGCCCTCATGAAAAACACAACTACACTTGTTCTTTTTAAATTCTCAAAGCAATATGTGAGTTTATTTTAGAGCACCAAATCACAAGTGAAAGACATTTGTTCAATTTTTTAATCCATAAACAAAATCTAGTAAGTTGTTGATCCTAAGGTTCTTTTTAATCCTTTTGCAAGAAATAAACAAAAAGAATCCTTTTTAAACCCAAATGAAAGTTAGTGTTCTAAGAAAGAAATAAGATGACAAATTTTTAAAGAAGTGTTAAAAAAACACTTAAGTGTTAAAAAAACACTTAAGTGTTAAAAAACACTTTGATTAGAAAAAATATCATCACAATGCTCCTTCTTCCTTTGCTTTTGGCTTCCAACCTACAAAGTAGAAAAACAATCAGATTCTGGAAAAACATAGAAGTTAAAAAACTAGAAAATAGTAGATAAATAATTCATGAATTAAAAGCACGTGCTAAAAATTAAGTTCTCCCTTTTACTGTCTTCCAGCATCGCAACTCGTGAAGGCGTCGCTATTTTTTTCTTCCAGCGGTGCTCTTACAGCACTGCTTACCAGTCAGCGGCGCTCTGTGTCAGGACAAAGAGCATGATTGCGTCGCTCTTTTCGCCTAGCGTCATAGTTTTTGAATGCGTCGGAGTTTAGAAATTTTTGAAACTGGTGCAGATTCGGGAGTCTAGCGGCAGAGTTTAGGATTTGAATTTTTTTGGTGAGATGAGTCTAGCAGCACTAAAACAGCAATGCTGATAAGACCGCGGTGCTAAAACATCGAACTGACAAGCCCGCGGTGCGAAAACAGTGACGCTGATGAGCCCACATTGGAATTTCTTGTGTGTAGAAAAGCGCAGAATTTTTGAGAAAATCTTAGAATTTATGACTTCATGCCCTCCTTCTAGCGCCAAATGTGAACCCTAATCCAAATACCTGCAAAACAAAACAAATGAATACATTAGGATATCAAATGCAAGCAAGAACAAGGATTCCTCAAGAAATTCATTTGAATGGAAAAAGAGATAAAATATGAAATAAAGAACACAATGAGATTTCAAAGCATATCAAATCCTATTCTAAAGCCAACAAACTCCTAATCTCTTGAGGGAATTGGTGCCAATTTGATGTGAAAATTGGCCCTTTCCCAACTCCAATGATGCAATGTTGATAGATGACGAAGAGTGTTGATGAGTGATCCACTTTTGTGAAGATTCAAATGTGCTCCAAGATGAAAACCTGCATAACCTAGCTATGGATGGATGAATCTTGCACTTGAAGATGAATTTGAGTAGAGTAAGTTTACTCAAATTGTGGATGATAAAATGAGGAGAGGAGCTCTTCATTTATATCATTTCAAGATGGATGAATGCCCAAATTTGAGCAATGTGGGACTAACATTCATCCAATGATATGGTGCCACTTGTCAAGCTATGAATGGATGATGGTTGTGCAAGATTTGGGGTTTGTGCCAATAAATGCCAATATTTGAAATTCAAATTTGTTGAAATGACATGTAAGAGGGAAGGGAAAATGCAATAAATGCCACTTGGCTCAAGGCAAAGGACATGTAAGAGGTTTGAAATTCCTTGTTGGATGTACATGTTGACTTGAAATTTTTGAGTTCAAATTGAGAGAATATTCCAAAAGATGCCTTGTGAGGAAAATAGGATTTAATAAATGAATTAAATCTATTTTCATGTGCAACTTGCATTATCTAGAGGATGTGACATGAGATGGGGTTAAATTAATCAAGGGTTAATTAATTTAACAGGAGATTAGATGATGTGACTTATTTGACTTAGATTTATGGATTTATTTAAATCAGATAAGAGATGAATATGGTAAAAGGCTAGTTAAATAAATATTTTGATTTATTTAATTAAAAGGGATGGTGTTAGATTAAATCAAATAAGGTTTTAATTTATTTAATTTAATGGATAGACTTTGGAGATTTAATCAAATAAATTGATTATTTAATTAAATAGGGATAATTAGATCAGATAGATTGATTTAATTAACAGGAGATTGACTTAATTAGACAAAATGATTTATTTAATTAAGAGACGAATATTGATGAATTTAATCAAATAAGGGAATTTGATTAAATGGTTAAACTGAGGGATGATTTAGGAAGAAACAATGCTAGTAAGTCAGGATCGAATGCACAATGTCAATCAGTATATTTTTAGTGTCTACAGTACCCTGTCGGCGGTCAGTTCTTTGAGAGGACTTCTGGTAGTACCTGACGGTACTATTGGCAACCTATCAGTGCAAGCTGATAGCCGACAAGGGTAGTATCGGGGTGGCCTCGCCCCCCACAAAAGTTATATATATATATATATATTTAATTTTTTAATAAAAAAAATTCAATGCCGAATTTAATACATATATTTTTTTTTAATTTTTCTGAATATTAATGACTTTAAAACAATAAAGGTGGATTTTACAAAAAAAAACATTTTTTTTAGTAACCAAAATAGAGAAAATTTCATATCAAAATTCATCTCTTGGCCAACCTTAATCCAACCATGAGGTCCATTTTGTCTCAGGAGGTCATTTGTTAAATTTCCCCCACAAAACCCCTATTTGAATGCACAACCAAGAAACCCTTTTTTGCCCTAGTTTTTTTCACACCCCAAATCTACAAATAACCCATCATAACAACAAACCAAAAATCCTTAGATCTACAATAAACAACCTAAAAAACCCTCATATCTTACCATGTATTTCATTAAATCATGCATTGCATAGAATCAAACTTAACCAACATTTTCTCAACCTATGGTTATAACAAAAAATCTCTAATACCACTTGTAAGGAAACTTGCAGCCATTATATCACAATTTCCACATAACCCAAAAGAGATAAAAATGAAAATAAGTGCTCAGAATCAACATGGAAGAGAATAGACAACACACCCATCAAATATGACACAAGATATACCCTAGGAAAACCATCAAGAGGGAAAAACCCAGCCTCCAAAAACATCCATACTCCATCATATTAATCAAACATGAAGCAAATACAAGAGTTACAATGAACACCTCTGAAGCATCAAGTCCTCCAATGCATTCCCATTTTTCCAAGCATGAATCCACACATCCCATGCCATGCTTCACAAATACACTCTCAAGAAGACTCAATAATGACATCCAAACCACTCATCCAACCTAAACCACTACACATGTGTTTTCTTTTATAGACACAAGCTCACACAAAATACAACTAGTGGTAAGGTGAAACCATGTACCACAAAATCATGTGAATACAAAACCACTAAATCCTTATTTAATATTAGGTACTAAGAAATCACATTATTTAATATTTCCAAAATATCAAATTATTATCGCATGTCTTCGACACAAATAATAATAATACAATGTTACAATAGAACATCAAGTGGACCCCAAATAATTACCTAGTGTGATTAACAATAGCACCAAGATGTATCACAACTAAATAATTATTTAATTACAATATTATAATAAATTACTTATTTCAATGGTGTACAACACCATATCCCAACAAGTAGTATTAGTGGGGATGCGACTGAGGCATGGCTCACGAAGATGGAAAAATATTTTGAAATCAAGAATTACTCTGAGGTCACTAAAGCTGTTTGGGATCTTTTTAGTTGGTTGGTGAAGAATTCAATTGGTGGATGAATAAAAGGATGGAGCTTGGGCTCATTTCCTTAAGGATTACTTGGAGTGAATTTTTGGATATTTTTTGAAAGTGGTGGTTGCCTCAATTATACTACGATAAAAAGCTCAGTGACTTCCAAAAAATTGAAAGGAGATTCTTTGGTGAACAAATATTGGGAGAAGTTCACTTGTCTCCTGAGGTATGTACCCATGTACCAAAAGGATGAGTTATTTTGTATAAGGAAGTTCAACATGGGTATTAATAATAAAATAGGTGGAGAGGTAGATCTACACAATCCTGCTACTATGGACCTATTCGAAATTTATGTTAGTGTTCACATGTTAGTGTGAGGTAAAGTGAGTTAAATTAATAACTCACATAATTATGAATGTTAGGAATATTTTTTAGGTTAGTTAAGTCACATGTATAGACTTATTTTATTGTATGATTTTGTTTTATTGAGTTGTTAAAACAACTCATATATTTAGAGGAGTCATTATAGGAGGTTTCCTAGAACATAGGTGTAGTGTAGAAAATATCATTGTTTACATTTTCACACTTAATTTGGGAATAATTGATGTTAAAATGAACCTAATTTCACATTGATCTAGTTTTATAATGTTTTTTACACATTCACATTAGGTTTAAGGTCCTTTTAAGCTAAATAGACCTAATTTTTCCTTAATTTAGTGTTGTAAATTGTATTTATTTACACCTTCACATTAAGTTTAGGACCCTTGTAAACTAAATGGACCTAATGGTGGTTTATTTAGGGTGTATTAAGTGTATCCTAACACTTTCACACTAATCTAGGGATTAATTAATTAATTGGGCTTATCTATGCCTTAATTGGCCCTATTTTGCATCCACAAGCCTTATTAAATGCATTTTTTCTAGAGATAATCCTGACATTTATCAAATGACCAATTAAAATTTAGTGTTTTGATTTATGTGTCCCATATTTAGGGGACTAGGAATCATACCCCACCTTGGGCATATGAGTCCCACCTAGGTCTTGGGACCTGATTTTGAATTTCACCTTAAACAGGACCTCTCTTGGAGTGTGTGCCCCAATTTTAAGCCACTGCGACTCATACTCCACCTTGGGCATAGGAGTCCCACTCTATTTAGGACCTAATTTAAATTTAATTTTTGGAAGGATTTTATCTTCCTAGATCTGATGTTGGCTTGTAGTGTTGTAATTTTGAGAAGTTCAACATAAATAAGTATAAATACAAGGTTATTTCACTCATTTTCACCTAAGACTAAGAGAGCATTCCTAATAGAATTTTTATGATCACATTAGCTTACAAGAGTAATCAAGGAAATTCAAGAGTATTTCTAAAGAATTCTTGAGGGAAAATTTCTTCATCATTTGTTACAACAATTCAAGATCCATCATTATGTCAAAGTCATTAGGCATCAAGCATGTTGTTGAGCTAATGTTATTGGTGTAGCATTGAAGATCCATTTGCAAGCATTGTTTCACATCCAATTTGAGATCAAGATCTACATTCTTCATGGCCACTTCATGTTAAATTGAATATTTATATTCCAAGACATCATTCAAGGTATCATTACTCATGTTTCATGTTTCATGTTCTTATTTCATTGTTTTACCATTTGGCTTCATTACCTAAAAGGGGTTTGACCAAGGAAAACTCCTATTCCCTAACAAAACAACACTTTTTCTCTCTTTGTGTGATTGTAGGTTCATAGGTTGAAGAAAAAGTGGATTTGAAGTCTTCAAAAGTATCAATATTGCAAAGTTATAAAAAAGTTGCAAAAGTTGCCATGTGAGGTTATCAAGGCTTACAAAAACTAAGATCTAAAGAAAGATTTCCAACCTATCTGAATGAAACAAGTGGGAAAAGGATTATTTGATCCATCTTCAAAGGATCACAAAATTTTGCTTTAGAAGTCTACTCCTAGGACACGTCACGAAAAAACATGACTGATACACCACTTGTGGCATATGAGTGATAGTACAACTATTTTAAGACTTTTTCTAGAGATCCTGATTTAGTAGTTCTAGATTCCAGTTTTGGAACAGAAACCCTAGTCTAGGATTAAATTTCCTAGACTAGCATATGAGTCCTAGTGAGCATCAAAAAAAAAAAATTTAGGGTTTCAAAGCTTGTTTTTATTGCATCTTTCTTCCAAGTGCACCTTTGTTCATTCTCAGTTTACTGTATCGATTTTGAGTTTGATTCCCTAGGTCATTAAGTCAAGTTTGCATGATACTTTCATTGCTTGTCTTTCCAATCTTTTTCTTGGTGGTGAACCCCCTTTTAGTTTCTAAACGTATCCTAGGACATCCCTATTGCATATCTCTTTCCCCTTCACCTTCTTGGATTGAGATCTCTAGGGTTTCCTTGAATGAGAAGCAAAGAAAACTTGTTCTATGTCCTAGACTATAGGGCGACAATTTTCTTCCTTTCATTTTGGTGAACTTGCATTCATAACACCTATTTCTGATTTGGAGTGCATTATAATCCTAGATCTAGCTTTCTTTAACTTTTCATTAGGTTTTGTATTAGTTAATTTGCATCTAGGGTTTCAAAATATTGCATTAGTGAAAGTGCATATAGGTTGCATTTTTGCATATTAGATCAGTAAATTTTAGTAAAATTTTTCAATTGCAAATAGTCCTAACATCATACAACTTAGTGTGTAATGTATTCTATTGTTAATCTAATTAAAACAAAACACTATTAACAGAACTTTAAATTGAAGAAATTTGAAATAAACTTGGCTATAAAATAAAAATTCTTCAAGAACGTTCCGTCTTTCTCTATCTCCAGAGATTGGTTTGAAGCTTTCTGGCTCTCAGATTGTGTGAGCTTCTCCAAATGACTGCTGCAGAACGAGTATGCAAAGGAAAACTATCCTAAATGATGGTGAAGATGGATTATTGATACGGATATGGACAAGGGCTGTGATTATGCATAGGGGCTGTAGATGAGATGAATCATGATTCTATTGCTATGATTGCTATGCTACTACTATGATAATACTCTATGAATGCTAATGCTACTTGTAATTTGGCTATAGTTTTCTTGCTTCAAATTCTATATGATTTGGAGCTCCCGGTAGCTGTATTTATAGATTTTTGCAGGCTTCATCCCGGCTGGCAAGAATCTACGGCTGTGAATTGTCTGGTATGTTTGAATGGTGAGAGATTGAGAAGTTGAGAAGAAAAGGGAGGAGGTTGAGAGGTTGGAGAGAAGAATGGAAGCTTGTCTTCAACCCACGGGAACAAGCCTGCACAGGAACAGAGAAATTTAATTTTCTGTTTTGGCAGTTTGTTTCCCGGGAGTTGAAGATAAATCCCAAATTAAATAAATATTTAAATTTATTTAATTTCCTTTATTGCTTTTTGATATTTGATTTTTGATTTTTTGAAAACTATAGAAGAATTAATTAAATATTTTGGTAATATTTAATCATGAATGACTTTAGAAGATTTTTGAAATATTTAGAAGAATTTAATTAAATATTTTTGGAAATATTTAATTATGAATAGATTTTTGAATTGATTTAGAGGAATTTTGAAATGATTTAAAAATGAATATTAGATTAGAAGAAATAATCAAATATTTTGGAATATTTAATTATAAATGATATTTAGAAGAATTATAATATTTTAATCTTTATTTGAATAAAATATTCAAACTAAGATTATATGATAATTAATATAAATAAATTGTAACATTTATTTAATTAATTAAGAAATGAATATTGAAAGGTGATTAACTATTTAATCGAAATGAAATCATGAACAATATAAATAAATTATTTAAATTTATTTATACGTAGATAGAATCAAAAGATTTTAATTAAATATTAAAAATATTTAATTAATTACCAGACAATGTGATATGACCATTTTTAAGTGTATACATTTTGCCCCTCTTTGAAGTGATGTGTTTTACGCATTACTTCAAAGAATTTTTGAAATTTTGCCCCAAATATTGATTTTTGATTTGTTGATAGATATATGCCCCCGCGAACGATGAATCGATGTTTGAATTTTTGAATTTTTTAAGATTTTTGTGGAATTTTTCAATTTTTTTAATTTTGAAGATGTCGATTCATCGTTCAAAAATAATGATGTGAAGAAACTGACCCAAAGAAATATTAAATGAAAATTTGATGAAGTAATTACCCCTGGTATGTAAAAATATGATAAAAATGCCCCAATTTTACCATTATATAGGTTAAAAATGTCATTTTCCATGTCATTTTCAATTCTAACCTAGTAAAATTTGCAAATTTTGAGCTCTGGGTTGACAATCATGGCACTTCCAGTTCACCTGCACCGTTTCGAGCGTATCCGACGTCATCAGCGGCCGGCGCACTACGGACCTCCGGTATGTGTCTCGTAACTGCTTGTCTGTCGAAAATTTCATTTTGCGCACGTTTTTAATGTTTTAATTCAAAAACATTGAGTTTTAGCGCTCTTAAAGTTTTTCGTAGCGCACTCAACAATTTTCGTAGCGCATACAATATTGTAGCGCCCTTAAGGCGTATCGTAGCGCATTTGAAATTTTCCACAGCGCATAATTTTCCATAGCGCCCGTGATATATTTCATAGCGCTTTTGATTATTTCCATAGCGCATATGATATCGTAGCGCAACTAAGATGTATTGCAGCGCTCTTAACCAATATTGTAGCGCAAACTTTTCCATAGCGCCCGTGATATAAATCATAGCGCCATTAATTGATTCTGTAGCGCAAAATTTTATTTAGCGTTGATAAAGATTTTTGTAGCGCAGACAACTAGTTCTGTAGCGCTTTTTGTTCCACATGATAAATTTGTTTCCCAAATTGTTGGAGAACAAATAGTAGTTGATAAATTTGCTTTTAAAGTTGTTAAAAACAAATAGTATAGATAAGTTTTCTTCTAAAGTTGTTAGAAAGAAACTTGATGTTGATTATTTGCGTTCCATGATGATGGAAAACAAATAATTTGATTGATTCATTTTGAATTGATATGTTAAAATGATTTGATATTGATGTTGTTTTGATGATGTATGTGAACAGGAGAGACTAGGTGTCTTGCAGATACGAGAGGCTTTTCCGAGTACATGGTCATTGATTCCACATTTGTTACAGTCTGATAGAGATGTGATTGACGCTTGTGGTTTGACTGCATTACTTGATATGCCCGAGGTTCGCCTCAATAGGGCTCTATTGACAGCACTTGCAGAGAGGTGGCATAGCGATACCAACACCTTTCATTTACCGACCGGCGAGATTACAGTGACTCCCGAGGATGTATATCGCATCCTACGGATCCCAGTGATGGGAGAGGTAGTTGTGTTTGACAGACGAGAGGCTGGAGGTACTCTTGCTTTGAGACGGATATTCAGAGATGATCAGATAGCTGGGTACTACATCCCATGGAGTGAGATTACAGATTCCTACCCACCACTACCAGCTGTGCTTGCAGGTTTCATTGGAGGTGTGTTGTGCCCCGACCATAGGTCGAAGGGGTTCGCGATCGGATGGGGTCGTGTCTTAGAGAGCATGGTGATGCAGGGCACACGATATGCATGGGGTACCTGTATGCTAGCCCACCTATATGACGAGTTACATCACATTGTCTATGGTAGAGGCCGGAGTTTTGCGGTTGGATGCTCATTATTACAGATATGGGCATGGGAGCATTTTGCAGTGTTACGTCCATTGACTCGAGGAGATCGTCCACCTGGTCGAGCATACAGATGGAGATATTCACATATTATTGCTCAGCCTAGACTGGGCAAGCTAGTGTATTGGCAGCGGCTATTGGATAGTTTGGATACAGTATGCTGGAGGCCATATTTGGATTGTGAGCCATGGCCAGAGGATGCGAGGGAGATGCCTTTTGTATGCACTTCCAGATTTTTGATTGGACGGACCACATGGATTTTGGAGAGATTTCTTGCTGGACGTGTATTGCGACAGTTTGGTCGGACTCAGGGTATGCCTGTTGGTTCAGCTATTTATGCACGGCGACAGGCAGAGCTTGCAGTGTGGGGCCCACGGATCTCTTATGATGCAGCTGTTGCAGAGTTTATCAGTTTAGGTGCATAGATGTGGGACTACCAGGCGGATGTTCTGGATGCAGGGGCAACACATGAGTATGTTCAGTATGTTCTACAGCATCCTCCTCCACGCATGTTTGATCCTGATGAGGCCGTTGCTCCTGTCATTGGACAGAGACGTCGACAGAGAGATTCAGAGTCAGGTGATGATGATTCAGAGAACAGTGAGGACGAGGAGGGTAGCGGAGATGATGACTCAGATGGAGATGATGGTGGTGATGGTAGGGGTGGCAGGAGAGACGGCAGGAGAGGTGGCAGAGGAGGTAGTGCAGGCAGAGGTGGACCACGGATGAGGCATACTGACCCATCTCCGTCAGTGGATCCGACAGTAGTGAGTCAGATATCCTCTTTGCAGAGCACAGTACAGAGCTTGCAGGCTCAGCTATCACAGGCACAGGCCTTGATTTCACAGTTGCAGGGTCAGGTGACTTTGATCACTGCCGAGAGAGATGCAGCTAGACAGCTGGGTGAGCAGGCCATTGCCTTAGCAGATAGCCCTCAGTGGTGGCACTTTCGGTGATATGATGAGGAGAGGTTGAGGCTACTCGGGAGGCGGAGTTTTATCATACGGATATCCTTGATCACGAGTCCAGTGGCCCGGAGATAGCTATACTAGGTCTGATCTACTCATGGGTCGCTCTCATTACTACTGTTGAGGGTGTGGCAGCAGGCTCTAGAGACCCGCAAAATTCCATTGGGCGAGGTCCATCAGGGGCAGGTGGTACAGGTCCTAGGCCAGCTCCATCATAGGATAGCTCTGCCTAGTGCATTGTTATATGATCTCTTTTATGATATTCTGTTGAGACATTTTGTATACACCGTGAGATGATCACATTTTTGATGATATTATATCATTTGTAATTTGACATCCTTGTACATTTTGACATTCATTTTTGAGATATGCAGAGATGATTTTACATGATATATATATATGATGTGTACTATATATGATGATTTCATGATGGTATGAGATAAATGAATGTATGATGTTTATGATAGATGATGCAATAATTTATGAAATGATGTTTATGAAAAATGAATGAATGTATGATGTTTTGTGAATGTCAAAATATACTCAGTCATATTTGAGAAGATATAGATCTTTGATTCTTTGCCAGCTTTTGGGAATCTATAAATTCAAAATGCAAATTCTAACATGAATGCAATCTATACTAACCATGCAGGACATTCGTACAATATTGCCATTTGGAGAGCTTATACATGCTTTTTGTATCATCATAGAGCTTTGAAATGTTGAAAGTTAATACAAGCATCAAAGGGTATGTTAGCACCAGTGATGACCTGAGTATTGCTTTCATGATTTTTAATATAGCAAGTTAATACAAGCATCTAGGTATAATTGAACCGAGATGACCTGAGTATTGCTTGCATAAACAGACAAGAGTTAACCCTTTTCCCATGCAAATTCCGAAATGTCATCCATGATCTATAGTAGAGCATGTCTCGCGACCAAATTGCATAGTACTAATGATTTCCTCACAAACAGAAGACAAAGAAAAATCATACTCCTTCCTTGCTTTTCTAGTTCAGTACATCATCGAATTACTCCAGAGATATGATAGAAAATCAAACAACCATTCAAATCCTGTTTAAGGCATTTCAAACATTTATTCAGATTAAGATCATCCAATTTGGTTACCATTATTGATATTCTGCATGTCGATAGTTTGTTTGGATCATTTTGTTTAGATTTCGATTGACATGAATATGTTTGTGATTTGAGTTGATTTGACGAGGTTGTGTTTTGTCAAACTGTTATTTGCCTGCTTGAGATATTTGGAAAGCTCGTTACCCCTCTATTGTATTTTTCTGCGTTTTGCCCCCAATATAAACACAACCTAAAGATAAAAGATATGTACAAATTTCATCAAGCCATGATGAAACCTAAAGATTTCCACTACATGGTATGGATAATGAAAGATATTTACAGATGATAGACGTGGATGAATGATGCCTAAAGTGAAAATAAGACATAAACTAATAAATGGAGGAGCCCATTTCGATCACAAGTAGCGCTTGTTTGCCAAGTTTTCACCACTTGTTTTTATTGCACTTTTTCAAGATTTTTCTGATTTTTTTGATTTTTTCAGGACTTTTTATGATTTTTTTTTTTTTCAGGACTTTTTATGATTTTTTTGATTTTTTCAGGACTTTTTATGATTTTTTTGATTTTTTCAGGACTTTTAGACATAAAACTTCTTAAGGTGAATACTATTGGTTGGCTCTTCAAACAGGTCCCCCTCTGATGTGGATAACTGATATGCTCCAGAACCATATGCTGCTATAATAACAAATGGACCAAGCCAATTAGGTTCAAATTTGCCTTTCTTTTCTCTATCTTGCTGATTACGTGGATTTTCCTTCAAAACTAAGTCACCCACTTGAAATGCCCGTGGTTTAACTCTGTGGTTATAACTACGAGATATGACTTGTTGATAACCTTTCAAGTGATCAGCTGCATGTTGGCGTCTTTCATCTAACAGTTCGAGTTCTTGAAGGCGAGAAACTCGGTAGTCTTCATCACTTATCAATCCCTTAAGTGAAACCCTAAGCGAAGGTATTTCAACTTCCAATGGTAAGATTGCTTCTGCTCCATAGACTAAAGCATATGGTGTAGCTCCTGTTGGTGTGCGAATACTAGTTCTATATGCCCACAAAGCTGGGTTGAGTTGAACATGCCAATCACGTCCAGCATCATTTACTATCTTCTTTAATATCTTTAAAATGGTCTTGTTAGAAGCTTCTGCTTGACCATTACCTTGTGGATAATAAGGTGTGGAGTACCTGTGTTGGATATGAAATCTTTCACAAAGTTCATCAACATCCTGATTCTTAAAAGGTCTTCCATTATCAGTAACAATAGAATTAGGAATTCCATATCTACAAATAATGTAATTCAGGATAAATGAAGATATCTGTTTACCAGTCACTGTTGTTAAAGGAACAGCTTCAACCCATTTTGTAAAATACTCAGTAGCTGTGATGATAAACTTATGACCATTTGACCATGAAGGATGTATTTTACCAACAAGATCCAATCCCCACTGAGAAAAAGGCCATGTTGAAATAAAAGGCTGCAATTCCTGTGCAGGTGCATGAATAAGATTCCCATGAATCTGGCATTTAGAACATTTCTTAACAAAAGTAAAAGAATCTTGCTCCATTGTAAGCCAATAGTATCCCATTCTGACAAGTTTATTTGCTAAGGTCAAACCACTTGAATGAGTTCCACAAATACCACTGTGAACCTCTTGTAAGGCTTTTTCAAATTCGTCACTTTCAAGACATCTAAGGAGTGTACCATCAAGACCACGTCTATAAAGGATATTGGCAATTAAGGTATAACGGGATGATTGGCGAATAAAATTCCGTTTTTGGTTTCGTGATAAATCTAAAGGCAAGATGTTATCTTTCAAATAGGTATATGTTTTGCCATATAAGGATGAATCTGAACCAGTCAAATGACATATAACTTGGTTTTCAGGATTATCATATGCAGGAGAAAACAATTGTTCCACCAAGAATTCATACTTAGTTTGATCTTCTGATATTTGTAATAAAGAAGCAATGGTAGCCATTGCATCTGCAGCTTTATTGTCAATTCTTGATATTTGTGAAAACTTAATTGACACAAAATATTTCTTATAATCATCCACCATGTGTTTGTATGGTAGCAACTTATCATCTTTGGTTTGATAATCATCATTGATTTGATTAATGATAAGTTGTGAATCACCATAAACTTCCAGCTCTGTAATCTGCCATTCCAAAGCTATCTTTAATCCTATGAGTAATGCCTCATATTCTACTATGTTATTTGTGCAAGGAAACATCAACCGATATGATCTTGAGATGGTATGTCCCTCAGGTGTAACAAAAAGAATCCCTGCCCCTGAGCCATATTGTGTATATGATCCATCAAAGTATAATGCCCACGGTCTCTGAATTGTTGTTGTAAAGACATCTGCATCAGGAAACTCAATATGTATTGGATTATCTTCTTGTAAAGGAGCTTCAGCTAACTGATCTGCAATGACCTGTCCTTTAATCGCTTTTCGATCTATATAGTGAATATCAAACTCACTTAAGATCATTACCCATTTTGCAAGTCTTCCTGTTAAAGTAGCTCTGCTTAATAGGTACTTCAATGGATCTATCTTTGTTATCAGCTTAACTGTATGAGTCAACATATAATGTCGCCACTTTTGAGAAGCAAACACTACTGCAAGACAAGCTTTTTCAATGAAACTGTAGTTTAACTCATGTCTTGTTAAGGTTCTGCTGATATAATATATAGCCCTTTCTTTACCTGTAGAGTCTTCTTGTGCTAGCAATGCACCCAAAGATACTTCTGTTGCTGAAATATAGAGTATAAGCGGCTCTCCCGGAATAGGCGGAATTAGAACTGGTGGATGTGTAAGATATTGCTTGATCTGATTGAATGCTGCTTCACATTTGTCATCCCATTTAAATGGAACATTTTTATGCAATAAATGTGTGAATGGCAAGCTTTTGTCTGCCAGTTGAGCTATAAACCTTCTGATGGACTGTAATCTTCCTTGCAAGGATCTTAATTGACTGATATTTCATGGTGGAGGCATGTCCATTATAGCTTGTACCTTTTCTGGATCAACTTCTATACCCTTTTCTGAAACAATGTACCCTAGGAGTTTTCCAGATGTAACACCGAAGACACATTTCTTTGGATTCAGTCGAACATTGAATTTTTCCATTCTGACAAAGATTTTTGACAAGATTTCTAGGTGTTCATCTCGTGTATGAGATTTAGCAAGTAAATCGTCAACATAATCTTCCATGAATGTATGCATCATATCATGAAAAATAGTTGTCATTGCTCTTTGATAAGTAGCTCCAGCATTCTTTAACCCGAATGGCATGACATTCCAGCAATAAGTACCCCAAGGACATGTGAACGCTGTTTTATCTTGATCTTCTGGTGCAATTTTTATCTGGTTGTATCCTGAGAATCCATCCATTAATGAATACATTGCATGTCCAGCAGTTAAGTCAACAATCAAATCTATGTTAGGTAAAGGAAAATCATCTTTAGGGCATGCTTTATTTAAATCCCTGAAATCTGTACAAACTCTGATCCTTCCATCTGGCTTTGAAATAGGTACAATGTTTGAAATCCATTCTGCATAGTCAATAGTTCGAATGAATCCAACATCTAAAAGCTTCTTTAATTCTTCCTTGACCAATAATGCAACATGTGGATGCATCTTTCTGAGCTTTTGCTTTACAGGTTTTATCCTAGGTTTGATAGATAAATGATGCATTATCAGATTAGGATCTAACCCTGGCATATCAGCATATGACCAAGCAAAGTTAATTTGATTATCCTTCAAGAATTGCATGAATTTCTGGACTTCTTCAACTGTTAATGATGCTGCAATTTGCAAAACTTTTGGCTGCTCTGGTGTACTTATGTTGATTGATTCTGTTGGTTCAATCAAAATAGAAGATCTTTCATGATAATACTTGGGAAGAGTGTCAAGTTTCTCATCCTTCAATGCCTCAGAAAGGTTTTCACTGTCAGATTCGCTCTTTATTTTTCTTTTGTTTTGATCTATCACTGCCTTTTTTCGGTTTTCATCAATAGATCCATCTTTTATTTCATTTATTTTGCAGCTAAGAGACTTGACACTCTCCTTGTCAAAATCATGAGTATAAGATTCTTGAATGAAACAATTGTTTTCTTCATTTGAGGAACAAAGGAAAGTTATAACATCTTCATCATTACTGAATGTAGGAATATGGATAGGTGCGTTAATGTCCCAATCTATAAGTTCTGGATAAACTAAAGGCATAGGATCATTAGGTTGGGTAAGGTCTTGAATTGTCAAAGTCATAATGTGGTTGTCATCCTCATGGTAGACAAGGTCTATGATGGTATTCTCCTGTTGATTATCCATCTCGTTAGAATCTGATTCTTCCTCACTTGAGTCATGATCGCTTTGTAAAAAATAATCGAGTGAAGGCCTTGACCCTTCTCCTTGTATAAGAATAGGTGCATATTTGTGTATAATATCAACTTGTTTATCCTTCCAGAATTCATCTTATAAATGGTGTCCCATTCATATTCATTAGAATCAGTATCTGAACTATTTTGCAATTGGAAAACTGATTCATGAGATTTATCTGACACAAATTCTCCTTTATGAACTAATGATGTCTGCTGTGAAGTGAGTTCTTCTTTATCTTTACCATATCCAAGTCCTGTTTTATCACTTGAATGCTTTGAAATAGGCTGAATTGGTTCCACAATTCCTTCTCTTCGTTTCCCTATAGGACCATTTCCTTCATAACCCATCTTTTGCATGATAGCGTACCCTTTACCATATTGTTCTTTAGGTAACTTAATGTGCAAGAGAGATTCATCTTCATCTTTGTATAGCCAATTTAGAATGTCCCTATCTTCAACTTCTTCTTCAGTGGTATTAGCTCTAATGAATTTTCCATCAAACTTTGTGATTGGCACGGAAGTTTGAGATGTAGAAGCAGTTGCAGTCTTTTGATTTGATAAAGTTGGTAATCCATGTGATCTTGGAGAAGGAGGTAAAGTAGAAAGAGATAGTGAATATTCACCTACCCCTTTGTCTTTAAATTTCAGCTTAGTATCAAGATTCTTTGTTAATTCTTGCAATTGGACTTGTAGATTGGAAGAAGAAACAACAAGAGCTTCTCTATTGTGTGGCACAAAGACATCTTGACTCACCCTAAGATTAGAACAAGTTTGGGTACTATTGTAATCAGCTTGTATAGTTATTTCTTGTCCATCATATGGAAACTTGATACATTGATGATATGTTGATGGTACGGCCTGCATATCATGGATCCACGGACGACCCAAAAGTATGTTATAAGACAGATCTCGATCTAGAACCTGACAAAAAGTATTCTTCACAACAGGTCCCACTCTGATAGGTAGCAATATTAATCCCTTAGAAGCTCTTTCTTCATCATCATATGCCTTAATAGTTATCTTCCTTCGTGAATCAATTTCATTTTCTGAAATTCCTAAGGCATTTATTAATTTTAAGGTACAAATATTCAAACCGGCTCCTCCATCTATTAAGACACGTCTAATTCGATGTTTATGGATCATGACTTCAAGATATAGCGAGGAATTATGTGGATGTGTCATAGAAGCATCATCTTTATCGGAAAATGAAAGACAAGTGGGGGAAGACAAATGTCCTACCATGGCTTGAAATCTATTTGCATCTAGATCAGTATCAACAGTTGTGTTCACAAGCGCTTCTTCTAAAATATTTTTGTGTATGGGGGATATTTTAAGAAGTTCAAGAATAGAAATTTGAGCTGATGTTTTTCTCAATTGATCAACCAGATTATACTGAGTTGGAGAAGAAATAGTTGTTTTAGACGAACTTCCTTTTAAAACAACCTTTGCTTGACCTCTTGTTGTTACATTAACCTGTTGATATTCTTGTTTTCCTTTGATTTTGATAACATTAATCCGATTATCATCTGTGTAAATATGACGGATTATATTGTCTTCAACATTATGTATGCTTTTGGCTTTGGTATCCGATGTTTCCCCCTTTTGGTAGTTTGGCAAAGGATCTTTGAATGCTTGATGATCATCATTGGTATGATGTCCCTCAATTGTAATAGTACCATTGTCAATTAAATCTTGTACTAGATTTTTCAAAGCTTGACAATTGTTTGTCCTATGGCCTTTACATCGATGATAATTGCAATAATACAAGTCATTCCATGATGTTGGTTTAACTCGTGGCTCATAATCTCTTTGTGGTGGTAAAGTGATAACCTTATTATCAAGAAGTTCCTTGAGAGCAGATTCAAGAGATTGACCCAAAGCAGTAAAAGTCCGTCGATTTGAAAAGAATGAAGGTCTAGACGGATTTGATATTTGGGTATTGCCAAGATTATTATTGAAATTACCACGATTTTGATTGGTATTTTGATTGGTCATGTTCTCTTGCGTGGAAATTTGTCCTTGTTGATTATTGTTTCCTTGTTGAATTGTATTTCCTTGTGAATTGTTTCTTGGAGTACTTGATAAATTGAAAACGGATGGTCTTGTTCGTAAATTATTTGCATCCACTATACCATCATTAACAACATTTTTGTTTCTATTCCAAAACCTTGTTTTATCGTTGTTTTGATTTGATGTACTTGGATTATCAAGTTTTATCACTCCCCTTTTAACCAAGGCCCCTTCAATAGTGATTGCATTTTCAATCAGTTTTTCAAAGTTATGAGGACAATGAAGGTTAAGCCTATAGCTTAATTCTGGATCAAGGCTATTGATAAAAATATCCATCTTTTCCTTTTCAGGAATAGGACGAGAATATCGTGCAAATAACCTTCTCCATCTTTGTAAAAATGTAGTAAAGGGTTCTCCTACCTTTTGTTTCACTTTACAAAGATCAAGCATTGTTATTTGATGTTGAATATTGTAGGCGTATTGTGAGATAAATTGATTTATCAACTCCTCAAAAGTTTTGATAGGTGGAGTGATTTTTGAAAGCCACTCCATGGATTGTACACCTAGACTTCGTGGAAATAATCGCATCAAGTAAGTATCATCATAGGCAAATTCAAGACTCATGTTTCGGAAATCCCTAACATGGTCTATGGGATCGGTTTTTCCATTATACCTATCATACTTAGGAATTTCACAATGTTTTGGAAATGGGATCATTTGAAGACTCCTATCAAATGGATAAGGAGATATGTCTTCCAAAACATATTTCTTTGTTGTACCTCCTTGCATTTCCTTTATTTGCCCTTGTAATTCTTTGATCTGTTGATTAAGAGCACTAAAGTCATTAGGAGGATTTTCAGGATTTTGTTTAATCCCCTCTATGTCAAAGGTGTGAGGCAACTTAGCTCCTTGATTAGCTAATGTAAGGAAGTATTTTTCTTTGTTACGTTCTAGGATTCTCTCCATAAGAGTATGGAATTGAGGATCTTGTTCTGCTTCTTGAAGCTTTTCTTCCGTTATCTCATCAATATTAAATGTTTCCTCTTCTTTTTCATTTCGATCACCCATTTTACTAGTTGTAGTTTCTCCTTCGTCTTTTTCCATTTGTTTTTGAGATCTCGTGAAGACAGGCATAGATTTGTATCAAGATTTTACTCGCTTTTGATCAAAAGAGTGAAATAGTGCAATTGATGTGGTATGTATGAAGGTCAAGATAGAATGAAAATTCTATGATTTACACGAAATTTTCTAATCTTGTAACTTGTGTTGTTCCCTAAGTGAAAGGATGAAAATCCTGTTGGTGGGAATATAAGTAAAAGATCTAGAAAAGGATGGTTGTTGCACTTTATGAAGTTTTGATCATGGCTTTGTAAAAAGATGGATTTAATGATAGATGCCTAATGTTTTCTAAGTTCTCTATTGTAAGATTTGATTTGGACGAGTAGAGTATTCGATTGCTGGTTGGGGAATATAACTAAAACGGATGCGTTGACTATGGTTATGCCTTTGAGAAAGGGCTCTTCTTTGAAAATAAGCTTGTGAATACAAAGGCTCTATGGCATAATCATCTGAAAGACCTCTAACACAATCATGATACCTATGAAGGAAAGTTCTATATTTAAGTAAAACTTTTCGACTTTGATATAAGAATTTTTGTTTCTTCAATAATTTCTTGTGGTTGAGAGGTTTCTTTGGCTTCTTAATCCTTTTGGAAACGGATTTCTTTACAAACTTTGTAGATTTCCAATCTCGTAACATGAGATTGATCAATATGATAATGAGTGTTTTGGATGATCTTTATCTAAATTAATGTAGTGAAAACACATCAAACAAGTTAAAAACAGTTGTTTTTTAAAGTCCTATGCTAAACATCAAGTGTGTAACCAAAATGTTTTTCAAAAATTGTTTTAACAGGTTTTACACATGACAAGCACTTCAAACAGACTCACTCTTAGTTCTCAAGTAGGTCATCATAGCAATCAACAGCCCACATCTTAAAACTGCGTCGACTCACACAGCCGTGTCACCCCCGAAAGGGCGCCCGTGTTTTTGTCTTTTCCAGGTGCGTACTCAGAGTGACGGAAGTGGATACCGGATCCCCTGAGCAAACAATCCTTGGCAGTTATATGGTGAGTATCTTGGGGGTAGATTCTTCCCTCCCCTGCACTGTAATTGAAATGATGTTTGGATACTGACTCGGTTAGTTACTACACTAGGTTCGTAGTAAGGATTTCCGTTCGGTGCGGCAAATGATAAACTCCCTCGAGAGACCTCCCTACCTTTAGAACAAAGGCTTTGGGGATGGTTATCATGCACACTACCGTCAAAAGAGGGTTTCCCCAATTTTGCTTTAAATTTTATAGTGGGGTGGAATAGCCTGGCTTTGGCTTGAACCCACTTGAGTCGTTCCTCTTGGGTGAGTACTTTTTCCCACAAGAGCAGGCTCTCTACAAGGTTGTAATAAAACTTAAAGATGCATAAAAAGGAATAAGTGAGTTTGGCATTTTGATCACCCAGTTAAGGGGAGAGCATAGGCCTATCACTTGATGAACAAAGCAAACACTAGATTCAATTTTAAGCACCAAACTGAAATTTTCTAAACTAAGTGAAGATTTTGCTTCACATAAACAGAAAATTCATTTTAAGCTAAAATTGAAAAATGATGTGTCTATCCTAGGATTGGTTCGTTTTTCTTTAAATGGCTACCCTAGGATTGCTTCATTTTATCCTTTAGATGACTACCCTAGGATTGGTTAATTTTATCCTTAGATTATTAACTGTCCGCGGCTGCGTCGAATCAGTTAAAACTAAACTACGAGTACAGATTACAGATTACAGTGTTTTAAAAATTTGCGCTGCAAGAAATATTATGGGCGCTGAAATAAACATTACGGGCGCTGAAAGATTTATCACGGGCGCTAAAACAGAGTTTAAGGGCGCTAAAACAGACTTTATGGGCGCTGAAGGATTTTACGGGCGCTAAACAGATTTCACGGGCGCTGAAGGATTAGTCACGGGCGCTGAAATTTTAATCACGGGCGCTGAAAAATACTTCAAGGGCGCTGAAACAGACTTTATGGGCGCTGAAGGATAAGTCACGGGCGCTGAAAGATTAGTCACGGGCGCTAAACTGGAAGTGTTTTTCCGAAAACGTGTCGTCTGCGCTATTCCGCTGTTTTTCCTGTAACCTGTCAAAAAAAACTATAAACAAAACATTAAAAAGGGGGAAAATGCCCCACGGTGGGCGCCAAAAATGTGTAATGTATTCTATTGTTAATCTAATTAAAACAAAACACTATTAACAGAACTTTAAATTGAAGAAATTTGAAATAAACTTGGCTATAAAATAAAAATTCTTCAAGAACGTTCCGTCTTTCTCTATCTCCAGAGATTGGTTTGAAGCTTTCTGGCTCTCAGATTGTGTGAGCTTCTCCAAATGACTGCTGCAGAACGAGTATGCAAAGGAAAACTATCCTAAATGATGGTGAAGATGGATTATTGATACGGATATGGACAAGGGCTGTGATTATGCACAGGGGCTGTAGATGAGATGAATCATGATTCTATTGCTATGATTGCTATGCTACTGCTATGATAATACTCTATGAATGCTAATGCTGCTTGTAATTTGGCTATAGTTTTCTTGCTTCAAATTCTATATGATTTGGAGCTCCCGGCAGCTGTATTTATAGATTTTTGCAGGCTTCATCCCGGCTGGCAAGAATCTACGGCTGTGAATTGTCTGGTATGTTTGAATGGTGAGAGATTGAGAAGTTGAGAAGAAAAGGGAGGAGGTTGAGAGGTTGGAGAGAAGAATGGAAGCTTGTCTTCAACCCACGGGAACAAGCCTGCACAGGAACAGAGAAATTTAATTTTCTGTTTTGGCAGTTTGTTTCCCGGGAGTTGAAGATAAATCCCAAATTAAATAAATATTTAAATTTATTTAATTTCCTTTATTGCTTTTTGATATTTGATTTTTGATTTTTTTGAAAACTATAGAAGAATTAATTAAATATTTTGGTAATATTTAATCATGAATGACTTTAGAAGATTTTTGAAATATTTAGAAGAATTTAATTAAATATTTTTGGAAATATTTAATTATGAATAGATTTTTGAATTGATTTAGAGGAATTTTGAAATGATTTAAAAATGAATATTAGATTAGAAGAAATAATCAAATATTTTGGAATATTTAATTATAAATGATATTTAGAAGAATTATAATATTTTAATCTTTATTTGAATAAAATATTCAAACTAAGATTATATGATAATTAATATAAATAAATTGTAACATTTATTTAATTAATTAAGAAATGAATATGAAAAGGTGATTAACTATTTAATCGAAATGAAATCATGAACAATATAAATAAATTATTTAAATTTATTTATACGTAGATAGAATCAAAAGATTTTAATTAAATATTAAAAATATTTAATTAATTACCAGACAATGTGATATGACCATTTTTAAGTGTATACACTTAGCAACCTTAGAAACAACTCATAATTTGCTAAAATTGATGCAAAAACCCTAATCTAGGACTCATACACCCCTCTGGGCGATTTAGTCCTAGTATAGGTTGTTTTTCCTACTTTATGGGATTTTTGTGTTGTGTATTTTCAAGCATTTGACCCCTCCAAAAACCTTGACTAGGACTCATATGCCCCTTTTGGAGATTTAGTCCCAAATTAGGCCTTAAATTGCCTTTTACAACATTAAAAACCTTTGTTTTTGTACTTCCTAAGCTTGGTGGTAGCATATAGTATCAATTTGAAAAGTTTTAGGAACTTCTATTTTATACATCTAGGTCAAAAACATCAATTTAGGGTAGTAATTTTTAAATAATTTTAATAGAAAAAATCATTAGATCTAAAAATGCTTACATTTCTAAAACTTTGTATAATATGGATAAAAGTACATTTCACTTTTGCATATACAATGTTTACATTCATAAAGATTTGCATAAGTTTGATAAAAGTGTTTTTCATTTTTGGATACACATTGTTTTCAATCTTAAAGCTTTGCATACATTGGATAAAAGTATTGTTCACCTTTGGATATACATTGTTTGCATTATTGAAGCATTGCATGAGATGGTTAAAAGTACTTTTCATTCTTGGTCAAACAATGTTGTTATCTTACCTATCTAGGCATGCTAAGAAAAAGTTTATATCCCCTCACTTTGAGGATGCTTTAGTGAAAGAGAATACAATCTTGGGAATTCATAACAATCATATTCATTCTTCTCCTAATATATCTCCTATTTGTGAAGAAGATATTTTGGTATTAGAAGAACCAATAAATGAGAGTTTTGAGAGTCCTAGTTGTTTATCTCCTCTTATCTCTCTTAGTGTAGAATAAATTAATGAAAAGAGGACACAATCATAGGTAATCATGTGATGATCACATAACACAAGAGACCATTGAAACTTCAACTAGTCTACATTCATCTCCCAACATCTTCCCCTCTTGTGATAATATTTTGGAAGATGAAATTGTAAGAGAGGAGAATATATTGGTGTTAGATGATAAAATATTTAAGATCTTTGACAACCCTCTTTATGTTTCTTCCCCTACCTATCCTATTTTAGAAGACATTATCGGAAAAAGGAATGAAATTATGAAGAATCATGACAATCACATTGGCTCTTCTCTTAGTATCTCTCCTAGTTGTGAATAAGATACTTTGATCGATGAAAGTCATGAGAATATTAGTTGCCTCTCTTCCCGTAGGGAAAACCTTACTGAGCAAGACAATCCAACCATTTATAACTCCCTTACTTGTGATGGAGTCATTTTATAAAAAACAACCTTTGAATGTCATGAACATCTAGCTTGTAGTTCTCCTAAAAAATATCCTCCTAGGGAGGATATCACGGTGCAAGAAAATAATAACATTGACAATAGTGACAGTTTCCTTAGATGAAGATGATGAAGTAACATTAGACTCTCCTTCACTAAGGGAAGTTAATATTATTCAACCTCAACTCATCCTTTACCCACCTTCACACAAACCTCAAACTCAAAACAATCTTGAACTTATCCTTTACCCACCTAAGAATAATGTTTCATAGCAGCCGAGTTATAATACTATTGCTCATACATATAACACTAGAAGCAATCTGCAACCAAGAAAAACACCTTCAACATCCCTCCCATTTCCTAGCCCTATCTTTCCTGGTCCTCCTTGTTTACCTTTACAAAGTGAAAAGGAGTACAATCTTGTTGAAAAAATAAAGAATACTCTTGCTAAGATATCATTATGGGACCTTATTCAAGCCTCCCCTTATTATCATAACATGATTCAAAATTTTTTACAAGTTACTATCCCTCCTAATGCACAACTGAATGACATAGTAGCCATGATTCAAGGAATAAATGCTAACATTTTTTTCCACCAAAGTGAGCTCCCTCCTTTGGAAGTGCAAAAACAACATGATTCTTTCATGATAATAGCGAGATACAATAGAACAAGCATAAAGCGAACCCTTGTAAAAAATGGATCAACTCTTAATGTATGTAGCATAAAACTTTTGGATAGGCTTGGTGTGGATAATTAAAAAATTCAACCTGATTATTTATCTATTAGTGGATTCGATAATGTAGGAAAAAAACCGCATGGTGTGATCACTTTGCCTATTATAGCTAGAAAGGCCACATTAGAAACACCAATCAAAGTTATGCCTCATGATCTTTCATCTAATATTATTTTAGGTATACCTTGCATTCATGGAATGAATGGGGTACCTTATACTCTTCATCGTATAATGAAGTATGTCTACAACATCAAAGTGTACATACTCGAAGCTGATCTTGAACCAAACAGTTGTTTAAACATTGAGAAAAACAAGGAGAATCCTTTGGAAACATTGAAACCAAGTACACAAGTAGAGCCTGAGCAACAAAAATACAAAGAAAAAAATATTAAGGAATTCATAAAGGTATTAGAAGATGATTGGGGTTCCTTAGATTTCACATCATTCATGGGAGAATACATGACCATAAACAAGAAATCTAAAAAGAGAAAAGAAAAAGTGGTTGTGTCAACACAAAATTCAAAAGACCCTTCAAAAACATCCACCTCAACAACTTTAAAAGAAGAAACAAATTAATCAACAAACTTTGATGAAATAAATATCAACAACCAAAAAATCCAAAAGCAATGAAAAATCTTTATGGAAGAGTTTATGAACTTATGAAACAACTTGGATATAGTAGAAAAGGATTTGGTGCTAGAGAACAAGGTATTTGTGTCCCTATAGAGCCTAACACATAAGGAACAACTAATGGTCTTGGTTATTGTCCCTCAAATAAAATAAACAAGCCTTCACTCAATATTAACACTTACAAAATATTCCTCTAAGCCAACTTTAAAATTAGTTCATCCTGAACTCATAGACACTAGTAGTCTTGATTTATTATCCTCTGCAAAAAATGAAATTGTGTTGTAGAAAAATGGACCCTTTGCTTGACATGATATTAATTAATGATAAATGGAATTAATTAGGTCTTAATCTAGTCTTGTGAGGCATTTTATGTGTCCACACTAGGTCTTGGACCCTTGCAAATCAAATAACATGCGTTTATTGATGTCTTGTAAAGGTGTTGTAAAGTCTTGTAAGATGATTTCACGCTTTTCGAGACTTAATAAACCTATTTCTCCCTAATTTGAAATTATAAAAAATATTTAAATACATTATCACATCAATCTAGAAGGTTCTTAAATTAAATTAAATGTTAAATTAGTGTTGTAATGTGTCTTGCACATTTACATTGATTCTTGTGCCTTCCTAGACTATGTTGACCTTATTTTAGTGTTGTAAAGTGTATTAAATCACACTTTCACATTGATTTCTATGTCCCAAGCCCTATTTTAAATTTATATCATCACTAATAGTCCTATATTAATCCATATTGTGCATCCCGAGGCTTGAATTGATCAAATACCCGACAAAGTTGTAATTTAGACCATATTTCCTTATCTCCTAGCTTCTTAGCTGTTAGAATGGTCCCTGTGGGACCCATTCACCATGCATGGTGAATCAGTCCCATCCAGGTGGGACCCATTCACTGTGTGTGGCGAATGAGTCCTATCTAGCCCCATTTTGACTTTTGAGCAGGAAAAAGTGAAATTTAAAGTTTATTTTCACTACATATCGGCCTGTGATGAGGTATTATCAAGTATTAAGGAACAATTGTCTATAAATAAGTATTTTTATCCTCATTTTACAACTAACAACTCATTTTTACATCTCTCATCATCTATCTTCTCATCCAAGTCAAGCAAGTTAGGGTTTCTTCATTAGAAGTCATCAAGTTAGCTTTCTAAAGCATTCAAGGGCTAAATCTTCATGTATTGATGCAGAATTTCAAGATAAATAATCTTGGAAAGGTAATATACTCCATTGTTGCATGTTTTATTCACTTATTTCATCATTTTGGTTTAACTACCTAAGCAAGGTTTGACCAAGGCAAACCCCCATGCCCTAACATTCAACAAATCTCCCTTTTTGTCTTGTTTGTATGTAGATTTAAGACTCTTGGATAGTTGGAAATCATTGAATATGAAGTTACAAAGTCATTCAAGACATCTATTCAACATTCAAGTCAAAATATCAACCAAAAAGGCATTTTTAGACCCAAATCCAACAATTTCCGAAGCAAACACCTATAGGAAGCAGAAGAGCAGATCTAGACCTACAGAATCAAGTCTTGACTTTGTAGATTCCTGCAGGAGGACTGATTTTCCATGCATGGTGAATTAGTCCCACCTCTAGGCCTGAAAACTAATTTTCTCATAATTCAACTCTCAACAGTCAAAAACTTGTTTCTGAAAGTTTTCACCAGAAGTGGGACTGATTCACCATTTATGGTGAATTAGTCCTTGTGGCCATTGATAGTGATTTCTGGAGCATTCCAGAACCTTCCAGCAACAATAATCTACCTCCAGGTGCACTTTGTTTCATTTCATCAATTTTTTTTTCATTTGTTTAGGTTTCTATTTCACATTTGCAATCAACATTATGTTTTCCAACATCTTGCATTATATTAGTTTACATTCATTTATTCGCATTTGTAAACATTAAAACACATCCACACACACTTCATATCAATTTCCCATCCATTCATAACATTAATCTTGAATGAAACCCCATGCATTTTGGCCCCACCTTTCTCCTTCTAGGTGAAAAACCCTAGGAGTGATAGAAAGCAAGTAGGAGCCAAAATCTTACATTTTATTTTGGTGAACCTGCTGTTTGAATCCCCTCTTTTCTAAATTTGGAGTCCATTCATCATTCTAGAATTGCTTACATTGCATTTTGTATTATTTAGGTTGCATTTTAGAATTTCATTTTTGCATGAGTAAAAGTGCACTATAGGTTGCATTTTTGCATCTTTCATCATTGAAACATTCCAAAATTCTACATTTCTCACTTAGGTCTACATCATAGCACTCAGAATTCATAAAAATTAATCACAAATTTCTGAAAATATTGAGAACAAAGTCCATACTGGGACTCATTCGCCACCCTGGGTGAATCAGTCCCTTTTGACCCCTGAAACAATACTTTCTAGAACTCAGAAATTTGTTTTTAGGCTTCTGTTTGGTGCCTTAACCTGTATATATTAGTTAGTTGCAATTCTATAGCATTCATTTTGTTAGATCTCACTTAAAATAGCTCATTTCATGCATATTTTAATTTGGAATTTACATTTCCCACATTTCATATTTCAGATTATTGCATACTGTAATCAACACTTTACTTTTTTTTACATCTAAAAATTACATTGCACTTTATTTACTATTGCATACAATGTTCTTTAAATGTGCCTTTGATTTTATTAAACATGGATTTTATAAGCATAACACCCCCTCTAATGAGTTTTATTTTTATTATAACTATGAGGAACATAGCGTAGAACAAAACATTAGATTTCCCATTGGTGCGAATGGAAATGTAGACAATCATAATACACATACTTGTTCTTCTCCCAATACCTCTCCTAGTAGTGACAAAGGTATCTTGGTGAAGGAAGTTACAAGCATTGCGAGTTTTGATTGTCCATTTTCTTATTCCTCTTTGGATGATGTTAGCAAACAAGATGATGAAAACATAGAAACATTCTTGCATACCACCTCACCTAATCCCCATAACCATGACAATCAAAATTTTCCATCTCCTAATATCCCTTCTCGATGTTAAGGGGATAGGTTGGTATTAAAAGACACCCCTATTATGGGTCATGAGAATCTTGACACCTCCTTCCCTAATTCTCCTCCCCTTTGGGATAATCTCTTTGGAACTCATAGTGGTCCTTCACTTTATGCCTCCACCACTTGTGAAGCAACTACTTTACCCTTGTATGAACATGTTACAAACTCTCCTAGTAGGGTACATCATATGGAACAAGCGAATGAGACCTTGAAGACATTGGATAATCGCCTAACACCTTCTCATCCTCCTCTTAACAATCCCATCATTGATCATTCCTCTAGTGGTGATGAAGTTATTGTGAAAGAATCAAGCATTACTTGTCAAGAAGATGTGGTTTGTTGTTCTCCTAAAAACTCTCCTCCTAGGGAGAATATCGTGATGCTAGAAAATGACAACAACAATAATAGGTCTTCCTCCAATAAAAAGATGATTTTGGATTGCCCTACATTAGAGATACAACAAACCAAGACCGCTAAGGTTATGAATGCACAATTTTCCTTTAGATCCCCTTCGATCAATGGACCTCATACATACCTCATGGGACATCCTAACAACCCTCTCATTCTCTACCCACCTTCACATAAACAACAATCTCAAAAAAACCCACAATTATCCTTTACCCTCCTAAAACTAGTGTATCATAGAAACTAAGTTATGATACCATTGCTCATACATATAACACTCGCAATAATCTGTAGCTGCAACAACCCACACCAACACCATTACCACTGCCTAATCCTATCCAACATAACCCTTTCTTATTAGGTCATAAGGAGTATGATCTTGTTGAGAAACTTAAGAATACTCCTGCTAAGATTTCCTTATGGGATCTTATTCAAGCCTCCCCTCACTATCACAACATGATCCAAACAACATTACAACAAGTTCCTGTTCCTTCTAATGTGCTACCAACTGATATTGCAACTATCATTCAAGACCAAAATGCTGACATTTTTTTCTACCAAAGTGAACTCCCCTCTTTAGATGTGAAAAAACAACATGATACTTTCATGATCATCGCTCAATATGAAACAACAAGGATCAAGAGAACTCTTGTAGATACTAGCTCTTCCCTCAATGTGTGTAGTATGAGCCTTTTGGATAGGCTTGGCATTGATCAATCAACCATTCGACCTACCTCTCTATCTATTAAGGGGTTTGACAATGTCGAAAAGAAATTGCTTGGGGTAATCATTATGCCTCTTACAGTTGGAATGGTTACCTTGACTACAACAATCAATGTCATTCCTTATGAATTTTCATGCAATATTATCTTAGGAAGATAGTGGATTCATGCCATGAATGGTGTGCCCTCCACTATTCATTGCAAAATGAATTACATCTATAACAACAAAGTTTACACCCTTGACGCCGACCCTGAACCTGATAGTGTCTTAAAAATTGAGAAAAAAAATGCTTACACACATCAACATCACCTACACAACTGGAACCTGTTCAACAAAAAGACACAACAACACAAAATTCGGATGACCTTTTGAAAGAATCCACCTCAACCACATTAGACAAAGAAGAAAACTACACAACGATCTTTGATAAATACAACAACGAACAACCACCCAATTCAAAAGTAATGGAAAAGATTTATTGCAAAGGTTATGAGCTTATGAAACAACTTGGATATAGTGGAAAAGGATGTGGTGCTAGTGAACAAGGTATCCATAACCCTATCGACCCTGTCACACAACAAACAACTCATGGTCTTGGTTATTGTCCTATGATTGAGATCAACCAATCTTCACCCAACATCAACAATATCACACAACACCCTTCTAACTCATCCTTAACAGCTAGTGGTCTTGAACATCATCCTTTACCTAACATATAACAAACACCTACATCTTTGCTTAATGTCAATGCCATTTCGAAAGACACCAATGATTTGATAGATTTTCCCTTCTCCTATAAGAGTGAGAAAAAAATATCACAAACTAAAGAGTCTTGTGTAAGTATGGAATCTACTACTAAGCAAGATGTTTCTTTGAAACAAACCACAAGACCACCTTCTTCTCTTGATCAAGAGGGTATCTTGTTGAGACTCCTCCAAGATCACTTGATCTTCCTTCCTCCAAGAACTTGAAAAAAATTCTCTTCCAAGACTTCATTTTGTTCCTACCATAGAGTTCATGGTCATTCCACTAATGAATGTCATGCTTTGAGTTGTAAAATCCAACATTTTTAGGAGTTTTGTATGCTTCCCTATGTGGGGCCATCTAATTCCTCTAATTTCTATTAATTTTCACTCTAGCATACATCTTATCAATCCTCTTGGGTCACTCTTGTCCTGCACTAAGTGGGGGCATGGAGTTTGATAGCATTGTCCTCGGATGTCACTTGTCGTTGCCTTCTTTGATCCCTCATTAACCTTTCATGAAATTTTAAGAGCAAGCTTGGGATGTGAATGACATTCCTTAAGTTGGCTGGCATTTGACATAATTTTCTCTTTCATGATGTAGCTTATCAGAAACATATGACTTGGCATAGGGCTTTCTAAATAAGCTTTCATGTCTTCTTCCCTCTTCTTCTACTTTAAAGCAATTGCTCATAGTACTAGTGTTCGCAACCGCTTTAAAGTGGGGGCATACATCACCACTCACATTTCATTGTGCGATTTTATTTTTCTTGTGATTCCCTCTCTTGGAAGCATTAGGTACAATGTTGTTCAGGATGAGACCTTGCACTTTTCCTCTCTTGGAAATGAGATGAGATTGTTTGCACTTATCCTCTCTGGCGACATTGAGCATGGTGATCCCTAAGATGAGACATTACATGAACAAAACAAAATCCCTTTGAACAATATTTATACTATTTTTTGCATTAACAATGTCTATGAGTGTCAAGCATATGGAGTTTTTCTTACCTCATAGAGCTCAGAAATCATTTTCCTTTGTGGCACCTTGTTAAAGTTCTCAACAGGTATAACTTTAATATGGTTGAGCGGGAAGCCCACCTAGCGGCATGACTTTTCCCCATAGCCACTTTTGTGTTTGTGATTGCATACCAACTAGCATATGTATCTTACCTTTTTGGGATTTCTCACCTTGCGGACAACTAGTTTTGTGGCCCCAGAATGAGTACATTTTGGCCTCCTCCTCCGATGGACCATCATGTGTTTTGTCCCCCCAGAGTGAGTACATCTTCTCTTCTAGTTATTTCCATTGCATGATTTTGTATCTTGATGGTTTGACTTAGGATCTTAGATCCTAGGGGCTTGCACAATCTCCTCTGATCTTTGTCATTCTTTGTCATCTACATATGTGCATGAGGATCTTTGTTCAATCTCTACTTTAGTGTGAGTTTGAAGTAAGTTCATCCTCTCACTAAAGTGGGGGCTAAATGTGCTATAGAAAAATGGACCCTTTGCTTGACATGTGATTAATTCATGATAAATGGACTTAATGAGGTCTTAATCTAGTCTTGTGAGGCATTTTATGTGTCCACAATAGGTCTTGGACCCTTGCAAATCAAATAACATGTGTTTATTGACATCTTGTAAAGGTGTTGTAAAGTCTTGTAAGATTCTTTCACGCTTTTCTAGACTTAATGAACCTATTTCTCCCTAATTCAACATTATAAAAAATATTTAAATACATTATCACATCAATCTAGAAGGTTCTTAAATTAAATTTAATCTTAAATTAGTGTTGTAATGTGTCTTTCACATTTACATTGATTCTTGTGCCTTCCTAGACTATGTGGACCTTATTTTAGTGTTATAAAGTGTATTAAATCACACTTTCACATTGATTTATATGTCCCAAGACCTATTTTAAATTTATATCATCACTAATAGTCCCATATTAATCCATATTGTGCATCCTGAGGCTTGAATTGATCAAATACCTAACAAAGTTGTAATTTAGACCTTATTTCCTTATCTCCTCGCTTCTTAGTTGTTGGAATGGCCCCTATGGGACCCATTCACCATGCATGGTGAATCAGTCCCATCTAGGTGGGACCAATTCGCCATGCATGGTGAATTAGTCCCATCTAGGTGGGACCCATTCGCCATGTGTGGTGAATGAGTCCTATCTGGTCCCATTTTGACCTTTGAGCAAGAAAAAGTTAAATTTAATGTTTATTTTCACTACATGTCAGCCTGTGATGAGGTATTATCAAGTACTAAGGCACAACTGTCTATACATAAGTATTGTTATCCTCATTTTACAACTAACAACTCATTTTTACATCTCTCATCATCTATCTTCTCATCCAAGTCAAGCAATTTAGGGTTTCTTCATTAGAAGTCATCAAGTTAGCTTTCTAAAGCATTCAAGGGCTAAATCTTCATGTATTGCTGTAGAATTTCAAGATAAATCATCATGGGAAGTTAATCTACTCCATTTTTGCATGTTTTATTCACTTATTTCATCATTTTGGTTTAATTACCTAAGCGAGGTTTGACCAAGGCAAACCCCCATGCCCTAACATTCAACAAATCTCCCTTTTTGTCTTGTTTGTATGCAGATTTAGGACTCTTGGATACTTGGAAATCATTGAAGATCAAGTTAAAAAGTCATTCAAGTCATATCTTCATCATTCAAGTCAAAATATCAACCAAAAAGGCATTTTCAGACCCGAATATGACAATTTCTGAAGCAGACACCTGTAGGAAGCAGAAGAGTAGATCTAGACCTATAGAATCAATTCCTGACTTTACAGATTCCTATAGGAGGACTGATTCACCATGCATGGAAAATTAGTCCCACCTGTAGGCCTGAAAACTAATTTTTTCAGAATTCAACTCTCAGCAGTCAAAAACTTGTTTCTAGAAGTTTTCACTAGAAGCAAGATTGATTCACCATCTCTGGTGAATCAGTCCCAATTGCCATTGACAGTGATTTTTGGAGCATTCCAAAACCTTCCAGCAACAATAATCTACCTCCAGGTGCACTCTATTTCATTTCATCAATTTCTGTGTTCATTTTTTTAGGTTTCTAGTTCACATTTGCAATCAACATTGTGTTTTCCAACATCTTGCATTACATTAGTTTACACTCATTTATCTACATTTGTAAACATTAAAAAACATCCACACACACTTCATATAAATTTACCATCCATTCATAACATTAATCTTGAATGAAACCCCATGCATTTTGGCCTCACCTTTCTCCTTCTAGGTGAAAAACCCTAGGAGTGATAGAAAGCAAGTAGGAGCCAAAATATTATGTTTCAGAAAGAAACAAAGAAATATTCACTTAATGTTAATGGACCATCACACAAAACACTAATGACTTGAATCCATTAGATTTAACACCTTCCTTTAAAGATGAGTATAAAATTTCACAATCTAAAGAGTATTGTGTAAGTATGGTATCTTGTACTAATCAAGAGATATCTTTGTCACAAAATAAAGGAACATATTCTAGATCGATGAAGAGAGTATCTTGTTGAGACTCCTCCAAGATTGTTTGATATCTCTCCCTCCAAGAATACAAAATAAATTTTACTACAAGAATTCATTTTGTGCATATCATAGAGTTCAACATTTTAATAAGTGTGGTTCTCTTCCTTATGTTGAGGCACCTAATTTCTCTAATTGATAATGATTTTCAATCTAGCATGTTTCTCATCAATCACCTTGGGTCACCCTTGTCCCACACTAAGTAGGGGCAAGGGGTTAAGTATCCTTGTCCTCATATGTCATTTATCGTTGTCTCTTTTGGCTAGTTGAGTGCCTTTCATGTACATATAAGAGCAAGCTTGGGATGTGGATGGCATTCCTTAAGTTATCTCGCATGTGATGTATTGAGCTTTGGGGGAAACCCCTTATTCATGATGTAGTTTGATTTGAAAACATATGACTTGGAATAGTACTTTTTGAATAACCTCTCATGTCTTCTTCTACTTTAAAGCAATTTCTCACAACAATGGTGTTAGCAATTGCTTTAAAGTGGGGGAATACATCAACACTCATGTTTTACTGTGTGATTTTATTTCTTCTTTCGATATGTCCTTTTCTTGGTGGTGTCATTGGGTTTGATTCCCTCTGAGATTGTGATATTTCTTTCACTTGTACTCTTTGGAGACATTAAACACGATGCTCTCTAAGAAGAGACCTTACATGAACTAAGTAGAATCCCTTTGAACACACTTTACACTATTTCACATCGGTTATATGTCCACCTTGCATAACACGCTTTGCTTGCTTGTGGAGCCATCTTGTTTGTTCATGAGTTTCAAGCATATGAATATTTTCTTGTCGATGGAGTGGTCGGTGCGGAACGAGTCCGTTGCGATGCAAAACGAGCTTTGAGGGAAAGTCGGAAATCAGGGGGTCTGGCCGTTTCTCTGTGTCATCCTACTGATGCCTGGGATTCAAAAAAATAGCTTATATAGGGGGTATGTGTTCTCCTATGGCCCATTCCGAATGCAATGCGAGGTGGGAATCCGAGCCCCCGGGCCTGTAAGAAGGGGAACACGTCGACTTGAGGGCGCAAGTCGAAGGATTCGTCGGTGTGATCGAGTCCGATGCGATGCGAAGCGAGTTGTGTGCGAAAAGTCAGAAATCGGGGGGTCTGGCCATTTCTCGGTGTCATCCTACCGATGCCTGGGATTTGGACATATAGCTTATATAGGGGGTATGTGTTCTCCTATGGCCCATTCCGAATGCGATGCGAGGTGGGAATCCGAGCCCCCGGGCTTGTAAAAAGGGGAACACGTTGACTTGAGGGCGCAAGTAGAAGGATTCGTCGGTGTGATCGAGTCCGCGCGATGCGCAATGAAATGGTACTTAAAAAGTCGAATCGGGTCCGCCATTTGTCATCCTACCAATGCCCGGGATTCGACAAATAGCTTATATAGGGGTATGTGTTCTCCTATGGCCCATTCCGATGCGATGCGGGTGGGAATCGAGCCCCCGGGCCTGTAAGAAGGGGAACACGTCGACTTGAGGGCACAAGTCGATGCAAAGCGAGCTCGGCAGAAAAGTCGAAATCGGTCCACATTTCTGTCATCCTACCGGCGCCCGATTCGGAAAATAGCTTATATAGGGTATGTGTTCTCCTATGGCCCATCCCGGAATTTTATGCGAGGTGGGGAACTGAGCCCCGCTTGTAAGAAGGGGAACACGCCGAATTTGAGCAAGTCGATGCAAAGCGAGCCGCGCGTAAAGTCGAACGGGTCCGCCATTTCTGTCATCCTACTGATGCCTGGGATTCGGACAAATAGCTTATATAGGGGGTATGTGTTCTCCTATGGCCCATTCCGAATGCGATGCGAGGTGGGAATCCAAGCCCCCGGGCCTGTAAGAAGGGGAACACGTCAACTTGAGGGCGCAAGTCGATGCAAGGCGAGCTCTGTGCAGAAAGTCGGAAATCGGGGGGTCTGGCCATTCCTCGGTGTCATCCTACCGATGCCTGGGATTCGGACAAATAGCTTATATAGCTCAAAGTTCATTATTTTGTGGTGCCTTATCAAAGTTATTAGGAGGTATAACATTGGTATGGTTGGCATATGATAAGAAGCCTAAACGTGGGCATGACTAACTCATTATATGGTGAGAAGCCGAAATAGAGGCATGACTTTCTCAAGTGCTAAGCCACCCTTTTTGGATACTCACCCAGTGAACAACTTGAAGTTTTGTTGCCTCAAAGTGAGCATGCATTTTTGGAAAAAAAACTTAGATCTAATCCACATCTCGTTGGACAAATGGTTGAGGCTTGATCCACCTCTTTTTAGTTTTGTTTCCTTTCTTCTTTATGTCTTTGATATTGCATGTTTGTGAATCCTATTTTGTTGCATATCATACACCTGATGTGTGTCCCTTTGTGATTATGTTCATTTGACATAAGATATATTTTTCATCCTAGACCATCCATGTTGGTACACTTGGACCCCTCTTGAATGTCTACTTTAGTATGAGTTTGAAGCAAGTTCCTCCTCTCACTAAAGCAGTGGCTAAATGTAGTGTAGAAAAATGTCATCGTTTACATTTTCACACTTAATTTGGGAATAATTGATGTTGAAATGAACCTAATGTCACCTTCATCTAGTGTTGTAATGTGTTTTACACATTCACATTAAGTAAATAGGGTCCTTTTAAGCTAAATAGGCCTAATTTTGTCTTAATTTAGTGTTGTAAACTATATTTATTTACACCTTCACATTAAGTTTAGGACCCTTGTAAACTAAAAATACCTAATGGTGCCTTATTTAGGGTGTTGTAGAGTGTATCCTAACACTTTCACACTAATCTAAGGCTTCACTAATTAATTGGGCTTATCTATGCCTTAATTGGCCCTATTTTGCATCCACAAGCCTTATTACATGCATTATTTCTGGAGATAATCCTGACATTTATCAAATGACCAATCATAATTTGGTGTTTTAAGTCATGTGCCCTAGATTTAGTGGATTGGGACTCATAATCCACCTTGGGCGTATGAGTCCCACTAGGTCTTGGGACTTGATTTTGAATTTCACCTTAAACAAGACCTATCTTGGAGTGTGTGCCCCAATTTTGAGCCATTGGGACTCATACGCCACCTTGGGCTTATGAGTCCCGCTCTAATCAAGACCTAATTTAAATTCAATTTTTGGCAAGATTTTATCTTCCTAGATCTGATGTTGGCTTGTAGTGTTGTAATTTCAGAGAATTCAACATAAATAAGTATAAATACAAGGTTATTTCACTCATTTTCATCTAAGACTTTCAAGAGATAATTCCTAATAGAAAGTTTCACATCACAAGAGTTTACAAGAGTATTCAAGGCCATTCAAGAGAATTTCTAAGGCATTCAAGTGAAGATTTCTTCATCATTTGTTGCAGCAATTCAAAATCCATCATCATGTCAAACTCATTAGGCATTGAACATGTTGTTAAGCTAATGTTATTAATGTAGCATTAAAGATCCATTTGCAAGCATTGTTTCACATCCAATTTGAGATCAAGATCTACATTCTTCATGGCCACTTCATGTTAAATTGCAGATTTATATTCCAAGACATCATTCAAGGTATCATTGTTCATGTTTCATGTTTCATGTCCTTATTTTATTGTTTCATCATTTGGTTTTGTTGGCGTAACAACTAGCACCTCTGGAGTAAGAGTTGGTACGGACAGCTATGCACACTATGCAATGAGTGCTCTTCAAATTAGGAGGGGAAGCTCCCTCGTTGTGCTTGACTAAAGTGCTTTGAAAAGGAAAGTAAACTAAACTATATCCTATCTTTTTGTCTCAGCTGTAAGAGGTACAAGGCTTTCTCAAAAACTATATACGTTGCAGCTAAGTATTTTCTGGTTTTGCAGATTACTAACTACAACTAGGCTAATTATTTAAAATCCATCCAGTTTCCTCAAGAAAATAGAGCATGAGGAAATGGAGCAAGGATGACTATCTGACGATAAACAAGTATAGATTCTCAACTTGAAGGAAAGGTGGCACATCTATCAGCTCAATCTAAACAAGTTTATTGGAAACAAAAATACACGATAAACTAAGTACAAATTCTCAACTTGAAGGCAAGGTGGCACATCTATCAGCTCAATCTAAATAATTTTATTATTCACACACATCACACGATAACCAAGTACAGATTCTCAACTTGAAGGCAAGGTGGCACAACTATTAGCTCAATCTGAATAAGTTTATTGAACACAAAATAGATTTGATCTAACTAAGGAAATAATTCACCATCATAATTGCATGAAACCCAAGTGGCATAACAATTCATCATAATAGCAAAAACGCATGAACAGATACAAAACGAGCAATATTGAAGGCAAGGTAGGCACAACATATAGTTCTCTCTTGTGCAAAAGTCCTGTACAAATGAGAAAAAACTCTTATTTATAGGCATCAAAAGGTGTAGGGAACCATAAAATCACCCTGAGTCAACTACAATCTTGCAATGCATGGAAGATTTATTGCTAAACCCTAATAAAGTAAACTATACAGTTAACTAGAAAGCTATCGTCAGTTAACTGAAACATCTAATCTAAAAATGGACAATTGTGCAAGCATGCATGTCCTTATTGAAATCATGTTAACTGGAACACTACCATTAGTTAACATAAACCCTAAATACAACTCCAAGTAAATAAAGCTAATCTCAAAATAGATATGCATGAGATGAGACAGCGAGTTAACTTGAAAAGATAACACCAAGTTTAACTCCTGTGTATAATGTCTATCCTGAGAGGTGGGAACTGAAGTCTACTGATCGTGATCTCGAGCAACCAATCCCTCAACGAGATTGTTAACTACATCACTATCTAAAGGTTGTCACAATTCATTGCTTGTCAGCAACTTGGGAAATCTTGGCAATCTTTGCACACTCAAACTAGCATTTCATTGATTGGTAACTTTGGCGGCTTTGTAACTGAAGTGATGGCCACTATTTCTTCTATGGCTTTATGCTTCTGACGCTTTTGCATGATGAAACTGTGAGGTTTGACTACGCACACTCTAGTTGTGAGAAATGCAAACGAACTTGCTGCACATGAAAAATTCCAATGGTATCAACCCTCTAAACCAGCTTTGTAAGACAATCGGCCATACGAGGCATGCAACCATATGAATTTGAGTAACTATGCCTGTTAACCCTCTGAAAGCACTTGATAGCTGATATAGATCGGTCTCAGCTTTTCTGATGAAATCATGAATTAAGACCGATTTGGTCTTGAATTCAGTCTACATGAACTGCACTCTGAAAAACTCACCTGTTGACTATGAACTCGACTATGTTCTGACAAGATTTCTGGAAAGCTAAAAATACCCTGCTAAGGCTAAAAATAGCCTATTGAAGAGTTATTTTTGGCAAAAAATATGAGATATGGGTTTTATCCAAAAAAATATTCTAAGACAACCCATAACGTCAGAAATGCAAAAATATAACTTCTACTCAACCATGCAAAGATTTTTCAGTTGAGAAAATTAGAAACTCGAGAACGAATGCTTTGGAGTTTAAAATTCCTGAAAAATTAAACACACGAATTTAATTCGAGGAAGCTATATAGAAATGATCCAGATGTTCAAACTTGCCAAATTATTTCAACTTTAGGAACATGCGAATTGGATTTTGAAAGAAATTTGAGAATCAAGGAGGAGAAAGACATTTTTTATATGCTCTTTCCTCTGTGAAAATTGCCCATGTTCTTCAAATTTGTCGATGAATGTGAACTAAAACTTGCAAAAAGAAGTGTTTGGTGAAATCACCTTTGGAAACTGATGAAAAATTTTCCTTTGCCTTGAAAATTGCCTTTTCTCTTGAAGAAATATGAATTTCTGAAGCTTGTGTGAATGATTAATGATGGCACCATGCTTAAATAAGGAAAATTTGCACCATCTTGTTCACTGCAAGATTCAAAACCTTAACTAAAATAGAAGGCTTCTGATTGGACCCCTTCCTGTTACACTGATACTGACACTGAGTCCAGAAATAAATAATAATAAAATAATATTTATCATGCAATTTGCAAAGGTGCCATCTTTAGAAAATAGCCATTAATGCTTTAAATATGCAAAAATAAATATTAAATATTATTTTAAATCAGTTGAAAAACCATGTGAAGCTTTAGGATTCACCGACGAACTTCACTAATTTCAAAAAGTCTTCATTTGACCTCATAGGCATCCATTTGCTCAAGATATTGCATTTTTTATTAACTTCCTACTTTGTAGCTGACTACAAAGTTACAACTGGCCATCTTTGACACTAATTTCTAGGTGACCAGATGATGCTGAGACTGAGCAAGTGTATTCATCGCAAAGCCTGCAGAGCAAGGAAGAAATGTCTGCTAAGAGTTATCACTACAAAATACATCATTTAACACCTCAAAGAATTAGGCACCCTTGATTAAATTGATTTTCAGGTACCAGACTTAACCATTTCTACAAACTACCATTTGATGCTTCAAATGGATGTTGACAACAAACGGTGAACCCTGTTGATAGGAAAACAAGCTTACTGCATGACTAGAGGTATTATGTATCCAACGAATGTATGCAAGGAATCTGAAAAGTGTATTAAGGACCTCAAAAGTAAAAGCGCCCCTAGCCTGAGAAGTCATGAACACCATTTTGACAAAATAACAACTCTCAACCAAATGCCCTATTTCGACCTCTAATATCTAGAGCTGGGATGACCTGATTTGAGCATCGTCTATCTCGACACGTAGCTAGAAGGACATATGAGAGATGTTTCTAGAGGTGACAAAGCAAGAAAACTGCTTCTAAGACCTCAAATAGAAAGGTGCCTTTCCCAAGATGGAATAGATGACCAGACTTAGCCATTTTTTGAGTTGTCTTCATTTTTCAGTATTTTTCCAAAGACCTCACACGTACGAGCGTTTGCCAAATTCTGAAGGCTAACGACTGGACTTGTTGAATAGCTAGAATAATTGCGCACAAGTCTCGTGAAGACTTCAAACCTCAATAACATCATCTGACAGACTTGAAGGCTAGGCACCCCTGGCATACAAAAATACAATGAAATTTACATATTTCTCTACCCTCTAAATTACATGCCTAGTAGAATCTCTACCACGATCTCTCAAAATGTCAGATTAACAGGCAAGTTGGTGCATCGCGAAGGTGAACTAGAGTAGCATAGATGACAAGAAGACCTTGTCTACAAACTTTGCCATTTGAAGGGTCATTAAGAAGGGCGCCCCTGAGCTACAGGGGTGCATTTCACCATTTGAGGAAGTTCTGTGATGTAAACTCTCCTCATAAGCTCATCTTCTGACACTGACTGTCAGAGCTCTGGGACTCAGATGACTGTATTCGATAGCTCGTTGGACAGGCAGACTAGTCATGAAGAGATTAGCTATATCATCAATCAAGAATACCAAAATATAAAACTCCTTTAAATAATGCGCCCTTGAGCTATAGGGGCGCAAAAGTTGGAAAAAGACAAGCTTCTACAAACTGCAACTTTGAAATCTTCAACTTCTGTCACCAGTTACTGGAGTTACGAGTCTCAGATAGCCTCGCAGGATAGCTCATCGGATAGGCAGACTAATTCTGAAGAGTTTGACTGTACTCATGAACATTTATCAAAAAATCTAGGCCTTCAAATAGAAGGGTGCCCTAGGCTACAGGGGCACAATTCTGCTTTTCCTTGAGAAATCTTCAAAAATTGACCATTGAAATGACCATTCAAAAGTACAATTATCACTGTGAAATGCTCCTCCACTGTGAAATGCTTCATTCTGAGTCTCTGATCAATGGATACTGCCTTTGACTAACAAAAACTTGACAAAACTCCATGCTTGATATTGCCCAAAAACTATATTTGACATCATTTTAGCAAGGTTTAGACTATTTTATGCAAAATGCCTTGATGAAGCAAAAAATTCGGTTTGAGTAAAACAGGTTTAATTACCTAAATGGGGTTTGATGAAGGAAAACTCCTATTCCCTAACAAAAAAATACTTTCTCTCTCTCTCTCTCTCTCTCTCTCTCTTTGTGTGATTGTAGGTTCATAGGTTGAAGAAAAAGTGGATTTGAAACCTTCAAAAGTATCAAGATTGCAAAATTATAAAAGTTGCAAAAGTTGTCATATGAAGTTTTCAAGGCTTACGAAAACGCGGTTCTAGAGCAAGATATCCAACCTATCTACATGAAACCAATGGGAAAAGGCTTATTTGATCCTTATTCAAAGGCTCACAAAGTTTCTCTTCAAAATTCTAATCTTGGGACACTTCATGAAAAAATGGGATTGATATGCCACTTGTGGCATATGAGTCCCAATACACCTATTTTAATACTTTTTCTATAGATCCTGATTCAGTAGTTTCAGATTCTAGTTTTGGAACAAAAACCCTAGTATGGGACTAAATCACCTAGACTAGCATATGAGTCCTAGTGAGCATCAAATAGTAGAATTTTAGTGTGTTAGAGCTTGTTTTGATCACATCTTTCTTCTAGGTGCACCTCTATTCATTCTCAGTTTATTGTCCTAATTTTTCAGTTTCATTTCCTAGGTCATTAAGTCAAGTTTGCATGATACCTTCATTACTTGTCTTTCCAAGCCTTTTCTTGGAGGTGAACCCCCTTTTAGTTTCTAAATTTATCCTAGGACATCCCTATTGCTGATCTCTTTCCCCTTCACATCCTTGGATTGAGATCTCTAAGGTTTCCTTGAATCAGAAGTGAAGAAAACTTGTTGTTATATGCCCTAAACTATAGAACAACAATTTTCTTCCTTTCAATGGGAAATAAAACTCCTACATATATGTATGTAATGTGCATTCAACGAAGTGTGGAATAGAAGCATCTAATGATTCAGTGCATATAATTTGTACACTTCTATAACTATGCCTATATTTTCTTATATGGTATCAGAACCATACAATCTTATGCTCGTTCCTATATTTCTTGCTAAGAGTAATGAAACCATTTTTTGTGTTGCATAGTGTAATATCCCAGGATTACTCTTTAATTTTCATAAAGTCACAACATATGTAGTGGCGTATTCATTGGGATTGGTCTTACAATTTGATAAAACGAGAATGACAACGAGCCCTACAATTTGACTCTATAGTTTGATCTCTCTGTAATGTCTACATTTTTAGATCATTATGTTGATTTGAATTTTTTATTGTGCATCGTTGATCCTTATGAGCCTATTACCAATTTTCACTACAACTCAATTGGAAGAGCTGATTAGTTGGATTTATCTCAAAGTGAGGTTCAATTAGTTGATGCATTGTTTAAGATTGTTATATTGCATCAGATTTATCAAGTTTGAACTATGCAAGTGTTTTAAGTAAACAGATTTTTCGAGAGTTTTGCTCAATGCTTTGTAGTACAAATGAAGTACAAGACAAAATATACAAATGAGTAAGAATAACAATTTCTTTCATTTATTTCATGATGCTTATTCACATTACAATATTTCATTTGTTTGCAGGAACAAAATGATTGTACAATTTTGCATTTTGATGCTTTTATTTTTAGAATGGAAACAAGAAAAGAAATTAAAGTGTTCCACACAAGTCGTGGAAGTAACCATAACAATGAATTATGAGAAGCATGATACACTATTGAAGATGAAAGAAAGGAAGAAACATAAGCATGAACATAATCATCATTTCCTGATGCTTATTGGTCGATGCAGACGTGGTGTACCATCCTTCATCCTCGAGCTCCAATCGACCTAATAATACATTAAAATAGTTGAGAGAATAGGAGTTGGACAGAAGAAAAAAAGGAAACATCATAATAATATATTATTTTATCTAACATTGTTTGTTTCCGTTTGTAGGTATAGAAAAAGCTATGTAGTTGATCATATCATGAAGGCATAAAAGCATGTGGAGTAAAATGGGCTCCCACAAGGGTAGAGCTCGACATGCTTCCCCTTAAACATACAAGTGGGCCTAGTAAGGAAGTAAAATTATCATGCTCATCTGAGCCATTCATGACGGAGTGAAACATATTTCAATTATTAGATTAATCAGGGACATTGTTCACTCATAACAATCAAATCTGCATAACGAAGTGAAAATTACAAGTGGACAATGAAATTAATTCAAATACAAAATCAACTGAAATGCATCTTTTAAATACTATCAAATTGATTGTATCTTTGCTGCCATATGTTTTGTTCATGCTTATTCATTCTTTCATGATGTTCTTTCCAGTGCAACAAGTGCCTCATGTCATAAATGGTGATAGTGAACAAGCATACATATAAAAATTCACAAAATCAAGCTGTATAATTGAAGGATTGAAAGCTATTTACAACAGTTTCATGTAATCATTAGCATGCATGAGGAGTGCCGAGAAACAAGTACATTAGCATTGTCAAGCTATTTGAGTACACAATATCAAAAGGAATAATTTTGGTTATGTTTAGGAACAAGTTGGGAACATATGGTCCAAAAAAGAAGCATTGTTTTATTCCATGAAAGCTTTGAGCTGAGAATGCACATTTTTCTAAAATATTTGAGTAAATGGAATGAATGATAGTGAGCATCGAAGCAACCTATAAGAACATCCATGTTGCTATAGGAGGTACACAGTAAAAGAGGAGATGTTGTTTGGTTTTACTTCAATGGAAGAACAATGAAAGAGAGTGTAAATATGCAAATAGAAGAATAGAAAAATCTATAAAAATCATTCTCCATCTTAAAGTAAGCAAGTTATAGTACATGGAGTTTTCAAATTTAAATACAATTTTTCCTTTGAAATACAGAGTACCCATTTTGGTTTTTTAACTCAAAATGCATAATATAATCAAGAGGCAGAGTTTCGAGCTTTTAAGCTCTTAAAAATGATGGATATAGTAAGAAAAGGCCAGGACCATGAAGTCCTACAAATTTATTCTTGAATCTAGGTGTTTTATTTATGAAGGAAATGAGTGTTATTTGGGTTGAGCACAGAAGTTTCAGAGGGTTTTCTTCCATTTTTACAAATACCCACATGGGGTTTTAGTCTTAAAATGCAAATTTCTTCTTATCACAGTTTACCCATATGAGGATTTTTTTCTAGAAAATACAAAATGCATAGAATGCTCTCATGGGTCAAGCCCAGTAAAAGGATAAATACAAAAGAATTGTAGGAAAATGTAACAAGAGTTTTTCAGAGAATTTTCTTTTGATTTCTTACTTTGGAATGAAAATGGAATGTTTCAAAATACCCAGATCAAGCATGCAATAACCATAGCCTAGAATGGTCTGTTGGCCCACAATGTTCATGGAAATCAAAACCCATTTAGAGTTTGTCATAATTTGGTCAAATACATAGAAGTTTGTGAAATATAGGGTTTTCTTTGTGGAATTTCATCACATAAGCATTCAAGCAAGTCGCAACTTGTACAGTGGCTTGTATATTTTTCCTCAATATTCATCTTTTTCTCACACAAGAAAAGCCTTTATACGTTTTTATTTAAGAGGAAAATGCAAGGAAAACGAAAGGGAGATATAAGCTTACCATGATTTGTAAGGAGAGCCTATTAAGCCATAGCTAAGAGCTTCATATAATTCCCATGGTCAAGCCCTTATGGCAGCCAAAGTGGAGGTACAAAGCAGGGAGAATACAAAATACAAAAGATTTATTAGAAACTACATTTGATCTCGTGGCCTTGAGGCCAAAAGATTGTTTAAAAATGAGAGGAGGAAGCCATGAAATGGCTTGAAAATATCTTACTCTTGTTTGCAAATGAAGAATCAACTTGTAGAGAAGTCGACAACCCAAGTCTCCAAGCTTTTCCTGTCAAACCCTAACTCCAGGATGGCGGCTAGATGTAGAGAGAAAACTCTTCAAAATACCAAGTGTGAAATGAGTGAGATTAGGGTTTGGGTTTAGTTTTGTTCCCATTTTTCCTAATTCGATTTTGGGCTTATCACCTTAAGTTAAGTTTTAATGCCTTCAACATTTATCATTTGATAATGTGTTCATTCCCTAGGTCAAACTTTTGGATGTTTCATTTAACTTCATAAGCCTAAGACTTTAGTATAGCTGTTGATTTATTTCAAAGTCCAAATACCTAAGGCATTTTATTTTAATGTCGATGCTTATGCCTTAGATATATTCATATAAGCCTTAGGTTTATTTTTGATTGATTTTCTGGAAATCAATTAAAATGCAATGATAAATATAGCCATTAAATTTTTATGAATTTTTTTAGAAGAAAAATCAATTTTTAGTGAGATTTAAAGTTGTAATATTTTTTCAAAGATTTCTAAAATCTTAATTGCAAAATAGGTCAAATTGAGAGAGTTAAAACTGTAAGTATCTTGTAAAGCAGAGATTAAAACAATGTTTTTATAAATTGTTTTATTCTTTTTGCTATTTTTAGCAGTTTATTGAAAGTTGGGTGATTAACTTTTTCCTTGGGCGAATTTGAGAAGCATAGGATGAAGATGAGGTGCTTTCAGCTTTTAAAGCATAATGGACCTATTTTTAGATGCTTTTTGGGATGGACATGCAAAAAGTGTGAGTTCTCCACTTTTATTACACAAGATGATGCAGATTTGGAGGCTTTTTTTTTGGCTTTTTTCTTGAGCTTGGATTAGGGTTTTGGATAGTTATATTTTGAAGAAAGACTTAGAGTTTTTTTTAGTTCAAATTTTTGTTTCTTGCTCTGGCACACATTTTGAGAGCTTGTGAACATTTTTGTACTCAGACTTTGGCATACTCCTTCAGTTTAATAAAGCAACATTCCTATTTCTCAATTTTTGTCTCCTTTGCAATCTTAGTTTGATGTTTCCATTGTGATTCTATTTACAAATCCTTTTTTTAATGTCCTATTCTTGCAAATTTTGATAGAGAAAGTTCATGAGATATAGGTTGCATGTTGTGTTTGAATCTAGATCTTCATGCAAATCAATTATGTATTGGGTGTTCATGAGAGATTGTGAAGTTATTGTTGTTTTCTGAGAGCTGTTTGTGGGTAGATAATCAAAGTCATCATTAAAGTTTTGAAAATCACTTTAAGTCATAAGTTTTAAATATAGTTATCCTTCTAACCCTTTTCCTTGAAAAAATCATTTAGAATAGGATTATCATTTGGATAACTAGCTCACTCTGGAGATTCCTTCTTCACTCAGATCACCCACATCTGAAGAAGGTTTCCATGTGTCAATAGATAGTTTAGTTTTCTACAAACTTAGCATAGGGTGCATATCTAATTGATAACAGTTTTTGGCACACCCGGTGGGACTCTAAAAATTTATTTCAGGAAGAGTTTTAATTTCTAAGCATGTTGTTTGGTGTATACAGATACAATGTTATTTTAGCCTTTTAGAAGTTTTTTATATACCTGGAAACTCTGTCTTTATTTCTGCATGCAGACTTAGTGCAACCTGTACATGAGAAAAGTACAAACCCGATCAAGTTCTGTACTTTTCAAGTACCTGTAGTTATCCCCACCATGAAGGAGAGGCAGAACAACAAAGAGACTGTTTGAAACACCTGTGAGGTCAAAATCAATGCCTCCATTTTTCAGCTCTTTAGTCCTATCACTAGGAAATCCTTTTCCTATAGCACAAGCACCACCAATGGAAATGGCAAGACAACACCCATTTGTACCTTTTAACGGGGGAAGCCTATTGAATATTTTCTAGCACAATGACATCCTAGTGGCAACCATCAAAAGTTTTTCATATTTTACTAGAGAAGATCACACAACACCGGTTGACCACATTCGAGACGTCGCCACTTTATGCTCAGTTCACAACATCACTCAAGAGAATGTGGCATTGAGGCTCTTGGCTGCGTCCTTGAAAGGAAAAGCATTGTAGTGGTTCAGACGCCTAAAGCCAAACTCCATCACGACGTGGGATGAGTTGGGTGATGGATTACACCTATAGTTCAAAGATAAGTTAGACCATCTGTCCCTGTTAGAACACTTGAGCACGATTAAGAGAGCACCACATGAGCATATGGCAGATTTCAATTACTGATTCCAAAGTACTTGGGACTGAATTCCCTTAATGGTGAAACCAACACCTCAACATGCTTTTTTGTTTTTCCTAAAGGCTTTGAATAGCAATATTTTAGTAATGATCTAGTCTATGGGTGGGTTCACACTTCCCAATTCTTTTGACATCACTATTAGAGCAGAAAACTATCTTATCCAAGCTAGAGACATTGCCCCTAGGCCTCCTATGCCATTTTTTCTAGAAATACAACCACCTATTCTTGTTGCTTTACCTCCTTTAGCTACTATCCCACATGTTCTAGCAATAGGGTATCACACTGAAGTTCCTGAGCATGTTGTTCTAGCCCAGTCCCAAGAGCTTTAGGATATAAGAAATATACTTAAAACTTTTGGAAATGATCTTGTAAGCATAAAAAAACATGTTGGCCAAGAGCATAAGCCTTATCAAGCCCCTTATCAGCAAAATCAACAAAATAGACCAGCCTTTCAAAATGATTACTAAGGCCAAAAAAGGAATTTTAATCCTCGATGTTTCCAACCCTTTAACCTAAACACTTCCAGTTCGTCAAAATAACTTTTACCACAAAATAATGTTGCCCAAGATTGTGATTGGTGTTATCCATGCAATCAGCCCCATAACCAGTCAACATGTGTTAATGGCATGAGAAATCAGGCCTTAATGGTCCAAAACAACTATGTTGGTTCAGAGAACATTGCATATTAGAATCAAGAGCAACAAGATAACATTAAATGGTCAAGATCAACATAATTCTCTTGTTTCAACCAATACCAAATCGAAGAAAAGACCAATGGATTTGGGGAAACAAGCTAAAAATGTAAAGTAGCAGTCTGTTAAGGACAAGCTACCTATTTCTCCACCTCATGTTACTCCTGCAACCCATCCTAAAGTGCAGATTTTGCAAAGAGGCTAATATATACCTAGGAAAGATCAGTCTAAGATGCAGTCGCAGCCTATGCAGAATGGAAACGATGTTGCTGCTCTTAAAAGTCAGCAAAAAGGTGAGCCCTATTTCTTTCAATGTTGTTAAGCATCTGAAAAAAGCCATAGTTAGCATGTCAGTTTTAGATTCTTTGCATATTCTAGGTCAAAAGAGTTTGTTGCAGGATGCCTTGGATCAACTTTCTATTTTTGACGATGCCAATCAAGGGAATACTAAGATTGTGCTTGCAAATGGCCTGGAGGTTAAGAATGAACATAAAACTAAAGAGGTCAAGCCTCCTTAATTTTACTTGAGTTTGATTATTGGTGATAAAATAGTACATAATTGTATGGTGGATTCTAGTGCGAGTAGCTCAGTCATGCCTAAAAGCTTAGCCAACAAACTAGGTCTTGTTTATGAGCCTAATTCCTAGAAAGGTGTTGTTTAGTTGGATGGCTCTGTATTGTTAAAACTGCTGGTGTGATTAAGAATTTATCCCTTACCTTGCATGCTTCCACAAATTTTGCAATTCATCATGATATACATGTCATTGACCTACTGCCCCATTTTTCCATTTGCCTCTCAAGGGATTTTACAACTAAACTGGGTGGGTTTTTGTCTTTTGATTGGTCTCATCTGTTCTTTAGAACAAGATATGGTATGAAAGTAACCATAAAGTTTGAACCTCTAGCCAAAAACCATATCAAGTAGTATGTCCTGAGTCTATAAATGCTAACCTCTACATCACCCCTATATTGGAGGAGAAAACCATGACCTTATAACACAACACCCCTATAGAAAATGTGAATCTAGATGAGTTCATAGCCAAAGATCACAAGCTTGATCCTTTTTAGTACACAAATGGGATAAGATTAGGGGTTTATATGATTCATGAAACTAATGTTGTTATACGTAATCTAATAAAAAAGGAAGAGCAACCCGTAGAGATAAAAGATGAGCTTTGGAAGCTTTACTTTGATGGCTCAAGGAGCAGTGTAGGTGCTGGTGGTGGAGCCATGTTGGTTTCACTAGATGGAAACAAGTATTATTCGGCTTTTAGGTTTGCATTCAACAGTACAAATAATATGGCTGAATATGAAGGACTGGTGCATGGCCTAGAATGGGCCCGAAAGAGAGGTATTAAATTCTTACGAGTCTATGGTGATTTAGAATTAATAGTGAATCAAGTTAGAAATCTGAATGCTACAAAGAATGACTCATTTAAAAAGTATAAGCATCGAGTATTGGATTTGATAGAAAATTTTGATGCTTTTAATATTCTTTTAGTTCATATAAGTGAAAATAAACATGTAGATAGGTTTGCTACCATAGGAGCCCAATTTGATATTCCAAATGAGATTCAAAAGGTAGAGGCATGTCAGTATGTAAAAATTATAGTCAGAACTTCTATACCTGACAATAATGTGAGTTGGTAGGTTTTTGATAGTGATGAGCAAATTGTGAGTTTTTTAATTGTTGAAGCCGAGTTTGCAGATGGAAACCAACAAAAGTGGCAACAACAATATGATAACCGGATTGTGCAGTTAAAGAAAAACAAGCTGCCAAAGGGTTTGGTGACCTTAGAATCTATTTTCAACTCAGATGATCAAGTGCAAAAGGATAAGTGCAGCATGACTATCAAGGAAGAACACTATGAGGCGATTGAGATTTTCAAGGGTAAGCTTTTGAAGCTGGGAAAGGTACATACTAAGGAGGAACAAAAAACTTTCATTTTGTTATGTCAAGAGTTCAGTGATGTTTTTTCCTGGAAATACAAAGACTTAAATGGCTTTTATCTAGATTTAGCCCAACACACTATTGAATTAGAGCCTGATGTGATGCTAGTAAGGCAGAAACATAGACCCCTTAATCCCAAGTTAGAGTACCTTATGAAGGATGAACTAAATAAGTAAGTTGAGAGTGGCATTATTTTTCTTATCAAGCATACATCTTGGGTATCTAACTTAGTTCCAGTTACAAAGAAAAGTTGGGAAATTAGATTGCATGTTGATTTTTGGGATTTGAATAAAGCTTCCTTGAAAGATCATTATCCACTTCCTTCCATGGAACAAATTTTGCAAGTGGTTTCTGGTTCTAACAGATTTTCTTTGCTGGATGGGTACTTAGGTTATCATCATATTCTAGTAAAGAAAGAAGATTAGTTCAAAACAAAATTTACAACCAAATGGGGCACTATGGCCTACAAGAAGATTCTTTTTGGCTTATCCAATGTTGGAGCAACATTTCAGCGAGTGATGGACATGGCTTTCCATGGCTTCATGAATAAATTTGTTCTAGTAGATTTAGATGATTTTACAGTTTTTTCTAGAAATGCTAATGAACATTTTGAATACTTAATACAAATTTTCTAAAGATGCAGAGAGTTTGGAATGTCTCTCAATCCGAAGAAGTGTATTTTTTCTATGCACGAAGGTAAACTCCTTAGACATATTCTCTCAAAGAAAGGTATTTCTATAGACCCTGAACGAGTCTTTGCTATTCTTGAGTTGCCATTCCCAGCCCACAAGAAAGGCTTACAGAGCTTTCTTTGGAAGATTAATTTCATAAGAAGATTCATACCAAATATTGTAGCTTTGTTGCAACCTCTCACTATTATGCTTAAAAATAATATGCCTTTTAGCTGGACTAAGAAGGGTAAGTGAAGTTTTGAGAAAATAAAGGAAGCCCTAGTAGCTGCCCCTACCCTCATTAATCCAAATTATGATAGAGATTTTATTCTTTATGCTTTTGGAGGAATTGATAATATTTTAGCTATGCTGTGCCAACAAAATGATGAAGGCTTGGAGTAGCATGTGGCATTTTTTAGCCAAGTATTGCACGATTATGAGGTGAAGTATTCTTTTGTTGAGAAGCATGTTTTTACTATTGTAAGAAGCCTCAAGAAGTTTAGGCATATGCTATCTAATAACAAAATTCAATTATTAGTTGCTCATTCGACTGTCAAGGATTTCCTACTTAATCGAGATATTAATACTATACATGCTGGCTGGATAACCAAGGTTATGGAGTTTGATATCAACATTAAAATAACTAAGCTTGTCAGGGGAAAGGGTTTGTGTGAATAGATTGTAGGAAATACAATGGGAAGTAGCTTAAAAGAAGCTAAAAGTGTTGATACAGTGCTAAATAATGATGATATAGTTGCTATTTCAGTTCTTGCTACTTCCTGGGTGCAACAAATGATACAATATTTGCAGAATGGTGAGTGTCCTAAAGGCTTGGATAGAGGAAAGAGAAGGAACTACAAATTACAAGCCATTCCTTATGCTATTATTGATGGTATCCTTTATAAGAGAGATTTTAAGGGAGTTTTATTAAGATGTATTGAGTCTGCTAAAGTTGACAAGTTGTTAGCATAATTTCATGATGGGCCTTCAGGAGGTCATTTTGCTACAAGAACAACAACCCTGAAAATCATGTGGGCTAGTTATTATTGGACAGATCTATTTAAAGATGCCATTGCTTGGGTCTGAAGGTGTGATAAGTGTTCTTTGTTTGTTGGAAAAAAGAGACTTGCAGCCCTGCCACTGCATCCTATTCAAGTGAAGCAGCCATTTTCCAAGTGGGATTTAGAATTCATTGGATCAATCAACATGTCTTCAAGTATGGGTCATAATTGGATTCTTACTACAACAAAATACTTCACTAAGTGGATTGAAGTTGTTGCGTTAAAAGAAGCAAATGAAACTTCTATGCTTAATTTTTATCAGGACTTAGTGTTGAGATTTGGTACACTAGATTCGATTATTCTGACAATGGTTTAGCTTTCATTGGTTTAAGGATTTCTGACTAGTCAGTTAAGAATAATATTTTTCTGAACACATCTTCTAACTATTATTCATAGGGTAATGGGTAGGTAGAATCTACAAACAAGAACCTGATCTAGATAATCAAGAAAATAGTAGAGGACAACCAATGGACATGGCATGAAAATCTTAAGTTATACCTTTGGGCTGAAAATATGACTCCTAAAAGGGCCACTGGTTGTTCTCCCTATGTACTTGCTTATGGAAAGGAAGCTAAGTTACCTATTTCCATTGAGTTACCAGCTTTAAGTTTTGTTAAAGAACTAGAATTGTTGAATGAATAGCCTCTCGAAGTGAGGTTTGCACAGTTTATGGAGCTCGAGGAAACTAGAAAGGAAGCATTAAGGAAGATTGAAATAAATCAAGCTCAGATGAAGAATTATTTTGATAAAAGGGCAAGGCCACGAGATTTCATCATTGGTGACTTGGTTTTTAAATGGAATGAGTACAAAAGTAAACCTAGACGACATTCCAAATTCGATGCAATTTGGGATGGACCTTATGTGATCACGAAGTGCAAGGAGCACAACGCTTTCCAAATTTCTAATTTAATTAGAGATGCTGTCTATCTTGGTTAATGGGATCCACCTCAAGCATTTACTCTGAGATAAGTAATATCTTTTTAAATACATTTCTTTTCAGTAGTTTTGCTTTCCCTAAGCATTGTTGTGCATGTTTGGTTGGCCATCAGGGCCTATTAGTTTTCTTTTAGTACTGTTTGGTTTTGTTTTGTTGTTGTTTCAAGTGTTGTTTTGAGTTTTTGAGTTTGATGACAGGGCAGATTTGACTCCGCGACCAATGGAGTATTAAAGGAAATTGATCTAATGCTTAGTAGGCAAGCATTTAGGGGAAATTGCCAAAATGATACCAATTTTCACAACTCAATTGGAAGAGCTGATTAGTTGGATTTATCTCAAAATGAGGTATAGTTAGTTGATGCATTGTTTAAGATTGCTATATTGCATCAGATTTATCAAGTTTCAACTATGCAAGTGTTTTTAGTAAACAATTTTTTCCAGAGTTTTTCTCAGTGCATTGTAGTAGAAATGAAGTACAAGACATAATAGACAAATGAGTAAGAATAACAATTTCTTTGATTTATTTTATGATGCTTATTTACATTAAAATATTTCATTTGTTTGCAGGAACAAAATGATTGTACAATTTTGCATTTTGATGGATTTCTTTTTAGAATGGAAACAAGAAAAGAAATTAAAGTGCTCCACACAAGCCGTGGAAGTAACTATAACAATGAATTATGAGAATCATGCTACACTATTGAAGATGTAAGAGAGGAAGACACATAAGCATGAACATAATCATCATTTCTTGATGCTTATTGGTCGATGCAGAAGTGGTGCACCATCCTTCATCCTCGAGCTCTGATTGACTTGTAAGAGAAGTGAAGGGTTGTTAAAGCTCCGACTATGAACATACCTATATGAATCACCAACAATAATGTAAAATGTTGTTGATAATACATTGAACCAGTTGAGATAACATGAGTTAGACAGAAGTAGAAAAGGAAACATCAGAATAATATATTGTTTTATCTAACATTGTTTGTTTCCATGTGCATGAATAGGAAAATCTATGTAGCTGATCATCTCATGAAGGAATAAAAGCATGTGGAGTAAAATGGGATCCCACAAGGGTAGAGGTCGACATGCTACCCCTTAAACATACTAGTGGGATGAGTAAGGAAATAAAATTATCATGCTCATTTGAGCCATTCATGAAGGAGTGAAACAAATTTCAATTATCAAATTAATCAAGGACATTGTTCACTCATTACAATCAAATCTACATAATGAAGTGAAAATTACAAGTGGACAATGAACTTAATTCAGATACAAAATCAATTGAAATGCATCTTTTAAATATTGTCAAATTGATTGTATCTTTGTTGCCATATGTTTTGTTCATGCTTATTCATGCTGTCATGGTGTTCCTTCTAGTACAACAAGTGTTTCATGTCATAAATGTTGATAGTGAATAGACATACATATAAAATTCACAAAATAAAGCTACAATATTGAAGGATTGAAAGCTATTTACAATAGTTTCATTTAATCATTAGTGTTATCACTTGGATTTTGCACCCTGTTGAATGTAAAATTCAACAATCCAATGTAACATGGGAAGACCTCTAAAGTTGTAGGTTTCTTGTAAATAGAGGTCAACCTCCGGAGAAGGCTGGCCTCCTTTGGTATCACCTAAACTACTGATTCTATAGAGGAAAAGGGAGAAGGAGTAGATAAAAATAAAACTAAACCCTATGTTGATACACTGAACTAATAAGAATCATGAAATGAAAACAAGATGAACATACACTGGAAAACTAATGGTAGCTATTTCATTCACACAACATAACCTCTGTGAACTTATGCATCATTCTTGAAAAGGCTCGACCTACATACATATTTTAAGAAGGAAAGATGAATTTCACAACTTTAAGGTATGAATGTAGACTTAGAAAAGCACAGTTCAAAACTTACATAATCTGAAAAAAGGAAGAAGGTAGTATGAAAAGACTAACACTAATCTTCAAGGTAATCTCTGTATTCCAAATTCCAAAAGAGAGAGAGTTACAAAACATACATCAGCTGAGAAAGGATTGTTAAAAATCACTAACTCTCTAGAATGCATAATCCGAACCTTTTTTACAAAGAGGAAAAAATGCCCTATATACAAAAAGGTGTCGGCCCCTAGCCTAGGGCTTACAAAAATATCTGCTTTCATAAAGATATGCCCCTAGATATTTTAATGAAGTTAATCCTGCATTCAAGTGTATCCCTACTATCCATATTGGTGATAGATCACCCTCAGGGAAAGCCTTAAGATCTTTTACAGCATTAACTTCTGGTCTTTGTTTCCACCTTTGAATCTCCTTGCTGAGTTGCTTTGAATGCTTCTAAGTGTTACCATAAATGTTGATCCACTCCTCTACCAGCAGAGATCACAGCTGTCAAGGAGACTCGTGGCCTTTTCTTTCTATAGGTTGACTTCCTCTACAAGAAGCTTCAAACTTTCCCATTAGATCTCCACACCAATGTTCACCAAGCTGCTCCATTTCCTTTGATCTCAGAATAGATCCATACTGCTGCATTTCGTTGATCTTCTTTTTAGGGGTAGTCACAACAGTCAAATTGTCAATGGTTTTTCCTCAACTCCCTCTGATTGGGTGAACACATTCAACATAGGGCTCTCGGGGGATCAAAAGCTGCTTAGACTGAATCACATGTTGGTGAGACACTTACCATGTCTCAATGCGATTATACTTCTACAACATCATCGGCATAGCATACACCCATCGATGAGACCTCATATCGAACTCAAAAATCCCCAGCGAGATCTCTTCAGTCGGTGAGACATTACATCGACTTAGCCTTTTGTCAGTGAAATGAAACTTCATTCGGCAAGACATCGCCCTGTCAACCAGACATCATGACAAGTGGCAGGAGTCATGTCGATATCCAAAAATTGTTACCAAGACAATCGCATTTGGCAAGAGGTCATAACGGGTGCCAAGAGTCATACCAATATCCTTTTCCACTGGAAAGCTCATCGCTATAGGGAAGACTCCCCATAGTCAGTGAGACTCCCTGTCGAACTCCTCTTCTCAGCGATGAGTCCTACCACAACCACCTCCCTATTGGCGAGACACAATTCTCTCGATAGGACCTCATAGCAAGCTCCTTTCTTCTCCCTGATCTCACTTTATTTCGGCAAGACCCTATCGAATCGGCAAGACATCATGTCAAGGCTACCCTGTTTCCTGCGAGAGCTTACCTTCTTGTCTGGGAGACATCACTCAGTTGGTGAGACATCTCCCTGAACCACCAAACTCTCAGTGAGCTCTGAGCATTCGTCTTCTTCAAGACCTCCACCGAAGGGAATCCCTTTCGTTTTGGCGAGACCTCACCCCGTCAGTGAGACATCACGCTGAGCTCCTCCTATTTTAGTGAGACCCATCGCAGTTGGCAAGACATCATGCTAAAGGAAATAACATTTCATTGATGCTGCTTCACTTTGGCAAGAGTCCACCCTGTTAGTGTGACTTTACCGCTTCACTATCCCCTATCGCCGAGACCTTCCCATGTCGGCGAGACCTCTCACCGAACCTAAATCCTTCGGTGAGACCCTACTTGTTCATCAAGACATTATGGCGAACTCAAACCTTTCACTGAGACCACGTGCTGGGACCACCACTCCATGTCGGTGAGACCTCTCTGGGTCGGCCAAACCTTTTATCGAGTGCCAAACATTTTTCCGACACCCTGTCTTTTACCGAGAGCTCCATTCCTTTGGTGAGACTCCGATTGATCAGAAAGACCTTATTCCGAAGTCCCTCTGTCTTGGTGACCTGATTTAGCTCGTAAGTGACAATTGGGAAACATTTATGGTGACCTTTACTGGATTTTTTCCTTCTAAACCTAGAAACCAGTAGCCAAAACTTGTCCATTGGGCTCGAAGTCACTTAGTAAAAACCTCAAGAGTAGTTCACCTATGGCTGCAACTCACTTGAGACTCATGAAGTAGATTAGGACACTGAAAAATTATTGAAACAAGAGAAACTGAAGGGAAACTACCAAACTGTGCTGGAACAACACTTAGAGAATGAAACAACAATTAAACTAAAGTGCTGAAGCACTTATTGAAAGCATAAAACCTATTATACTCTATACAATGATAAATCATGCCTCAAAACAACATTTGAGGTGAATCCCATTAATTGGGATTAGTAACCTTTCTCCATCCGTGTTTGATAATTGGAATGCATTATGCTCCTTGCATTCAGTAACAACAAAAGGACCTGCCCAAAAATGGTCAAATTTTGTATGTTTGCCTGGACCGCTCTTTAGCACATCCCACTTGAGAACAACATCCCCTTCCTTGAAAAATTTGGCTATAGCTTTTTTATCAAATGTTTTCTTCATTTGAAGCTGATGATACTCCAAAATTTTCATTGCCTTGTCTCTTGATTCTGTGAGCTCCATGAGCTCTACATATCTCATGGACATTGGGTCTTGTTCTTCATACATCTCCAACTGGTGAATAATGTCTAAAGCTAGAAGCTCTACCGATAGAGGTAATCTAGCCTATTTACCATAAATGAGTACATATGGAGAATTACCAATTGATCTCTTAGGGGTTATTCTATCTGCCCAAAGTGTAGATTTCAATGTGGTTTGCCAAATTCTTTGATTCTCTTCCATAGTCCTCTTAATGATTCTGATCAAGTTTTTATTTGTACTTTCAGCTAATCCATTACCCTGTGGGTAATAATTGAAGGAAGTATTCAAATGAATTCTATGGTTAATAGCCTAATCTGTGACTCTTAATCCAACAAATGCAAGAGCATTATTTGAAATGATGGAGTCAGGAACTCCAAATCTGTTGATTATGTCTTCATAAAAATTCAAAACTGAAGATTCATTTGCTTCTTTCAAAGTTGTTGCTTATGTCCATCATGTGAAATAGTCTATAGCAGTAAGCACCCACTTGTGACTAGCACTGGATGGTGGATTAATTCGACCAATAAAGTCAATTCCCCATCTCATAAAGGGTTGTTCTACCTGAATTGGATGTAAAGGCATAGCATGAAGCTTTTCCTTTCTTGCAAACAGAGCACATTTAATACACTTCCTTGACCATGCATATGCATCTTTAAACAAGTTGGGCCAGTAGTAACCAGCTCTCATAATTTTCCAAGCGGTTGTCCTTGGAGCAAAGTTCTCTCTTGAAACTCCATCATGAAACTCATGCAATACCTTTTCTCTTTGATTAGTATCAATGCACCTTAATAAGACACCATTCAGATCTTTCTTGAAAAGGATATTATCAATAAGGACATAAGGAATTGAATGCAATATGAAGTATCTTCATTTTTCTCTGTCCAAACCTGGTGGACATTCACCAATATGAAGAAAGTGGGTCATTTCTTGAACCCAACCTGCAACTGATGCAGGTACAACACCTTGAACATTTTGAGGCTAATTAGTATTGGTTAAAACAGCACCAACTTCTAATTTATGTGCATCTTCGGAAGTGGAGGCAAGTTGTTCACAAAGTCCTCTACCTCTGACTAGTTTTGTGATTTTGATGTTGACATCAAATTCCATTACTTTTGTGATCCACCCTGCTCTTTTCTCACTCAGATCTTTGTTCAACAAAAACTCCCTCACACTTGGGTGTGCAACCAAAATATGAATTTTATTATTTGAAACTAGAGGCCTAAACTTCTTTAGGCTTCTGATTACAACAAGAACATGTTTATCAACAAATGTATATTTCTCTTCACAATCAGCAAGTACTTGACTAAAGAAAGCTATTGGCTGCTCTAAATTATCCCTATTTTTCTGAACCAGCATAGTAGATATTGAACTAATGCCACCAAAAGCATACAAAAAGAAGTCTTTAGAGAAATATGGATTTACTAGTGTTGGAGCTAATGCTAAGGCTTCCTTGATTTCCTCAACTATGTTTCGCTTCTCTAGCCCAACTGAAAATTGCATTCTTTTTGAGCATGGAAGTCAAGGGATGTAGTAAATTTGGACATTAGGAATGAATCTTCTTAAAAAGTTGATTCTCCCCAAAAATATTTGCAATCCTTTCTTGTGATTAGGCAATGATAGTTCAAGTATAACTTTGACTCTTTTAGGATCAATGGTAACTCTGTCTTTTGATACTATGTGTCCTAACAGTTTACCTTCATGAACTGCAAAAATACTCTTTGTAGGATTGAGAGATATTCCATATTCTCTACATTTTTCAAAAAATTGCTTTATATGTAACAAGTGTTCATCTGCCTTCTTTGAATATACAGTTATGTCATCTAAATACACCAGCAAATTTTTTTGGATTAAGCTTTGAAATTCCATATCCATGGCACGCTGAAAGGTGGCATCAACATTAGATAAACCAAAAGGAATTCTCTTGTAGGCCATAGTGCCCCATTTTGTTGTAAATATTGTTTGATACTGATCCTCTTCTTTTACTAGAATCTTGTTATAACCAAAATACCCATCCAGAAGAGAAAATCTCTCTGAACTAGCAACAACTTGGAGAATTTGTTCCATAGATGGTAAGGGATAATGATCTTTCAGAGATGCTTTGTTAAGGTCTCTAAAATATACACATAGTCTTATCTCACCACTCTTTTTTCTAACTGAAACAAGGTTTGAAACCCACGATGTGTGTTTAATTAGAAATATAATATCCCCCTCAACTAACTTGGTCAGCTCTTTGATCATTAAAGGTTCAAGCTTGGGGTTCAATGGTCTCTATTTTTGTCTAATAGGCTTGGCATCAAGTTCTAACTCAATTGTATGTTGTACAATATGAGGATCAAACCCTCTTAAATCAAAATATTGCCAAACAAAGACATCATGATACTCTTAGCATAAAACAATGAAATCTATTTTATCTTCAACTAAATAGACCTTGCCTAATTTGATAAGCTTACCTTTAAAGATTTCCACTTCTTCATAATGATCTTTCACTTGAATGTTGACCTTGTTCTTCTTAAGCTGGTCATCAGAATTGAATATGGATTCCAAGGTAACCAACCCTTTGGGAAGTTTATTTGTCTTCAGCTATATCACTTGATCATCATACTGCTATTTGATCTTGTCTTGGTTTACTACAGAAAATTGATCTTCTTGGAACAGAAAGGTTAGAATCTGTTCATTTCTTTCAAATACCTTCCAGTTAATGTTGTTATCAGGGATTGATGACCTGATAACCACCTTGACATACTGCTGTATTTTATCTTCTTAATATTGCCTGTGATATCAAACTGTGCCCCAATTGCTGCAAGTCTATCAACATGCTTATTCTGATTTCGTGGAATAGAAATTAGATTGAAGGCCTTAAATTCTTCAATTATATTCCATACTCTATTTCTGTAAGACTTCAAAGCATCATTCTTGGCAACATTCAGCCCTCTAACCTGATTAACTATCAATTCACTGTCTCCATAGACTTTCAAACAGTCAATTTCTCTTTTCCTTTCCCACTCAAGGCCTTGAATGAGTCCTTCATACTCAACACTGTTGTTAGAATAGGAAAAAGAAAAATGAAAGGATGAAAAATACTTATCACCTTGTGGAGAAACCAACATTGCACCTCCACCTACTCCATTCTTGCTTCTGGAACCATCAAAAAACATTTCCCAGAGTTCATTTTGCTGTTGCAATAATTGATCTATACTTTTTTTGAGGTTTGGAACCTCTGCATCATGTTCAAGCATCACATAATTACCCATACCGACATCTTGAATAACATCTTCAGGACTGTCCAACACATTTTCAGCTGTCCATTCATGTAGTAGCACATCAAGAACAACTTATGCTTGAAGTTCTTAAACGACAGCTAGTTCACTGTCAATAAAAATGACACAATTTGTGTCTACAACAGTAAGAACAACATTGATAGGACTTGGGTTATATGACTCAATATGATCTTTAGCCAACTTTTTAGATTTAATGGTAACCTTAGTTCCATATCTCGTTCTAAACAACATATGTGACCAATCAGCTGACACATAACCACCTATCTTAGCTGTAAAGTCTCTTGAGAGGCACAAAGAAAAGAAAGGAGAGAGATCTATGACACATATGTCCTGAGGAACTGAAAAATTAGGACAAGCATGAAGGGTAAGACTCAAATCCTTAATAATACCCAATGTGTTAACATAAGTACCATTTAATTGAATCACTCCTTTCTCTAAAGGCTGATACTTTAGTCCAAGCTTGTCAGCGATTTGCTTTGGCATTACTAAGCTACTAGCTCCACTATCTACCATACAGTTATGAACTAACTTATCACCTATGATTACAAACACGTAAAATGGAGGTGGTTTGACTTCTTTTCTTGCCTCTTTGCTAGGCTGTTTATCTTTTTCTTGAGGATTATTTGTTAATATAGTTCTCACTTGATCTATTGGAGACTTAGATTCATTAGACACTTTAAAATTTGACAAAGTTGAATGCAACATATCCTTTTGACCTGGGATAGCTAATGAATCCCACATAGACATTGTTACATTCATCTTTTTCATACTATCAAGAATATTATATGGTACAACTGGGTTCACTTTATGATGTACCTTTATGCTAGCATGATCAGCTTGCAAGTGAGGCTGCTCTTTAACTGGGAGTTGCTGATTTCTTTGCGAACTAGGAGTTACTTGAGATGTAGATGGTTCTGCAACTGTTGCTTTCCCTCTACCAGTTGCTTGATTCAACTCAAAAGCTCTTTTCTTCGCCCTTGTGTTAGTTTCAATTGGAGAATTATCTACATTCAATCCACATAATTCCTTACCTTTCCAGTTAAGTAAGGTAGTATCATTGGTAAGATGGTCTTGGTGTTGTGGAGATGCATCATTGAATTCATTCTACTGTGAACTCGAGGCATTATGTACCATAAGTGCCTGATTAATGAGTCCATTTGAGCAAGTAACCTGATTGTGAGGTTGGTTAAAAGGGTAGCACCACTCATAATCTACTGCTAGGTTGTTTTGAATAGGGACAAGATCCTTAACTTTTTGCCGGAGCATAAGATTGAAAAGGTCTTGTGTTTACACTTGTCTTGGGCCTTGGTAGTTGCCTTGATAAGCCTATCTGGGCATGTGCAGGTCATGGTATGCAAACAAGCCCTTAAGGCAAAAAATTCAGAAAAATCAGTGTTAGGCAACTTGACATAAATATTTGAATAAGTTATCTACATTATTTCAAAAATATGTAAGAATAGAATTTGTAGAAAATTGAATGTAGTTTCTAAAATACTAGGTTTATTTAAAAAAAATAAAATCTATTTGGTGAAAATTTGAAATTTCAATGCAGAGTACTTAAATTTCAGGGAAAAATAAGAAGTAGGTGTCTCCCCGACCACCCTAACCATAATAAAATGATAATATTTTTTGTAAGATTTTATATATAAATAGAGGACTCATGTCCAGATGGATGCATATTTTTTTGTAATTTTTTTCCAAGTAAATAATTAATTATGATTTTTTATTACAAATTTTAGAAAATATAAAACTCGTCATTCTACCACCTTAACTTGGTCAAAATTCATGAAATTTAATTTTATTTTTTAATCCTATAGTATGTAAAGCATAGAATGTATGTATGTTTGATTCAAAAATATGATACCATTTGAAAGTTATAGATGTTTTTCAATCACCTCATCGACGACTTTAGTGTAATTCTAATAGAAAATGAATAATAATTATTTATTAAATTCAAATTAAATCATAATTTATATTTTTGGAAAGCTAAGAATCTCCTCTAAAAACCCTTTTCATTTCATTAATTTTGGGTGAAAAAAAAGTCGTCAGCCACATACCCTACAAATATTGCCACTTTTTGGCATACCATGATCCTGCACATACCCATCTATTACCTTGATATTGTTGTTGCTGACCTAAATTCTACTGTTGATAAGGCCTATTATATGATTGCTACTTTTCCAAGGTCACGAGCTTATTTCAAAAAGTTTGTAATAAACTTTTGATCTCCTCTAACTCATTTGAAGATCTTGAAACAACAGTTTCTTGTGTTATAGTAGCTGGAACTGCAGCTAATACTATTGGAAATGGTGGCAAAGGTGTAAAAGATGGTATCTATAAAGGGATATTCGAATGAATATCTAGAAATATAGGCATTAGTGGCCTAGGAGAAAGTTTACCAGCTTGTATTAAGCTATTTTCAGTTCCAATTACTACTTCAAATGCATCTGGTAGGGAAATACCCCCCATTGATTGTATCATAATGGCTATATCATTGTTAAGAGCCTTCAAAAAGTACAAAAATGCATATTCTGGAGGTAGTCTCACTATTGTAGGAATTCTATCCTAGGTTCTTTGAAATCTAAAATTGAAATCATTCATTTGCTCCTGAGGAGCCCTCTTAAGTGTAGTTAATTGCTCCAACAAAGACAAATTATCATACCTGTCCTGAAACTGCCTGTGCAATTTGTCACCCAACTCATCCCAAGTGGCAATTGAGCCTACTCCAAGACTCCTGAACCACTGTAATGCTCTTCCTTTGAATGGTACTACAAGTAATCTTATAGCTACGTCTTCTTGTGTGATATGTTGCACACCACATAAGGAAGCAACATCTCGTATATGTTCAATCCGGGTAGTCTGATCCTCCTCGGTGAAAATTGGAAAGCTTTTCAAAACTACCATTGGAATGTCATTGTGTTGTGTCAAATTTAATGGACTACCTCCATTAAATGGCACAAAAGGATGATTTATGGGAGCAGCCATTGAAGGTGGATTTACTTGCACTCCAGGTGAAACAAAAGATGGGACAACAATATGGAATCTCACAGATGGCAAAGTAGATTTGGTTCTTCCAGAATAGATAAAAGTTGTCTCTGTCCTCTCTATTACCCTGCCTTATTTTCTTGGTGGTGACAACTCCAAATATTCAAAAGGACCTGAGCTGCTCCTTGTCTGAACTCTTCTCATAAATTGTAAAAGCACTGATTATGAAGTTCTTCCTCTTTATGGAGTCGCCAAGTATGCAAAAATTGACTTCTGTAAAGTCTGAACTTGCTGGTTGCATACCAAACCAACAATATAATGTGGAACTGGTCCCACTGGGCATCCCAGAACTGTTATCACTTGGATTTTGCACCTTGTTGAATGTAAAATTCAACAATCCAGTGTAACATGGGAAGACCTCTAAAGCTGTAGGTTTCTTGTAAACAGAGGTCGACCTCCAGAGAAGGCCGACTTTGTTTGGTATCACCTAAACTACTAATTCTGTAGAGGAAAAGGGAGAAGGAGTGCATAAAAATAAAACTAAACCCTATGGTGATACACCAAACTGATAAGAATCGTGAAATGAAAACAAGATAAACATACACTGGAAAACTAATGGTAGCTATTTCATTCACTCAACATAACCTCTATGAACTTATGCATCATTCTTGAAAAGGCTCGACCTACATACATGTTTTAAGAAGGAAAGATGAATTTCACAACTTTAAGGTATGAATGCAGACTTAGAAAAGCACAGTTCAAAACTTGCATAATCTGAAAAAAGGAAGAAGGTAGTATGAAAAGACTAACACTAATCTTCAAGGTAATCTCTGTATTCCAAATTCCAAAAGAGAGAGAGTTACAAAACATACATCAGCTGAGAAAGGATTGTTAAAAATCACTAACTCTTTAGAATGCATAATCTGAACCTTTTTTACAAAGAGGAAAAAATGCCCTATATACAAAAAGGTGTCGGCCCCTGCCCTAGGGCTTACAAAAATATCCGCGTTCATAAAGATCTGCCCCTAGATCTTTTAATGAAGTTAATGTTGCATTCAACTGTATCCCTGTTGTCCATATTGGTGACAGATCACCCTCAGGGAAAGCCTTAAAATCTTTTACATCATTAACTTCTGGTCTTCGTGTCCACCTTCGAATCTCCTTGCCGAGCTTCTTTGAATGCTTCTGAGTGTTACCATAAATGTTGATCCACTCCTCTACCAGCAGAGATCCCAGCTATCACAGAGACTCGTGGCCTTTTCTTTTTTATAGGTTGAATTCCTCCACAAGCAGCTTCAAACTTTCCCATTAGATCTCCACACCATTGTTCACCGAGCTACTCCATTGCCTTTGATCTCAGAATAGATCCATACCGCTACATTCTGTTGATCTTTTTTTCAGGGGTAGTCACAATAGTCAAATTGTCAATGGTTCATCCTCGGCTCCCTCTGATTGGGTGAACACATTCCATGTAGGGCTCCCAGGTGATCAAAAGCTGCTTAGACTAAATTGCATGTCGGTGAGACACTTACCGTGTCTCCCCGATGTGATTATACTTCTACAGCAGCATCAACATAGCATACACCCATTAGTGAGACCTCATATCAAACTCATAAATCCCCGGTGAGATCTCTTTAGTCGGTGAGACATTACACCAATCGAGCCTTCTGTCAGCGAAATGAAACTTCATTCGGTGAGACATTGCCCTGTCAGCCAGACATCACAGTGAGTGGCAGGAGTCATGTCAATATCCCAAAATTGTCACCGAGACAATCGCATTCAACAAAAGGTCATAATGGGTGCCAAGAGCCATACCGATATCCTCTTCCACTGGCAAGCTCATCGCTATTGGAAAGACTCCCCATAGTCGGCGATAATTCCTGTGAAACTCCTCTTCTCGTCAATGAGTCCTACCACAACCACCTCCCTATCGGTGAGACACAATTCTCTCGGCAGGACCTCATAGCGAGCTCCTTTCTTCTCCCCGATCTCACTTTATTTTGGCAAGACCCTATCGGGTCGGCAAGACATCATGTTGAGGCTACCTTGTTTCCTTCGAGAGCTTACCTTCTTGTCAGGGAGACATCACTCATTCGGTGAGACATCTCCCCGAACCACCAAACTCTCGGTGAGCTATGACCATTCATCTTCTTCAAGAACTCCATTGAAGGGAATCCCTTTCATTTCGGCGAGACCTCACCCCATTGGTGAGACATCACGCCGAACTCCTCCTATTTCGGTGAGACCCATCACTGTCGGTAAGACATCATGTTGAAGGAAATAACATTTCACTGACGTTGCTTCACTTCGGCAAGAGTCCACCTTGTCGGTGAGACTTTACCCCTTTGCTAGCCCCTGTCGCCGAGACCTTCTCGTGTTGGTGAGACCCTGCTTGTTCGTTGAGACATTACGGCGAACTGAAACCTTTCACCGAGACCACGCACTAGGACCACCACTCCATGTCGGCGAGATCTCTCTGGGTCGACCAGATCTTTTATCGAGCGAAAAACATTTTTTTGACGCCCTATCTTTTTACTGAGAGCTCCATTCCTTCGGTGAGACTTCGGTTGATTGGCAAGACCTTATGCCAAAGTACCTCTGTCTTGGTGACCTGATTTAGCCCGTAGGTGAAAATTGGGCAACAATTAGAATGCATGAGGATTGTTGAGAAACAAGTACATTGGCATTGTCAAGCTATTTGAGTATAGAATATCAAAAGGAATAATTTTGGTTATGTTTAGGAACAAGTTGGGAACATAAGGACCAAAAGAGAAGCATTTTTTTATTCCATGAAAGCTTTGAGCTGAGAATGCACATTTTTTTGAAACATTTGAGTAGATGGAATGAATGATATCAAGCATCGAAGCAACCAATAAGAACATCCATTTTGCTACAAGAGGTACAAGGTAAAAGAGGAGATGTTGTTTGGTTTTACTTCAATGGAAGAATAATGAAAGACAATGTAAATATGCAAATAGAAGAATGGAAAACTTTTTGAAAATCATTCTCCATCTTAAAGTAAGCAAGTTACAGTACATGGAGTTTTCAACTTTAAATAAAGTTTTTCCTTTGAAATACAAAGTACCCATTTTGGTTTTTTAACTCAAAATGCAGAATATAATCAAGAGGTAGAGTTTCAAGCTTTTAAGCTCTTAAAAATGGTGGATATAGTAAGAAAAGGCCACGGCCATGAAGTCCTGCAAATGTATTCCTGAATCTAGGTGTTTTATTTATGAAGGAAATGAGTGTTATTTGGGTCGAGCACAAAAGTTTCAAAGGGTTTTCTTCCATTTTTACAAATACCCACATGGTGTTTTAGTCTTAAAATGAAGATTTCTTCTTATCACAATTTACCCATATGAGGGTTTTTTCCAAAAAATACAAAATGCATAGAATGCTATCATGGGTCAAGCCCGGTAAATGGAGAAATACAAAAGAATTGCAGGAAAATGTAACAAGAGTTTTTTAGAGCATTTTCTTTTCAATTCTTACTTTGGAATGAAAATTGAGTGTTTCAAAATACCTAGATCAAGCATGCAATAGCCACAGCCTAGAATGGTTTGTTGGTTCACAATGTTCATGGAAATCAAAACCCATTTACAGTTTGTCATTTTTTTGTCAAATACATAGCATTTTGTGAAATACAGGGTTTTTTTTGGTGCAATTTCATCACATAAGCATTCAAGCAAGTTGTGGCCTCTACAGTGGCCTATATATTTTCCCTAAATATTCATCTTTTTCTCACACAAGAAAAGCCTTTATAATTTTTTATTTAAGAGGAAAATGCAAGGAAAATGAAAGGGATACGTAAGCTTACCATGATTTGTAAGGAGAGCATCTTAAGCCGTGGCTGAGAGCTTCATATAATTCCCATGGTCAAGCCCTCATGTTGGCCAAAGTGGAGGTATAAAGCAAGGAGAATATAGAACACAAAAGATTTATCAGAAACTACATTTGAGCCCACGACCTTGAGGCTAAAAGATTGCTTAAAAGCAAAAGGAGGAATCCACGAAATGGCTCGAAAATAGCTTACTCTTGTTTGCAAATGAAGAATCAACTCATAGAGAAATCAACAGTCCAAGTCTCCAAGCTTTTCTTGTTAAACCCTAACTCCATGATGGCGGCTAGATGCAGAGAGCAAACTCTTCAAAACACCAAGTGCGAAATGAGTGAGATTAGGGTTTGTGTTTAGTTTTGTTCCCATTTTCCCTAATTTGATTTTGGGCTTATCACCTTAGGTTAAGTTTTATGCCTTCAACATTTATCATTTGATAATGTGTTCATACCCTAGGTTGAGCTTTTGGAGGTTTCATTTAACTTCATAAGCCTAAGCCTTTAGTATATCTGTTGATTTATTTCAAAGTCTAAATACCTAAGGCATTTTATTTTAATGTCGATGCTTATTCCTTAGAGATATTCATATATTCCTTAGGTTTATTTTTTGATTGATTTTCTAGAAATTAATTAAAATGCAATGATAAATATAGCCATTATATTTTTATGATTTTTTTAGAAGAAAAATCAATTTATAGTGAGATTTAAAGTTGTAATATTTTTTCAAAGATTTTTAAAATCTTAATTGCAAAAATAGGTCAAATTGAGAGAGTTAAGACTGCAAGTATCTTGTAAAGCAAAGATTAAAACAATGTTTTTATAAATTGTTTTATTCTTTTTGCTATTTTTAGCAGTTTATTGAAAGCTGGGTGATTAATTCTTTCCTTGGGAGAATTTGAGAAGCATGGGATGAAGATGAGGTGCTTTTTTAGCTTTTAAAGCAAAATGGACCTATTTTTAGATGCTTTTTGGGATGGACATGCAAAAAGTGTGAGTTTTCCACTTTTATTACATAAGATGATGCAAATTTGGAGGATTTTTTTTGGGCTTTTTTCTTGAGCTCGGATTAGGGTTTTGGAGAGTTATATTTTGAAGAAAGACTTAGAGTTTTTTTCAGTTCATATTTTTGCTTCTTGCTCTGGCACACATTCTGAGAGCTTGTGAACATTTTTGCACTCAAACTTTGGGATACTCCTTCAGTTTAATAAAGCAACATTCCTATTTCTCAATTTTTGTCTCCTTTGCAATCTTAGTTTGATGTTTCCATTGTGATTCTGTTTACACATCCTTTTTTTATGTCCTATTATTGCAAATTTTGATACAAAAAGTTCATTTGATACAGGTTGCATGTTGTGTTTGAATCTAGATCTTCACACAAATCAATTATGTATTGGGTGTTCATGAGAGATTGTGAAGTTATTGTTGTTTTCTGAGAGTTGTTTGTGGGTAGATAATCAAAGTCATCATTAAAGTTCTAAAAATCACTTTAAGTCATAAGTTTTAAATCCAGTTATCCTTCTAACCCTTTTCCATCAAAAAATCATTTAGAATAGGATTATCATTTGGAGAACCAAATCACTCTGGAGATTCCTTCTTCACTCAGATCACCCACATCTGAAGAAGGTTTCCATGTGTCAACAGATAGTTAAGTTTTCTACAAACTTAGAATAGGGTGCATATTTGATTGATAATAGAGCCATAAAAAAATTGTGATATCCAAGTTAAGAGCCCTAGTATCTTATGTGTAGCATGTCCTTGCAATACACGAGGTCATTGGTGTGAATATCTACAAAAGACTAAAACCATTAGCATTTAAATTTTCAAGCAACATTGCTACTCTCACACAACATTGTGGAGAACTGCGACTATGTTGAGTTTGGACAAGAAAAAGGAAAAGATCCTTCGTCGATGCCCCCATCCAGAAGGCAACTCCAAAGGCGCAACAAATCCAATTTCGTAGCAAGTTGGGTGCCACTTTTTAATGTAGATGAGGGCTATCTAATTCATAGCAATCGGGTCGAATTTGCATATGTTCTTAGCAGCTAAATGAATTTCCCAAGTCTATAGTGAATATTCCATGCTTGAAAGCCCGCACATTTTCTCAGTGATGCAGGAAAAAGGAAACCCCTTGTGCAGATGCAATCATATAAGTTATCGTTGAATCTCATAGATCTATGATTCTCATAATGTGGAGATCAAAGCAGAAGTGAATGTTGAGGTAGGGGGTTCAATTTATTTTAAGGAACTCCATGCAACAATGACAATTTGGGTAATTCATTGGGGTAGATAGTATATTAGTTCTTGACTATTACTAGGTATGTGTAGGATCATGATGGGCCAAAAAGTGGCAATATTATGGGTATTTGTAGGGTATGTGGCTGATGAATTTTTTTTACAAAAAATTGATGAAATGAAAAGGGTTTTTGGAGGCTATTCTTAGCTTTCCACCAATATAAATTATGAGCATTTAATTTGAATTTAATAAATAATTATTATTCATTTTCTATTAGAATTACAACTAAAGTCCTGATCGATAGGCTGATTGAAAAACATCTATAACTTTCAAACAATATCACATATTTTGAATCTAAAACATGTGTCACATTATGTGATTCACATACTATAGGATTAAAAAAAGAAAAATCAAATTTCATGAAGTTTTGACCAAGTTAAGGTGGTCAGACATACAAGTTTTTATATTTTTTAAAAGTTGTAATAAAAAAATCATAATTAATTATTTACTTGGAAAAAAATTACAAAAAAATATGAATCACATCCGGACATGAGTCCTCTACTTATATATAAAATATTATAAAAAAATATTATCATTTTATTATGGTTAGGGTGGGACAGAAACCTACTTATTTTTTCCTCTAAAATTTAAGTACTACCCATTGAAATTTCAAATTTTCACCAAATAGATTTTATTTATTTTAAATAAACCTAGTAGTTTAGAAACTACATTCAATTTTCTACAGATTCTATTCTTACATATTTTTGAAATAATATAGATAACTTATTCAAATTTTTACATCAAGTCGCCTAACACTGATTTTTCTGAATTTTTTGCCACTTAAGGGCCTATTTTTTCTATGATGATCCTGCACATACCCTACTCCATTGAAGAAGTGGAGTATTCTATGTAGTTCTTCCTAATTTTGGGTATTGGGGTGTGAGTGTATTGGTGTAGGTTCGATTTAGTATTTGTTTTCTTCCCTTTCTTTCACCATGATTCAAGTCATTTAAACTAGAAATTTTATTTTGTTTAGTTTTAAATTGGAATTTAATAGTTTATAGTGGTAGGTGGTTAATGTAGGGTTAGGAATTTTACTAGTTTTAAAAATATTTTATCATAGTTTAAAAATAAAATAAAATATTATATATTGTTGAAGCATGTTAAAGTTAGGAAGTATTATATTGTTTTAGAATAGGGTGAGTTTTTACAAAATAAATCATTTCAATTGTAATTGGATTGCATGATCGGTGGTACTCAACACTCCCATGGTTTATATAAGAGAATTTCACATCAAGGGGGGAGGATATATTATTTCCTCACAATTGTGAAATGTACCTCAAAAGACAAATTTTATAAGTAGCAAATCAGTTGGAGGATGGAGGCACCAGAGGCTAGAGGACATTTAGTGATGTCTCATCAATCATTAGTGATGGGGTCATGAATTGTATTAGTGACAAATCAACTTGTGCTAAAATGACTAAAGCCAAGATCAATTTCCAAGTGGAAGTGGAAACCATCTCATATCATTTGTCATCAAAGTGGCAATGATATATAATGGTAGATTCATGTGCGATGAGTAATTGTTTCTCAAGATTTGTAAGTTGTGGTTGGATGTGTATGTCTCCAATCACATTTATTAGTTGTGTGTGAATGGATTTGTTTGTCCCCATTCACAAGATGGTGTAAGTGATTAGAACTATTTGTCCCTAGTCACATAAGTTTGTGATTATGATTGGATGTGTGTGTCCCTAATCATAATTATTGTGAGAAGTGTATGTCCCTATTCATGATCTTGCTTTTGGATAGATGTGTTTGTCCCTATAAAAATTTGATGTAATACCTTGGATAGAAGTGTTAGTCCCTATTTTATGTGTTTGAGTAACGGATTTTATCTGAAATCACATATTTTAAAAAAATATAATGATTTAAGCCTTAAAAAGTTCCATTTTAAGGATTCCAATTGAAGAGGGTTTGATCAAATCACCTTAGATCAAACCCCCTTGGATAGAACCTTGCTAGTTTTAAACCATACCTATAAATGCGTCTCCTTTACACCTATCAAAATGCTGATAAAAAATCACTTTTGATTTAGCTTTTGGGGAATCTAATGAATTAATTTAAAATTTATTTCAAATGATTATGGTATTCCTCAGAAAAAGCTATCCAATGAATATAATTTTAATATGTTTTGGTTTTGTTATGTATTTGTTTTTTAAGTTTTATTAAACATAGGTTTTTCATCGAAAATGAATTTCTTTGTTCTTCACATGTGGAAAAATAGAAGATTATTAAAAAACAAAATTGAAAAATATGAGTGCACTAGATATTGAAGTCTTTGATCCAACAAAAAAAATTAAATTAAATTTTGACATACAAAAAAGTTACGTTATAAGTCCTATGCGAATTGTAATTCGTTTGACTTTGAAACTTGATTAAGGAAAAATATTCAATAAAAACTATCTAACCAAGTGGAAGCATTAGATATCAGAGTTACAAATCTAAATTTGAAAGAATTAGAATTTTATCCTTCATGGAGAAAAAGTTAATGTTATAATGGTAAAGGCCACTTTTAAAAATGTTGTTTTCTTGAAAAAACAATTTTGTGGGAGATGGAAAAAGAAGTGCAATTTGATTCCAAAAATTTTGAAATTTTTTTAGAATCTACAGACAAAATTTGATGAGACTCTAGTTTGCACCATCTTCAAATTCCTCCCAGTTTAGCCACTATAGGTGCCCGAATGTGAATATTTAATTAAAAATAATAATTTCATTGTCTAGTTTGGCCAAAAATTGTAAACCACTATTATGGGATCACCTGTGTGTTTTTCCCTATCCTTGGATGAAGGTATACTTATCATAGCGAGGCTAGTTCCACTGTCAGTTTTCATGAGTAGATGTGTATGTCCCTACTCATACCTTATGATGAGATATTGTATGTGGTCATCAAGTATTGTGATGTACTTTCACCCCATGTTCACACTAAGGGGGGGCATTGGGAATTTATGTTAGTGTTCACATGTTAGTGTGAGGGAAAGTGAGTTAAGTTAATAACTGACATAATTATGAGTGTTAGGAATATTTTTAGGTTAGTTAAGTCATATGTAGACTTATTTTGTTGTACGAGTGTGTTTGTTTGATTGTTAAAATAACTCATATATTTAGAGGAGTTGTTATAGGAGGTTTCCTAGAATATAGGAAATACAACTCCTACATATATGTATGTAATGTGTATTGGATGGAGTGTGGAATAGAAGCATAGAATTATTCAGTGCATAAAATTTGTACACTTCTATAACTCTGCCTATATTTTCTTATAGGACCTAGTATATAAGAAAGTTATTAAGGAAGAGAAAATGCTTAAATCTATCTCAAACTACCATGAAAGGAATCAAAAGAAGTTGAATTGGTCACAAGCCAATCAAGCTTTGAAGAAGCCTAGTGAAGGGAAAGAATTTAAAAGGAAATGGGACAAGGAACCCCAAAATAATTGGAATGAACCAAAAAGGGATTGTAGGGGGAACAAAAACAGCAACTAATACTACTACTACCACAACAATAATGCTGGTGGAAATGAAGGAAATTTTGGTAGGCTTGTGAAAAGGAAGGGACTAGTGAAATGATGTTTTACATGTGGTGGAGATCCCTTTGCAAACTAGTGTCCCAAGAAACCATTAGGGTCACAACCATATACAAACCCTCTTCCTCCACAATGAGCTAAATTTCAGCAAAGGATTCATGTTGCATTAGACAACTAGCAAGCAAAGTACTAGATACTGGTGCTACAATTTTTTTTGCTTCTCGTAGTATAGCTAGTAAAATGTCTAGAAAAGTTAGCTACATGCAAAATATTGGATTGTTGAATATGCAAATCAAATAAGATCTAAGGTGGATCAATGTCTATTCGAAGCAAGGGTTGAACATATGAGTTCCTCTATGGAAGTTAATTTGTACATAGCCCCCTTAGGTTCATATGATGTCATCTTAGGAATGAATTGGCTATGGAAACATGGGGCAAAAGTAGATTGTCATACAAAAAATTGTAGAATGCTTAGATGATCTTGGAAACTAGGCATCATTGCAAGGAACACCTAGAGAAGTTAAGTTGCAGCAGATTTCCATGCTACAAATGCATAGAGCGAATAAGAAAGGTTGTCAACTCTTTGTGGTGAAAATGGAGAAACTTGAGGAATGAAAAGAGTTCATTTCTCAAGATGATGTAGTATATTATGGACCTCAAGGCTCCCAAGATGTTAAAGAAGGTGAGGTGGTGGAATATAAAAAAATGGAATGGAGAAATATCCTATCCTATGGAAATTTATGGATGTATTTCTAGATGAATTACCTGGATTTCCTCCCAAGAGAGTGTTTCATTTCTCCATCGGCATAGTTCTAGGGGTAGATCCTATATCCAAAGTTCCATATAGGATGACTATGATAGAATTAATAGAGCTAAAAGCTCAATTGGAAGAATTGTTATCCAAGGGAGTGATAATACATAGTGTTTCACCTTAGGGAGCATTAGTGATCTTCATGAAGAAGAAAGATGGTACACTATTCTTATGTATTGACTAATATATGATTAATAAAGAAATGATAAATAATAAATATCTGTTGCCACTTATCAATGATCTCTTTGATCAGATGCAAGGAAAGACAATGCTTTTGAAGATTGATCTATGGTTAGGCTATCATCAACTAAGAATCAAGGATGAATAAATTTTCAAAATAGATTTTAGAACTAGGTACAATCATTATGAGTTCATAGTCCTACCTTTTGGACTCACAAATGCACCTAAAAAATTCATGAACTTAATGAATATTGTATTTAGGGGTTGCTTGGATAGGTTTGTGTTGGACTTCTTGGATGGTATTTTAATCTACTCCAAGAATGAAGAGGAACATTTTCAACATTTAGAGATTGTTCTCCAATGCTTAAGGGAGCATAAGTTATATGGGAAACTCTCATAGTACCTTCTTTGAATAGGAAGTATAGAATTTGAGTCTGTAATGGAGGGGAACCAACCACACCAAGGCTCCAAGTCATGGAGAGCTGAGAGCAGAAGGCTGCCCTAATCTACCTCAAGTTGAACAAGCATTTGATGTCAAGGATAGAGAATGAAGAGCACTCTCAGTGCTTTAGTCACTCTACTAACCCAATAGTTTTAATGGGGCTAAACGAGCAGGTTCCTCAAACCCAGACTGTACCTCAAACAACTCTTTGTGAGAGGAAAACATCATAGAATAGGGATGACAACATGGTGCACTGGTGTCTCATAGGTGTGCTAGCATCCGTACAAATAGATAATGGAAGTGAATAGTCAAAAGTGCAAGAAATCTACTAACAAATTAGTAGTTTAGGTTTAATGATGATAACTAAAATGATAAATGCCAAAATAACTAAAATAACATGAAAGATGTTATGAAATGAAAAGAACAAGGGTGGTGAAGATTTAACTCACGGGAGCTCCAGTTTGCTAGCAAGCTCCACATGAATGAGTACCTAAACACAACCAAGAAGAGAAAAATGTTGGGGTTGTTTCAGGGTATGCCATAGTCAAACCCCCATTTTTTTTTTCTACCTCCATAGATACCCAGATAGATAGAAATATAGAAATATGATAAAAAAACTATGATGGAATGGAAATGAAACCAAACACTATGAGAGGCACTATGCTACTCAAATACAACAACAAAGTTAGAGTAAGGAAGCAATACCAACCTCGACCAAAGGAACTCAAGACCAATGAGAGAGGAATGCAAGTCTACAAATATGGAAAAGTTGACATGGCTGCAACAACACTGAAAGCAGTCTCGCTAAACACCAAGTTGCAGCTTCTATGGTAGATGTGAAGAATGTCATGATTGTTGGAATCATGAAGCCAATAGTGCAACATGTAACTTGAAGTTGCAAGAATTTGGAGTGAGATCAAATTCATGTGTAGAAGATCAATAATTTCCAAGAAGATGGAATGAAAGTGAAGCATAGCCATTTGAAGATGAAATGAGAGGGAAAGAGCCATTCAAAGGTCAAAAAGAAGGCATAGGGGTGTTATGTTTCATATCTAATGGAGAACGTAAAACCTCTACAGATTCTATAGGTAGGAATCTTATTAGGATGGCACTGTGTCGCGTACACATTCATGTGGCGTACATGCGTCCTTGACCGAAATTCCCCCATCAATACTAAAAAAAAGTGCCAAGTGGATGGAGTTTAGGATGAGGACATGGAATTACATGGTTGGATTCGATTCTTCTAAGGTGAAGGGTGTAAAGTGGAATTTGAAAGGGGGTGTAAATTTTCTCCTATATAGGGTCATGTGATTTTAGCTGATGGGATTGCAATTGACCCAACAAAAATAAAAGTTGTGCTTGATTGGCCAGTGCCTAAGAATGTTCCAGAAGTTGGAAGTTTTATGGGTCTAGTTGGGTATTACCGAAAGTTTGGTGCAAAATTTTCTAGAATATATTTTCCCATTACTTCATTGCAAAGGAAGGGGAATAATTTTGAGTGGTCTGAGAAATGTCAAGTAGCTTTTGACCAACTCAAGGAGAAATTGACCACAAATCTAATATTGGATGTACCAGATCCAAATGGTAACTTTATTGCTATCACAAATGCTTCAAGAGAAGGTTTGGGTGGAATATTGATGCAAAATGGGTGAGTAATAGCCTATGAGTTGAGGAATCTGGAGCCTTATGAGAAAAATTATGCTTTGCATGATTTGGAGTTAGTAGTAGTTGTCCATGCATTACAGATGTGGAGACACTATCTGTTGGGGAAACCATTTGAACTAAAGACTAATCATCATGGTCTAAATTATTTGTTTACTCTACCCAATCTGAATGCACAACAAAGGAGATAGTTGGAACTGATATGTCATTATGATTTCAACACCATTTATATCAAGGGATTTAGGAAAATCAAGTTGTTGATTACCTAAGTCATAGGAGGCATATTTCCTCGATGATACCAATTAAAAATGACTTCAAAAGTCAAGTGTTGTAGAAATCCAAGGATGAAAAAGTTTATGAATAAGTCAAGCAAGCACTCTTAGATAATCCAAAATATTGAAGGTACGAAGGGTTTCACTTTGAACCTAATGGTTTATTGAGGTTTAAGGGAAGGATTTATGTACCTAAATCGATGAAATTAAGGAACTTGGTATGGAAAGAAGTTCATAATGCACCATACTCTAGACATCCTAGTGTAACTAAGATGTTGGTTGATGTGAAGCCATTGTATTTATGGAAGGGAATGACAGGGGATGTTGCACTATTTGTATCAAGTTGATTAGAATGTTAAAGAGTGAAGTTATAACATCACCATCTTGCAAGTCTTTTGTATCCCCATGAATTTCTAGTAAGCAAATGGAAAATCATTAGCATGGATTTTGTGCAAGGTCTTCCAATGTCGAGAAATAAGCACACTAACATTCTGGTAGTGGTGGATAGGATTACAAAGGTGGCTCACTCTATACCAGCGAATCTAACTGATGGAGCTCCTGTAATAGCTCAAAATTTTATTCAAGAGGTATTTAGATTGCATGGAATTCTTGGAAAAATTATTTCTAAAAGGGATGCTCATGTGACATCTAAATTTTGGAAAATGTTGTTTTCTTCACTTAGGAATTAGTTGAACATAAGTTCAACATATCATGTAGAAACATATATAGACAAACTGATAGGGTGAAACAAGTGTTATAGGATCTACTAAGGATGCATTAAATGGATCAACAATACAAATGGGAGGATTACCTACTTTAGTTAATGAAAATTTTATCTTCATTGATCATTGTATACTTACTTTGTATTTTATTCCCTACATAAGGTATGTTTTTTATCTTTTATCTTTTTAAATTATCATCATTTGCATTTGGTCTTTATCATTATTTCATTTTAATCTTGTAGTCTATGTATTTTACATTTTTTATCTCTTTCCTTTATTCTTCATTTCTTTCCCTCTCTTGGAGAGGTCTCTTGTCTTATTTTATTTAGTCATTGTCATTTTCATGTCTTTCTTATACCTTTATCATCTTGTCTATAACTCTTATTATATGATCCTCATGATTACTACTTACTTCATAACTATAATATGTTTCTACATCAATTTTTTTTTGGGAAAAAGGAAAATAGCCTATATATTATATTAATAATAATAGTAAGTAAATAAAAAAGTGCCCAAGAGGGCCTAATTACAAAATTACCCAAGAATTGGCCTAAATTAATTATAAAAGTGACTGATCTCCGAAAGTTCGGTCTGAGAATCCCATCATGCAATTAGACTTGTTGAGAGTTAGGAGTCTCAATTCCTTGTCGGTGGTTGGGGTTCGCACCTCCTCCTTTCCGTCTACCATCTTCATGTAGAGCACAAGCCTTGTCACCAACTCATGAAACTTTTTTATTGCTTCCCTTTTTTGAGGGATGAGGATCGAGGATACCTCATATCCTTTACACCACTTAACCATCACAAGCCACAACCACAAAGCCCAAATTATGATCTTCTTATTGTTTCCCTTCTTACTGCTTTCCTTTTTCAGGGGTCAAGGATCAAGGATCCCTCATACCCATTACACCACATTGATTAGACTTAGTGAAGTGCTTACTGCTTCCCTTTTTTGAGGGTAGGGGATTGAGGATCCCTAATCCCTATTACACCACTTAAACATCACAATCACAAAGCCCAAAGTCTGATCTTTTTACTGCTCCCCTTCTTACCGCTTCCCTTTTTGGGGGTCAAGGATCCCTCATACCCTTTACACTGCTTAGTCATCACAAGCCGCAACCACAAAGCTTGAAACCCGATCAGACTTAGTGAAGTGTGAAACCTTCTTATTGCTTCCATTTTTGGGGATCGAGGATCAAGGATACCTCATCCCCATTACACCATTTAAACATCGTAAGCCGCAACCACAAAGCCTGAAGTCAAAAAATTGATTAGACTTAGTGAAATTTGACTAACTCCTTCACTTTTGCGAATGCCAACAATCTAACATCTGATCTCCAAAATTCTGATGCCCAATTTTGATCAAATTTCTAACTTCCTTTTCCTGTGATATTTTCCACATTTTGAATAAAAACATATTGAAATTTCTAGGTGAAACACCAAATTGAAAAGCCCAACTTACCTTTAGTCTTGTCTGGGTTTGGGTTTCTCTTCTACCTTTTACCTTCTCTTTTGTGAAAGCCAAAATACTGACCTCTGATCTCTGAAAGTCCAATGCCCAAAATTTTCAAATTTCTAAGTCATTTCTTAGGTATGAGTTAAGTGATATCTATGATGTACGATAACAAAGAAATTTAGTTGGGTGCCCATATTATTACTCTGCTTCCCCTACTTTTGATTTCTAGCCATTAGGTTCCCATCTTTAATTGTGCTACGATTCTATCCTACTCAATTAGCTCATTTAAATGAGGATGTGCTCCTAAACAACAAGTTTTTTTAAATTGATTCTTCTTGATTATTGCACCCCATGTTTGCAAGGCAATCTGCCACATCATTACCCTCATGATATGTGTGAGTAATGTGATATGATTGCAACTTATCTATCAAAAGCCATACCTTTTGTAGAATATAATTTAGATTCCAACTTTGATTCCTCCTTTCATTTTATGAATTTATAATAATTAGAGAATCTCCATCTATATGTAATTTTGGAAAGCCAACCTTGATAGCGAGTTGTAGCCCCAACAACATTGCTTGAGCTTTTGTTGTATTGTTTGTACCCTGAGAGAGTTGAAAGGACTTAGCAACTACCACTATACCAAATCAGTCCTGAATACAAACTCCTGCCCCTGAGATTCTTGGATTCCCTCTTGAAGCCCCATCAAAATTCAACTTATGAAAACCTTGAGGAGGGGTTTCCATTTAATCAAGCTCCTATCCAACTTTTTATTTATGAACTTGTGTAGGCTACCCTTAAAAGGAAAGATCATATACTCCCAATTCTGCAAAATGCTGCTATCCCAATTTGTGAACATTGAATTAACATTCTTGCATTCTTCAACATACACATTAATAGACTTTGACATTGTTTTCTCAATTTTCAAAATAGTACAGCTGACTGAAGAAACATCTTTCCTAAAGATGCGCTTATTCCTCTCCCACCAAATGGACCAAACAACTATTGCATGAATGAATCTCCAAATATTAGCAAATAAAGATGTCTTAAATATAAGACAGACCAACTTTGAAATAAATGCAAAATAGTTTGTGGTAGTGGAAGATACAAATTCAGTTTTTGTTTGATGAATTCCCAACAACTTTGTGCATATGGGAAATTTAAGAAAAAATGATTAGTGTCTTCTAATACTTCGTTACATAAGACATAATTAAAAGGATCGTCATCCCTAATTTTATTAGCCTCTCACTTTTCAACACTCTTCCTTTTAGGACTAACCATGCAAATGTTCTTGATTTGGGCTCACTCTATCATTCCAACAAAATAAGTATGCTCTTTGAGATAGTAAATGATCAACATTATTAAGTAAAGCTTTGTATCCTTGTTTTACCAAATAACTTCCATTTTTGTAGGGGCCCATATAACCCTGTTTGACTTGGTTGAAAAGAACACCACTCTATCCTTTAACAAGTTCTGGATGAAAACCTAATGTGTAGCCAGAACTACAGTGCATGACAAATCTTTCTAGGATACCTTTCCTATTAACCTATCTACCTCCCCTACATAATATTTTAACATTTCCCCCAATACACTAATTAAAATGTCCCTTGTAGCTTGTAGTTCTTGTATATTATGAAGTGGAGGGAAACCATACTATGAATCCAACCAAAGTCTCACCTCTTCCCCATTATGGACTTCCCATGTTAAGTATGAATTGATGAATTTCCTACAAGAGATTAAAAAATTCCATAGGACCGACCCTTCTGGTGGGTTTGAGATTGTAAATATTCTTGTTGGATTGTCACAGTCTAAATACTTTGCTTGCATTAACTTACACCATTTTGAATCTACCTTATGGTATATTTTCCATACCAACTTTGCACCAAAAGCTAAATTTCTTCTCAAAAGATCTTGGACACTTACTCCTCCTGTCATCTTATCCACCACCATATTTTGTAGAGAGATTAATAGTACCTTTTTTTGATCATTCATGTTTCCTTTCCAAAGGAAATTGAAACAACAAAAAAATGGGGTAAATAAGGTGCTTTCATATGGCTTAGGACATAGAGCACACCCACTTCCCAATTATTTCATTGAAGGATAACCCTAGAGATCTCAATGCAAAAGAGGAAGAGATCTTGCAATAGTGTTATCCTAGGGGCTAATTGTAAACCAATGAGGGGTTCACCACCAAGCTAGGGCTTGGAAAGACAAATGCAATGTAAGATATAATGCTAAACCCTAATATGATGCAAAATTTGACTAGATGACCTATAAATGCATATAAAATAGAATAACAAGATATAAGATGAAATGTGTGCACTTGGGACTCTGAAGAAAACTTGAATGAGCTTTGAAGCACTGAAAAACTTGAAATTTTGACCTACTAGGACTCATACTCAAGTCTAGAAAAATTAGTCCCACATCTAGGTTTCTACATAGGAACATGTTTTAGGAAAAGGGTATTTGAATCTGCAAAAATCTTGAAAAATTCTTGTAGTGGGACTCATACGCGACTTATGGTGTATCAGTCTCATTTCTCTTTTTCATGAATTCAAAGTTCAGATCTGCACTTCAACACCTGCTCTTTTCTCCCAAATTAATTTCTAGATCCAAATCTTTAAAAATACCTACAAAACAAAATATAGACTCAATTTTCTTATGGGGGGTTTGCCTTGGTCAAACCCCTAGTTTGGTAATTGTTAGCAAATAGATTGGTATTCTTCAAATAAACAAATAAAATGACTCAAATATGCCCAACAATGAAGAAAAATCAGTTACCAATAGTTGAGTCACTTGCAATGGTATTTACAAGTGCTCTCTGCTTATTTTACAAGGCACAAATACCTTTGAATAATGTGAAATGAATGAAAACACACGGTATGCTTTTCACTAGAAAGTAGAAAAAGAAAACTAGCACCTACCCATAACTATGAAAATAGATGTAATGGGTTAACTTTAGAATGAAGTGAATGCAAATAAATGACACAAAGTTCACATTTCAAGAAAAGAACGAACAACAGATTCCCTTTCAATAGATGAGTTAATCTTAATTCAAAGTCTGAGAAATAACACATACACAACCTAATATGATAGACAAAACATTGAAGAATAATTACAGAGAATCACAATTAGTTTGCAATGAAAAGTAAACATTAATAAATACAAATATTCATAAATATATCCTTTATTTCCCTAATGCTAAGATGTGAGTTCAAAGCCTCAATATCCTTGTACAATAAAACTGTGTTGAAAATAAAACATAGTTGCTCCCCTGTTCCTTAATAGCTGAAAAATGATCCCTTCTTTTGAAATTTTTTACAATAAATAAACCCAAAGAAGGATGCCTTTCAGTTCCTATACCCAATTCTTGAAATCCTTTGTATCTTTATTTATTTTCTAATCCTGATCTTTCAAATCCCCTTCTTTATTTACTTTTAGAAATAATTAATATCTTCTTTCCACCAAATGACTCTTCAAATTCTTTCATACAAGCATTCGGTATTTTAATTACAAAACCATTTGCATATTATTTCATTTCTATTTGCATAAAAGGATAAGAAGGCAAGAATCTAAATGAATTTTCCTAAGGTGGATAAGCAGCTGGCAGGAGAAATAATTAGAATAAATCTCACAACATATGCACTTTTTCCTGATTTTCCCCTCTTCACATAAGTAACTGCTTCTTGAATTTGATTTTTCTAATTCCATTTTCTTGTTATAATTGCATGTTCCTTGGAATATAGTGAAATATGAAGAGACATCATATTTTTATTTTTCCATCCTTTCATGCTATTTTCTTACTTCTCTTTGACCATATTTCAAAAGTACTTATCACATGCAAAATAGAAAGCCTCAACTATTGCTAAACTTGTGTATGATGTATCCAACCAAAGCATTGCACCATGATTTTCCAATCTTTATACTTTTAAAGAGGAATTCCATAAGACTCAGATGTATCGTTGGAGATTTTGAGATGAAGCATTACTTTAGGAATGATATTCAAGGGACTGATTAATAGTGTTATCAAATCAAGTACTGCAATTAAACATGCTCATGTAGTAGGACACTCCCCATTCATTATGTTATAAGCCATGTTCAATACCTTTTGTGGTCTTTATTTCTTACCATGATTTTTGTGTAACCTTTGAGACCTTAGATTATAAATAACATAGTTTCGAATGTAAAAAAAATTGTGAAACATTTATAAAGTAGAGTAGTCACTTTCGTAAAATCCCATGAAGTTATTTACAGGGCTATTTATGGAAGATACTTCACCATCAATAGAAAGCCTTCAAGGCATTCAAATTGAAATGATACTAACATGGTTATTGGATATCTAGTTCCCACTTGATGCAAATTAATTTGTAATGGCATCAATGATTCCATTTATCTCTCCATGGTCTCCATTAAGGAAGGCTTGTTTGCATGTTCACTATTCCACTATGTATTTCCTACTCATGTCATTTTGTAGTTTTGATGAATGCCATAATATCAAAGATAACAATACAAAGCTCCTTCAAATGACCTTAATATTGATTCTTGAACATTAGTTGGAAACCACAAAATTGTTCATGCTTTACATTGTGCACAAAATGAGCTTCTAAATTCCCTTACCTGTGTATGAGCCAAGCATCATATTGCGAGCTCCTGGAATAATTGTAGGGAGATTGAATTGTTTTTCCTCCTTCATTATTCATACAAATGTTGATGCTTAATAAATGTCTCTTTCATAATCAAGAAATTGGTGGATGATAATTAAAGATCCTGGCACAAGGAATTGTTTGATACATTGTGGGAAGACTATATTACCCCCGAACATGAAATTGGTGTATCTCTATTTCAGCTCTTGTATGAATTGAATGCAAAAATACCTATCACACTAGAATTTTGTACTTTGAAATTCACTAAGGCAAATAAAAATGATACTTTTGATAGCTTCATTGACAAGTGCATCATGTTTCTTGCTAAGCTGGAAGAGAAGCACCTATAGGTAGTGGATCGCATTATAGAACACCAAATCCAAGTCAAAAGGATTTTTGATAAGAAAGAAAAATCTCGTGATTTTCAAATAAAAGATCAAGTTCTAATGTGGGATAAAAGAAGAGAACATAAAGGAATGCACAAAAAGTTTGATTCCTTATGGAGAGGTCCTTTCACCATTTTTCAACTTTGTGGTGAGAATAGTTTCTTTTGGCATACCAAGATGGAACACCATTTCAACTGCCTCACAATGGATAACATCTAAAGATTTTCACTCAGTGACACGTTAGATAAGTTTGTGCAATTTTGTATAGTTTTTGTGTCTTTCTTTCCATCTTTTTGTGTATTTTTTCACCTGACTCTATAACCCAACAGATGGATGAAGGCACTTAGAGTTTGAGATTCTTCTCCCTTCGATCATTTCAATGGATGATCGAAGGAAACTCCTCAATTAGAGATAGTTGTTATACTTGAATTCAACACACTCAATTCATGTACATTACATGTAAATTTTCCACTATTGTAACACCCATTGCCTCCACATTTGATTAAAACCTGATCACTCACCTTTTGAGGAATGTAGTGTGTGGTTTTCTCCTCACATTGCATACCTATAAGAGAGGGGGACCACCATGTGTAAGGCCCCAAGTCATGGAGGGCTAAGATGTGGAAGGATTTCGTAACTTACCTCAACTTAATGGGGTGTTAGGATATGTGGGACAAGAATGATGAGGACTATAAGGTCTTTTGACCACTCTACAGACCTAAGATACAAAGTAGGGCTAGGCAAGCCATTTTTTAGGTTCAACATTGTGCCTCAGGAAGCTCTCTGCCTGAGGATGAAAGCACAGTCCTTGGACGATAGCATGATGCGCTGGTGTCTCTAAAGTGAACTATCATCCATATGACTAGACAACTACAAAGATAAAGTAAAACCTATGAAAACAAGCTAATGGCTCAGCTAACTACTACTACAGGGCCAAAATAACGTGATTAAATAAACAAGTACTCTCTAATGTGATAAAGTAAGAATGCAAGCATTAGGGTGGCAAGAAGGATCTCACAAAGGAACTCATTTTCCAGCTAGCTCCTTGAAATCACGTTCACCTACACACAAAGAGGAGGAGAATGTTGGGTGGTTATATAGGGGACCGCCTCAGTCAGACCCTCATCTAGGTGTTTCCAACTCTACGAACAACCGAGAAAGTGAGTATGATAAAGAAAGTAATATAATGAAGAGCACCAAAAACACTAAAAAAAATTAAGTCTGTTTACTCAACCAAGTAATAGAGGAGAGGAAAGGGAAGCTTACCACCTCCACCAAGAGCACTCAAGGCCACTTGGGGGAGAAAATAAGAGTACTCGAGCCTCTGTTGCAATGGTGTTATCCCCAACTTGCTCTGTTGAAGTGATGGAGTGATGTATTTTCTGCAATGGAGTGCTTGAAATGCTTGGAGTGAGTGTAAGAGATTGTTAGAAGATTGTGTAGACTTGTGAAGAAGATCTAGAAGATGAAATTCTTATTCAAGGGATGAATTTGAAGGAAAGGGTGAAGAAAATGGCCATATTTAGGTAGGTCAGCCGAAGAGGGAGTTGCAACTTGACTCCCAATGAGAAGTGTAATGCCTCTGTATGTTCAATTGCAAGAATCTTCCAGGGACGTAAGCACATCGCAAGGAAGGTTGCACATCGCGCAGATTTCCCCGACATAAATGCCCCCATGAACACTCAAAATAGGAGCCAAGTAGGATAAAAGTAGCAGGATTATGTGTAATTAAGCCTTCAAACTTGGTTTTCTAAGGTGGATAAAGGAAAAATGGGGATTTTCACATGGGGTGAAAATTCACTCTTATACATTTTTCCTCCACTTGAGCGAGCACAAGTACTGATGAATGCTCGGTAAAGTAGACCAAATAATGAGTAAGGTTGGAAATGTATACCTGAACTATTGAGGAAGTAGACCATGATCTGGAAAACCTAAAGGTGTAGGGCAATCGAAGGACTTCATAGCTTCTCAAAACTATGAGGCTGAAGAAAGAAAGCACATTATAGGCCCATGGACCTGGAAGGAAGGTGTTCCCCAAAAACTCTAGCATGGAGGATACCTTGTGAAGAAAACACCTTACAAGCCCTCAAACGTACAAGGAAGGTGTGCCCCAAAAAATATAGCATGGAGGAAACCTAAAGGAAGCGAACTTCACAAAGTCAAGAAATGGCCACATAGGAAAGTAAGCGGACAATTGCACAAACCGTCGATAATTTATCTTTCAAAGGGGTCCCTCAGGAACTTGGCATGAAAAAAGAGGGGTCCACTCAAGGGACAAACTATTTGAAAAGTGAGGTCTATTCAAGTTGCCCCCAAGCTAGGTGCAAAGATATGGAATAGGTATAGTTAGGCTGCCCCCAAGCTAGACACAACTATATGAAACAGGTCTAGTCGGGCTGCCCCTGAGCTAGATGCAAGAGAATTCATTTAAGATAAGAACTTTCAAAGGGGGTCCCTCAAGAACCTATTGTGAAGAAGAGGGTCCACTCAAGGGATGCACAGCTTGAAAGTGGATGTTCTCTCTCTTAGAGTGATCCATCATCAAGGGATCCTTTTGAAAGACATTCACTTCATCAAGGAATTTGAAGGGAAGGATATGCCCCCACGCGAGGGGAAGGTCAAAGTTGTTCTCGCTTCGGAGGAAGATTTTCAAGTCCTTTCTTTATGAACCCGTGATGAAGGAAACATGTTCTGTTAGGGTTTCCAAGTTGAGAATGCGATTCTAAAAAAATGTTTGCAAGGATTTTCGAGAAAAGATTCGTTGGTGTGTTGTAGAAAAAAGTACCCTTTTCTTGACATGAGAATAATTCATGATAAATTGGACTTAATGAGGCCTTGATTCAGGTTTTTTGAGGCATTTTATGCATCTACACTAAGTCTTAGACCCTTGCAAATTCAATAACATGCTTTTATTGATGTCTTGTAAAGGTGTTGTGAAGTGTTGTAAGATACTTTCACGCTTTTCTAGACTTAATGAACCTACTTCTCCTTAATTCAACATTATAAAATGTGTTTAATAGCATTAATACATCAATCTAGAAGGCTTGTGAATTAAATTTAGTGTTAAACTAGTGTTGTAATGTGTCTTGCACATTCACATTCATTCTTGTGCCTTCCTAGGCTATGTGGTCCTCATTTAGTGTTGTAAAGTGTATTCAAATTACACTTTCACATTGAATTATGTGTACCAAGATCTATTTGGCCTTTACATCATCACTAATAGGCCCCTATTAACCCATGTTGTGCATCTCAAGGCGTAAATTGATCAAATAATTGATAAAGTTACAATTTAAACCTTACTTCCTTATCTCCCTCGGCATTTTAGCTATCAAATGGTCTCGTAATCTATTCATGCATGGTGAATTAGTCCCATCTAGGTGGGATTGATCATGTGTGGCAAATCAGTCCCATTTGGCCTAATTTTGACCTTTGAGCAGGAAAAAAGTGATATTCAAGTTTATTGTTATTTCATGTCGACTTGTGATGAGGTATTAATAAGTAAAATAGGTGAAATGCCTATAAATATAACTCTTTTAACTCATTTTCACATCTCTTATCTCTTATCATTCATTCATCCATCAATCT
>VDFB02270651.1:397059228-397071691 GCA_007258455.2 Sequoia sempervirens | reverse complement strand
CTAAAGGAGAAAAAGAAAAAGATCAACCTAAAGAGGTATGTATTTATCTTTTTTTTTTTTTGGTAAATATGTTCCTATTACCGACAATTGTATGCTAACTTGGATCAATTTTATGTTTTTGTTCACATATATAGATTGATATTACAAAAGTTGGTTTGGTTGGTTCTTTGAGAGGAGCATATTCTAGGACTCCCAACCCTTTGAAGAGAAATATTTCAGGTAATCAAGATTTCAGTTTTAGAGTTCAATTATAATTCATTGTATATTGATTTTGATGTTAATTATTCGATTTTAAATTATATAGTATAACTAATCTCAATTGTGGTTTGAATTTTTCTTGTGCAGCTACCTTCATAGCCAATGAGTGCTTCAAAGAGGCTCCATTTTGATGATCCACCAGTAGTTTAGGATGAGATAAACATTTTGGAATGTAAATTTTGAATAGACATCAAGATGGCATATGCCACATTTTGTAAAACTGTGTTTGAGTTGGCGTTGATGCCATTTTTGTATATGGAGATACACTCAAGATTATTGGATAATTTGATATATAGAAGTTGACAATCAAAATTTAGTTTCTTCCTCATGTGCATGATTAAACTCTTTGAAAATTTAATCAAGTGAGCAATGGTTAAATATTAATGTACAATAGCATAAAAAAGAATGGTTGTATTATGTAGTTTATATTCATATCACTGATTACATTGCATTGCACATCTTTCAAACTCAAAGCATTACTTCATATTGCATAACTAACAACTACAATAGATGAAAAAATTTCAATTACAATATTGTTTTTGCAAAGTCAACCTAAGCAGTTATGCAATTACTTCACATTACATAACTAATAAATAGAAGTAGTTGTCAATTGTATTTGCTTGTCATGGAATTTTATGAGACCACATTTATTTGAGACATTTTTTCAAATAGTTCACTTCCGTGTCTATGCTACCACATTTTTCATACATGTCTACCAAAGCTTTTTATCAAACAATTCATTAGCTTGTTACTATGACTAAAATCCTAAAACAAGTGCTTTCAAATAAGCTATGGATTGATGCAAAGTGGGGGTGGAAACCATTCAATCTACCAAACCAATGAGTCTCAATCAAAATTTCAAAACAAAATCAGATGATCTACTCAAAACTCCAAACCTTACTATGCTTTCCCTTGTAGCACTGACAATCTAGTTTAAGGGATTCCAAGACACCACACAAAAAAATTAGTGAATCAGACACCCTTTTCAGAGTTACACAACATATGTGAAAACTACCCTTGACTCCTTTGGACCAAAATTGAGAAGCAATAGCATACCCTTGTCCTAGGCTAGTGAATTAGATTTCTTTCACAAAGTGAGTTCCCTTTAAACACTTGATCTTCACAAGAAAACCCCAAAAAATCTTGAGTTGTGTCATAAAAAACAAATTCTAAGATTATTCTGCACCCACAGGTCCTTTAGCAGGTTGTCCCATGAAACCGTCCATTTACCATGCAAATGCATAGGGTTTATTGAAAGTCCCACTTGCAAAACTCCCCTAACCATGACACCAACTCATAAACCTCTATTATGACCCCAATATGCTTAAATGTTAAAGATATTCCCCCACTCTCATTGATTTTAACAAACCCTAGGCTAAAAGCTCCATTTTCATGCAATTTAAGCAATGATTTGCTTAGAACAGCAACTCCAAGACTCACAAATAATTTCCCCTTTCTTAAATGGACCTATACACATCCAAATAATATTTTACATAGCCTCTACACCGAGCCACATGAAAGGTATAGTAGGTGGAGGGCTTCAATAATTCATAATTTATTTAAAATGCAAAATTTGGGTTCACTACCCGCCTTGAGAAAACTTGGCACAAAACTCACAAAAAATGAAAAGAAAGCACTCAAACCAAATTTAAAGGGGTCTTAGGCCTGCTGCCCCCTCATTACACATGCTATGCATCCATTTACTTATTTTTTAGGGGTCGAACAATGGAGAAAACACATATTTTTTCTATAGAAACCATTGTTTTTGCAAAGTAACTCAATATGATCTTATTGATTCTTCACAAAATTACATTCATCAATCCCCAAAATGACTTCCTCAACCTTTTTTAAGACTCTCCCCCACACAAAAAAATGACCAACTCCTAATAACTATATTCAGGTCCGATTTTCGGTTCGGGGGTTTAGTTTGCCAATTCAGCTAAAAAAATTTTTGGGGGTGGTTTGTTCATTTTGGGTTTGTTAGTAAAAAAAACATGTAAAAAAAAATATGTAGCCTAGAAGCATGAATTAGGATTAGAATATCACATAACATCATATAAACAACAAAACCACCATAAACTTGAATGTCATTTAAAACATGCATGATAAATATTCATCGTTGAAACTTGAATTGTGGTAGCTTGATATACAGAGTCTATTGATGCCAAGGTTCAATTTGTATGATTTCAAAGAAAGAAGCCAACTGAGTAGAGTTATCAACATTCTTAGGAAATCATAAGAATTTTTTTAGTACACTATCCATTTTGATGTCTTCTTGCAATCTCAAATGCTAACTTTGTGAAGAAGTTAACTCTATTGCCCACTAGTTTCCATTAAAAAGAAAGCAACAAGCTATGGTCTCATGGATTTTTTCACACAAAAATTAGCATTGGAGTTCGGTTGGAGGCTGAAAACTACTTGTAAGTGCATAAATAAATATCTGTCTACAACTTATATGACCAAAACGATTGTTCCATCACGTTCGGATGGTTACGTTTAGGTTAGGTATGGTCCCCTTTCACACCCAAACAGGCCCAAGCAGTTAGAGCTACATTCAATCAACAAAATCCCTTAAGAGTTCAATGTGTAAAAGGGCAACAATCTTTGATGGACTATTTCTCAGAAATTGTGATGCCTACAAACTTTTTGTTTGAGGCTACAAGATTGTGTTGGGCCCCTCTACAATAAAATCTCTCTGTTTTTTCTATCTTAGAGGCATTTTCTTGTGGTGGCAAGTTTTTAGTTGAGGAAAAGTTGTCAGATGCAAGCAATGTAAAGTTGCAAAGTGGTGCAACTTTCATTTAGCAACTCGTACAACCAAACGGACTATTCCAACATGTCTGGATGGGTACATTTACACTAGGGATGGTCCTCTTTTGCACCCAAATATGCCGAATCACTCTGAGCTACATTGGACCGACGATTTCCCTTAAGAGTCCAAAGTGCTAAAAAGCAGCAATCTTTTAAGAGCTATTTCTCAGAAACCATGATGTTTACAGACTCTCTGGTTGAGGCTATGGGATAATGTTTGGCACATCTACAATAAACTTTCTCGGTTTTTTCTATCTCGGAGGCATTTTCCCATGGTGGAAAGTTTTCAGTTGAGGGAAAAGTTGTTAGATGCAAGCAGTGTAAAGTTTCAAAGTAGTGCAACTTTCATTCTACAACTTGTACAACCAAATGGAATATTCCAACATGTCTGGATGGGTACGTTTACGCTAGGGATGGTCCTATTTTGTACCCAAATATGCCAAATCACTTTGAGCTACATTGGACTGACAATTTCCCTTAAGAGTCCAAAGTGCTAAAAGGCCATACCATCTATTGTATGGTCTGTAGCTAGATGGTATGGCCATGGTAGATTTTATTAGGACTGTATAAGGTGACTATGTGGATTTAGAGAGCTAGAAAGGTCTGTACTTGAGTTTGTGAGTTGCCATGCATGGCAAAAATGAGTGAAATTAGGTGAAAAATGGTGGTTACAACTTGCTAATGTCAATGAAATGTGGGGACAACAAGATTTAAGGTTGGATCAAGCTTGTATAGGTCCTAATAGATGTTTTTGATGAGTTTATAGGGTGTGGCAAGGTTGGAAACATTGATTTCCTTAAAATCCTCATGAAAGTTGCTAAAAATGAAGTTGCACCCAAGTTGGATTTCAGGAGAAAAAGTGGCAAGCCACTATAATTTATTATATATAAATAGTCCAGATATTACAAAACCTAGTTCAAAAAAGCATACCAACAGGAAAGAACTAGGAAGAAAACCTTCGGTTGTAGCTCGATTAAGTACAAAAAGTTATTACAAAATTATCCCAATAACAGTAACAAAGCATACACCTGTATGACTAATTCAACCTACGAGTTTCCAAAATACAGACCCCTTTACATTTTAAACATACCTTTTATACAATTCTAGACATTTGACCCATATTTCAAAAAACATCAGTGGATATAGATTATGCCCATACACAGTTATGACCTTTTTACATTATTTCACATTTGAAAATTCAAATTTTACAAAAATTTCCTATTGGAGGCATTTAGAGCACAGTCTTCCAAAATGTTCACATTTTGGAATGACAAGCACCTATACAAACCATCAAGGTAGTAGTTAAACCAATCTATATTATTCTAAATGACCTAATTGATGATGAGATGGTAATGAAAACTATAAAAGATGCATAGAATAACCAATCTATATTATTGTAATTTGTCGCATACTTCTATGAAAGGATCAGAGCTGGCTATCGTTGCAGTAGGTCCATGATCAATCACACTAGGAATATCGCAAAAGTGGGAAATTGAGAAATCTATATTGTCACAATAGAAAAGATGCTTAGACTAACAAATCTATATTAATCTAAACAACCTAAATGATGATGAATTGGTGATGCAAACTATAAAAGATGCTTAGAATAACCAATCTATATTATTCTAAATGACACAAAATATGGTGAGATGGTAATGTAAACTATAAAAGACACCTAGAATAACCAATCTATATTGTTGTAATCTGTCGCATGCCTCTCCAAAAGGATTAGAGCTGGCTATTGTTGCAGTAGGTCCATGATCAATCGTGCCGGGAATATCGCAAAAGTGGGAAAATGAGAAATCTATATTGTCACAATAGAAAAGATGCTTAGAATAACAAATCTATATTAATCTAAAAAACCTAAATGATGATGAATTGGTGATGCAAACTATAAAAGATGCTTAGAATAACCAATCTATATTATTCTAAATGACACAAAATATGATGAGATGGTAATGCAAACAATAAAAGATGCTTATAATAACCAATCTATATTGTTGTCATCTATCGCATACCTCTTCGAAAGGATCAAAGATGGCTATTGTTGCATCAGGTCCATGATCAATCATGCCAAAAATATCGCAAAAGTATGTATACAAAATATCACTATTAAAGACACCTGCATTCTAATAGTATACAAAATATCAGCATTAAATAAAGAACACTAATGAACTTAAGCATAATGAACATAAGAATTGTACCTTCCATTCTTGAAAATGCTATTCAAGTGTGCCTGAAGGGTCATCTCTTTTCTTAAGAGTATCTAATATTGCTTCATGATCAACATTACTAAGTGTCCATAGTTGTTTTATCTTTGGTCTAGCATGATGATTCAACAACTTAACATTTTTTGCTATAACAAGGTGTGAATACATGAGAATGGTTTTTTGTTTCTTGTAGTCTTCAAATGAAGGTATTCCATTCTTTCTAATCGTGTATGTTCTCAACCAAGTTCCTACAACCACAACTGAACCTATAGGATACATGAAACCATCATCATCTTCCATCAGTTGTGTTAGCTTATGATTTACCCGCACACATCGAGCCAACCAATAGTCTGATCTCTCTTCATTCCCTTGTGGTGCAACAACTGCATAAACATGTCCTGGTTGTAGTAGATCTGAAAGCCAGTCGTAATCAACTAAACTTTCCATTGTGTCATTTGTCATGGATATTGTTTGAGATAAAGGAGTTAGATACTGTGGAACCCATGTATCCACCCACTCACTTGAATCGCATTGATCCCACTTGCACTGAATACAACTATGACAAAAACAAGTCAACTCTCATGTCCAAATGGTCCATGTGCCTGCATCTGAGCTTTGAAATGAATGCATCTTTGAAGAATCTTTGATTGTATGAAAATACAATTTTCCTCCCACTATACCCTCCTCAACCAACCAAAAGAATCTACACACTGTTGAATCAAGTGTCCCTCCCCGTGACAATGCTAAACTACACCAATCAACAATAGAATGTGCATCATTGAATGTTTCTCCTAGAATCTTCAATTTCTTCTTAACTAGAGCTCTCTTTACGCATGCTCCCCTTTCCCATGCCCAACTTCAAGAAAACTCCAAATATGAGGTACACCCCTCTCTACATGCATTCTACTCAATGAATAAAACATATGAGCATTCTTGAATTGACCTGTATAATTACCTAACCAAATGAGATGTCAACCCAATGCTATATTATGCTCCTGCAAGAACTCAAAAAAATTCTCAAAACAATGTTGGACATACTTGAACGAGTGAGATCTATCATCACTCATATAAAATTGATACTCTCTGATTATCTTTCGATCCTCCTCTGTACTATTAGGTGCATGTCTAAATGTTATGTGGACAAAAATAGCAATCTAAATGGAATTGTAATACTGAGATTGTACCTCATTTTGTGGTTGCAATGTGTAGTTTTCTGCAAAATCAACCACTAATATAATAGTGCCAATCAGAAAAGAGTCCTTACACATCCTAAATTGTTGATCCAACCACTGAGACCTATGACTATGCCTTGCATACTTGTAGAAAATATTGTCCTTAAAATCTAAAATAAAATCAGCAACACTGCATTCTTTTATAACCAACTCACAGCTAGAACCTTCACCTCCACTTTTCAAAGTATATTTGACTATCTCATATCTCTTTTTCTCAACAAGCTTCTGTAGACACCAAAAAATGCCCTCTTATGATACCTTGTCACAACATCGCATCATTTAGACATCTTGTAGTATGTTTTGCCCTAGGTACCCATGTCATCATCTAATTAGTTAAACAAATCTTATTTATTTGACTAATTTCATTTATTCCATTCTTCTAATGTTAATTAAATAATTTATATTATTTAATTAATTAAATCATTTCCATCCATTCTTCTAATGTTAATTAAATAATTTATATTATTTAATTAATTAAATCATTTCTATTCATTCTTCTAATGTTAATTAAATAATTTATATTATTTAATTGTTGAAATCATAAATTCAACATTAATTAAATAAATCAAATATTTATTTAATTAATAAATTCTTAAAAAAGATCTTTTCACTTTCTTTCCAAAATTTGAACTCATGTGTATCTAATTAATTTATTTAGTTAGATAATTCATCAATTATCCTTCTCATCTTTTCTAGGATTTATTTCTTTTAAAAGAAAAAATCAGAATCCTTCTATCTTTCTAAAATATTATCTCATCTCATTGTATTTCCTCTTTTGTCAAAAATGAAATCCTTATTGAATCTTTTCAAATCTTATCTCTGTCCACATCGAAACTCTATAAATCTAACCTTTCACAGGCCATTTGGAGGGAATTCTTCAGACATCCTTATGCTATCAAAATCATTAATCTTCTATCTTCCATCCATCTTCATCTATCATCTTCATCGTGTCATTATGTTGTAGAATTGAGCAGCCAACATTCCTTCTACAATCAACCTTCAAAATATCGCATTCTTATGCAGATGGAGAAGAGCCATGGAGGTCAATTGAGTCTAGTTTGAAAATTAGTTTGCATATTTGGGTATGTGCAGGATCATCATGGAAAACAGGCCCTTAAGTGGCAAAATTTTTAGAAAAATCAAAGTTAGGAAAGTTCACATAAAAATTTGAATAAGTTATCTATATTATGTCAAAAATATGTAAGAATAGAATCTGTAGCAAATTGAATGTAGTTTCTAAACTACTAGGTTTATTTAAAAAAATAAAAAATCTATTTGGTGAAAATTTGAAATTTCAATGCAATAGTACTTCAATTTCGTGGAAAAAAAATAAGTAGGTGTCCTGTCGACCACCCTAACCACAATAAAATGATAGTATTTTTATAAGATTTTAGATATAAGTAGAGGACTCATTTCTGATGTGATACATATTTTTGTAATTTTTTCCAAGTAAATAATTAATTATGAATTTTTATTGCAACTTTTAAAAAATATAAAACCCGTATGTCTAACCACCTTAACTTGGTCAAAACTTCATGAAATTTATTATTTTTTAATCCTATAGTATGATAAGTATAGAATGTGATACATGTTTGGATTCAAAAATGTATACCTGGTTGAAAGCTATAGATGTTTTTCATTCACTTGTCAATCGACTTTAGTTGTAATTCAAATAAAAAATGAATAATAATTATTTATTAAATTCAAAGTAAAACATAATTTATATTGGTGGAAAGCTGAGAATCTCCTTTAAAAACCCTTTTCATTTCATCAATTTTGGGTAAAAAAAAAGTCGTTGGCCACATACCCATCATATCGCCACTTTTTGGCCCATCATGATCCTGCACATACCCATCTTTTGTTTATTTTCATTTTCATTCTAGTTTGTGCTTCATGGTGCTTGATAGGATTTAATTAGTTTACTATTTTCAACACATTAAACCTGCTGATTTTTCCCTATCTACAACTTCTTTCTAAATTCATGTTTGAAACCCTCATGAAAACATTGAAAAAACTTTGACAAGCCACCACATTGTGAGCACTTCACATTTAAATAATCATTTCTATAGAAAAAGAAACTATCATCTCTAGAACATAATAATAGATCTAGCAAGTCCCTTGATGATTTTGGAAGATGCATTGCACCACACTCCTGCAACATTTCATTAGTATGCAAAGTAGAATGGATATAGCATAATAGTTCATGGTACATTGAAAACTCCACATGGTATTTGCAACAACAAGTATTACGAATCTTAAGAGGCACACAATAAAATAGTTTCAAACCTTCAAAAGTCCTTTGTGAGATTTCCATATTTGGATGTGTTTCAATAAATTTTTTGAACAACATTGTTTGGATTGATTCTAAGAATTTTTTAGGATGCAGTGTATAGTCTCAATTGCCAATTCTTAACTTTAAAACATCATTTGCAGTGGGTGATACTCTAGAGTTATCATTGCAAAATTTTTGAATTACCTACTTTACATTATCGGTTAGCTTCTTATCAACATGTGGAAGCCTCCTGACAAAAGCCCATGTATCATTTTGAAGAGGATCATCTATTCTTTCTCTTCTTGTGAGTGCTCTATCCAAAGTTTTACAATTTATGTCAAAATCAATATAATTTTGTCTCGTAAAGCGAGCCTTTTTCAATTGATGGCTTACTAGGGAAGTTGTAATGACTCTCCGAGTAGCTCTCTTATCCTTTTCCTTGTTATTTTTTCCAATAGACTTGAGAGCATTAAAAATATTTTTGACAATAATAGAATTTTTTTTGGTCTTCTTATTGACACAAATCTTCAATTTTGCTAGCAAAGGTCTCATCTTTTGCATCTTTAGCAATTGTACAAAAAGTTGGCATTGCTTAGTCAATGTATTATCACTAAAATATTGGTTGAAAAGTCATTTAGCCAACAACCAAACAGTTTGTGTTGACCTCTTACCTTCAATATTGTTTATAATCAATTTCAAGTAACCATTTAGGGGTTCTTGAAGGTCTTGAATTCGGAATATGTCTTTCTTCCACACAAGGTTCTTCATTTCTCATGTAATCTGGTGAAACATAATTTACACTTGCTTCAATATTATGTTCAAAATCTTCATTTCTAACATTTTCACCTTGAACATTATCAATATCAATTTGAATAATTTCATTCCCAATTTCAATATCATGTTCAACATCTTCAATTCCAACATTTTCACCTTGAACATTTTCATTATCAATTTCAATATTTTCATTCCCAATTTTAATATCATGTTCAACATCTTCAATTCCAACATTTTCACCTTGAACATTTTCATTATCAATTTCAATATTTTCATTATCAATTTCAATATTTTCATTCCCAATTTGAATATCATGTTCAACATCTTCAATTCCAACATTTTCACCTTGAACATATTCAATTTCCTCTTCACTTGAAAGACCATAGGGCTCAAGTTCACCAATGTTTAACATGCCTTGTCTTCTCTTCCTATGACCTTCTCTATATGTTTGTCTATATGCTTCAATTTGTTCTTTTGTAAGCTTTCTCTTATGTTTTTGCTTCCAACGACTACTGCTCCCCATTATACCTCATAAAAGATGCTAAAAAATCATTGCTTATGACAAATTTGAGTAGAAGATGCTCCAAAAAGTTGATCTTTGTCTCTTCTTGTTTGAAACTACATGTTTGTCACCTGCAAAGCCTGCAAACAGAATGTAGGGTCCATTATAATGCACAAAACGAACCACATGGGGTTTTGCTATGGCCCACAAATCTGATATCTAATATAATCTGATAATTGATACAGTCTGATATCTAATTTGAAAAAATTTTTGTAACAGTATGATTTTAGCTCTACAAATTGGATATCCAATTCAAATCGGATATCTGAATTGAATCGGATATCCGATTTGTGTACACATAGACCTGAGGGTTAATGGTAGAGGGTAGAAGGTTTAAGGGTTAATGGTTAAGGGTTTAGGGTTAAGGGTTAATGGTTTAGGGTATAGGGTATAGGTTTTAATAGTTAAGTGTTTAGGGTTTAGGGTTAAGGGTTTAGGGTATAGCATTTAGGGTAGAGGGTTATAAGGGTTAAGGGTATAGGGGAGAGAGATAGATGGAGCGAGTGAACAAGAGAGAGACCTAAGAGAGTGAGAGGGGGTATAAGGAAGAGACTTGAGAGAGAGAGAGAGTGGACTTGAGAGAGAGGGAGGGAGAGAGTGGGAGAGAGTGGGAGAGGGTGGGAGAGAGTGGGAGAGAGGGTGGGAGAGAGTGGGAGAGAGTGGGAGAGAGGGTGGGAGAGGGTGTGAGTGTTAGTGTAATTAATATTTAATTACACTTGCATAACTTTACTTAGGTATATTTTAATTCCTAGGTTAATTATTCTCATCCTTATCTTATTGAGCTATATTGTTGCTCAAGATAAGATTAAAGGGTTATGCATACTTTTCTTTTATAAAGCAAATCATTCTCATGTAATTATGAATTCCTAAATAATAATATTTTGCACATGTTTTTGCAATAGTTTTTCTTTTTCTATTTTTCTCTTTTGTGGAAGGTTATTTTTTGGTTTGCATTTTAGATCTTGGTTTCTAACATGGTATTAGAGCTCTTCATATGGTACAAATGTGATTATTTGGTTTTTCTTTTTTGATGCCTTTTTCAGCCTCAGAAGTCACATGTTGTTGTTTTCACTCCAGGAGACATATATTTTGACTCGCTTATCCATTTTTCACCATTCTTGTGGCGTTGGAAAGATGGTTCAGTCCTCTACACAGATCTGAGGTATATTTTTATTTTCTATTTTTGCATGTTTGAATTCTCTCCTTTTACAATCATTGGGTTATTGTAATAAATGAACTGAGATAAAGTTCCATCAAGAGGGTTTCTTGCATAATAATTTTATTAGAGTGTGCATACACTTTGATCTTCATCTTGTTTTGATGGAAAATCACATGGGTTGTATTTGGTTTCTTAGTTTCTTTTGGCCACATCTTGCTTTAGCTTGACACATATCAGATTCACATGAGTTCACACTTTAGATTGGGAGTTTATGGTTATTGATCTGCATTGGTTCAAATCCTTCTCAGTTTGAGGGAAATATTTTTATGGTTAATGTTCCAGATTCTTTATGGTACTTGTTCCCATGGAATATTTTTAGTCTTATTTTGGCATCGACATCAAGATACACGGTTTCTAGATTCTGTCATCATATCATCTATTGTTGCTTCACAAATTCTAGGGTTGTTCTAGTTTGTTATTTTTCCAATGTTTCATGGCATCGAGTCTGTTGTCACATTATTATGATTTCACTTTGGTTTCTTGTAGATAGAATTATCTTTCCTTTCTTGTCGGATTGTGATTCCAGTGTTACTCCACAATGTTATTCCAATGCTTCTTTGCAACAATCATCTCATTGTAGGGGGGTTTTTTCCCACTAGGTTTTCGTTCTCTACCTCATTATTGCATTTGTACATGGGTATCTAATCAAGACTTATTGTTGGGACCCATTCATGCTTTCTTGCATTCATCTTAGTTTTAGGTGCATGATTTTTTAGTCTCCCTAAGTTGCACTTACATAGGGGGGTGTTAGTGTAATTAATATTTAATTACACTTGCATAACTTTACTTGGGTATATTTTAATTCCTAGGTTAATTATTCTCATCCTTATCATGTTGAGCTATCTTGTTGCTCAAGATAAGATTAGGGTTATGCATACTTTTCTTTTATAAGGAAAATCATTCTCATGTTATTATGAATTCATGAATAATAATATTTTGTACATATTTTTGCAATAGCTTTTCTTTTTCTATTTTTCTCTTATGTGGAAGGTTATTTTCTAGTTTGCATTTCAGATCTTGGTTTCTAATAGGGAGAGGGTGGGAGTGACTGGGACAGAGTGGGAGGGAGTGGGACAGAGTGGGAGAGGAGTGGGAGAGAGTGGGAGAGAGGGTGGGAAAGAGTGG
>VDFB02270651.1:397037145-397058297 GCA_007258455.2 Sequoia sempervirens | reverse complement strand
CACAAAAATTAATTCCTAGGGATTAGCCTCGAGCTTGCTTTGGAATTTTGTTCGGACCTGCCAATCCTAAGAAGTCAACACAAAATAGTGTTTAACAACTTACCTTACTTTTCTAGACTTCGCCCATGTGGCTGATGACTTTTTTTTTCCCAAAATTGATGAAATAAAAAAGGGTTTGTAAAGGAGCTTCTCAAATTTCCACCAATATAAATTATACTTTACTTTCAATCTAATAAATAATTATTATTCATTTTCTATTAGAATTACGACTAAAGCCCTGATTGATAGCCTGATTGAAAAAAATCTATATCTTTCAAACGATATAACATTTTTTGAATCCAAAACATTCGTCATATTCTATGCTTCAAATACTATAGGATTAAAAATAAATAAAAATGAATTTCATGAAGTTTTGACCAAGTTAAGGTGGTCAGACATATGGGTTTTTATATTTTTTAAAAGTTGTAATAAAAAAATCATAATTAATTATTTACTTGGAAAAAAATTACATAAAAAATTCATCACATCCAAACATAAGTCCTCTACTTATATCTAAAATATTATAAAAAATATTATTATTTTATTATGGTTAGGGTGGTTAGACAGAGACTTACTTCTTATTTTTTCCTTGAAATTTAAGTACTACTGCATTGAAATTTGAATTTTTCACCAAATAGAATTTTTTTTTAGGAAAATAAACCTAGTAGTTTAGAAACTACATTCAATTTTCCACAGATTCTATTCTTACATATTTTTGAAATAATATAGATAACTTATTCAAATTTTTATGTCAAGTTGCCTAACTCTAATTTTTTTGAATTTTCATTGCCCCTTAAGGGCTTGTTTTTTCCATGATGATCTTGCACATACCATGTTGTTCTCTGATGTTCAGTTGATGATCTGGATGAGAGATTCTAGAATTGTGATTTCCTCTTCTAATTTTTCTCCTTTCCTCAGAACTTCAATTAATTGCTCTAGCATGCATTCAGTTAAATCCTTCACTTTCCAAAAGTGTCTACAAGATTGTTTCTGGTGAGCTGAACTTTTGCATGCTCAGACTGTAATTCTTGAATCCTTTTCTTGACAACACCATCCTAATCAAGAAACATGTTATAATCCTGACCAATTTTGTTCAACTCAGTTTCAATTTGCTCCAACTTATCTTTGTATTTCCCAACTATATGAGGCCAACAAAGACAATAGTTGAAGATATTGTTTGTTGTTTTTATGCATTACATCAACACATTCATTTTCCTTTTCAGTTTGATAAGAGATAGCCTGAACTGCTCCTTCAGATGTAAAATTATCTCTTCCTCTTTCTTGTCTGGGGACTCAGAGACCATGGCATCCTTAATGCATTTGATCATCTCATTAGGAAACACATTCTGCAAACTCTCCAATTCAATGTTATTGTGCAAAAAATAACTACTCAGTATGCTCTTGATCACATCTTGCTCATAAGAGGATCTCTTAGACCATATACCGGCAATCTTCTGCATCCCATCTTTTTCCTGAACAAGCTATAGTACCTTTGCTTTGAGTAAAACACCTTCTTCTTCGCTTCCTTCTGCCATTATTACATCCAGTTCAACTGGTTTTGGTTCTTCCCTTGGAGTGTACTCATTAGATTCCTCATCTGGTATATCCACAATTTATTTCTCTTTACCTTTTCCTTCAATTTTAGGAGACTTGTGTGTCGGAGGAATGAAAACAACAATTTCTTGAGCTCTTTTCTTCTTCATCTCCATCTCACCGAAAGATGATCCAACTTCAAGTGCTCTTACCAGAAGAGAAATGCTAATTGCTCCAAAATTCCCTAGAAATTCCTTAAAGAAATTTGTATATTCTTGCTCACAATTTTCCAAAACATTATAATGTTCAATTTTTTTTTTCAAACTGGTTCATTCTTTTTCCATACGATATTATCGAATTGTGGCAAGCAATTCAAAAAATACATCACAAGGCATATAACCAAGGTACCAAACCTGAAGGGGTAATCTGCCTCCTTGGTTAGTTGTACATTTTCCATCAATTGATCTTTTAACAAACCACACAGATCAAGATCTTCATCCTCCATTATCATTTTGTGAGAGATATAAATTGTGCCTGTCGAAGTTGCGCCTTCCTTGTTTCTAAAAAATATTTTGTAAGAGATTCCATGTGCAATGTACCTTGTTATTGGATCTTTGATTGTCAAAATTATCAAAGCCCTCTGATCTTCAACTACTCTGGTTAGGATTTTGACTTCTTTGTTCTAAATCGACTTCTTCTTCAGAATACCCCAAACATTGCACAAACCAGTTAAAGATTCTTGATCACCTCTTTTGAAATGGGGTAGGGTTTATCTAGAGTTAGAATGTCTTCATTCAATCTGTTTAGAATTAACCTAACGACTTTTGCATTGACAAAATATGGAAATTTACTCCAAATATCCAAAATTTTGTGTTTCACACCTTCAATCCATTTCAATTCATTAGCTGGAAGAAAAATTATTATTTCCCTAATCTTCTCACTGCTATATTCATCCAAATTCACCATTCCTTTTATTTGCATCATTTTCCTTTTTGTGCCGAACAAGTTTCTATCGAGCACTAAATTGAGTGAGAATTCAACAAGCAACTCGAATACCTAATAAATTTTCTATCGAATTGACTTGATTCCTTCAAAAAATTTCTCCAGAGACTCTCCTTCTATTCTCCTTCAATGCACGGTGATAAATGAGGGTTTTAAATACCCTTTTGTAACTCACACACCTAACCTTTTTACTACATTAATTGCTTTTCCCTAGGAGTTCCGGATACTCTACTTTCTCAGACAACAAAAGAAGAATTTATATATGGACCTTCTACTCCTCAAATTTCTACATAGGTGATCATAGATACACTTGTAAACCAATAGCAAAATTTACTAACAAATTCTTGCATTCTGGTGCCTACTACTAACAGGGGGTCAAAGGATTTTCTTGAAAAACTCCCCTTAGGCTGATGACCTAAGATCAATTTTCGAAGGAATTACAAAAAGTTGCTTTTGGTGCAGGCTTATTTACTTCATCAGGCTCACTATTCCTTACCCATTTTTTCTTCATCTGATCTCTTATTTCTTCCACAATCACTTTCCCTTTTCCTTTATCATCTTTCTGTGAAATTCTTCCTTTGTATACCGGACCTCTTCTATCCATGTTTCTATTCCTGCGGAATCTTGCAATGTGACTAGATTTGTTGCAATTGTAATACACCAGATTTCTTTTTCTAGACCATTCATTCCATTAATTTCCTCTTGATCTACATTGATTAGCAATATGCCCAAATCTATTGCATGCATAGCATCTGACATCTCTATGAAAGTTGTGATGAACAATTTTTTTGCATTTATTTGACTTGTAACCAAACTTATCACAATTAAAGCACTGACTGGAGAATGATGGACTGCTTGAATTTATTTTACTTCTACATTCAGAAGCCATATGACCAAATTTATTACAAGAAAAGCAGTGACCATTAAACTTTTGAGCATTAGGTTGACTTACCGAATACCTTTTGTCTTTGTTCATCTGATTTATTTGTTTGGAATCCTTCTGTTCAGATCTGGAGCTTTCTCCCTTTTCATATCCAAGACCTCTCTTGTCATTTGCATCTTTTTTTCCTTTAGTCAACTCATCAAGCTTAGCAGAACTAAGTCTAAACTTCTCCTTGAATTCATTTGTAGTAGTGAGTTCATCACTGAGCATAACTATCTGTCTTTCAAGCTCTTGCTCATTGTTTCTGGATTGTTGCAGTTCAATCTCTAGCTAAATGAATCCACTATTAACTCTACTGCATTCTTCAGATCTTTCTTCTAAGGACTGGGCTAGATTCTCCTCATTCTTGGGTATATCATGGAAAAAATAGGCCCTTAAGTGGCAAAAAATTTAGAAAAATCAGAGTTAGGAAACTTGATGTAAAAATTTGAATAAGTTATCTATATTGTTTCAAAAATATGTAAGAATAGAATATGTAGCAAATTGAATGTAGTTTCTAAACTACTAGGTTTTTTTTTTTAAATATACATATATTTAAATAGTGAAAATTTGAAATTTCAATGTAGTAGTACTTAAATTTCAGGGAAAAAATAAGAAGTAGGTGTCTGCCTGACCACCCTAACCACAATAAAATAATAATATTTTAGATATAAGTAGAGGACTCATGTCCCGATGTGATGCATTTTTTTGTAATTTTTTTCTAAGTAAATAAATAATTATGAATTTTTTATTACAACTTTTAAAAAATATAAAAACTCGTATGTCTAACCACCTTAACTTGGTTGAAACTTCATGAAATTCATTTTTTATTTTTTTAATCCTATAATATGCGAAGCATAGAATGTGACACATGTTTTGGATTCAAAAAATGTGATACCGTTTGAAAGCTATAGATGTTTTTCACTTAGACTATCAATCAAGACTTTAGTCGTAATTCGAATAGAAACTGAATAATAATTACTTATTAAATTCAAAATAAAGCATAATTTATATTGGTGGAAAGTTGAGAATCTCCTTTAAAAACCCTTTTCGTTTCATCAATTTTGGGTTAAAAAAAAGTCATCAGCCACATACCCATCATATTGCCACTTTTTGGCCCATCATGATCTTGCACATACCCTCTTCTTCCTTTCTTCAATCTCCTTAGTTAGCTTCATCGCCATAGATTCCATCTCAAGCTTTAGAGTAGCATTGTTTCTAGCAAGCTTTTCACATTTTCCAATTATTTCTTTTAGGGTCTAATTCAGGTGAACATCTTCTAGGCATTTACTTTCTTTATGCTTTAGCTGATCACATACTTCCTTCCTCTTTTCTCTTGAATCATTGATTTTATCCTTCAATGATTGAATGAATTTTTCAGCATCCTTAAGATTTGACTTTAATTCCATGACTTTTTCCTTAGACTAATCAAGATCATCAAGTGACACCACAAGCTACTGTTGAAGACCACCAAAGTCCATTGCATTCCAAGATCCACCTCAAGCTATTAAAATTTTGTAGAGGAACTAGCTCTGATACCAATTTTTGGACTCAAGGGACACTGAGATGGCGGGGTGAATCAGTGTTTAACAATTTTTATATCACAATCCAAATCTAAAACCAATTATAGCATTTCAATAGAAGTAAAGATGCAAGCACATGAAGGAAACAAAAAAAACACCATAACACCAATATTTTGACATGGAAACCCTATTAGGGGAAAAACCATGGTGGAGGTTAATCCACAATTTATACTCTATTAAAATTATGAACAGAAGGGGAATGCACATGCATTCAAGCACACTGCCTAGAGCTCACTGCTCAAAGTAAGGAAGGCACACTTCCTTACAATTTGTTTGGATTACAACAAGAGGTTGAACTGAGAAGATAAAATCTACAAATTCCTATGATTAGTTCTAGTTAATCTCATAGATCAGATTTTAGATCTGTAAATCTGATTCTGCACTTCGCTCTGCTCTACCTTGATTTGCTTCACAAAAACCCTTTTCTGCATACACAAAAATTCGCTCAACAAATATTCTAATATTCGCCACACACATCTGCCTTGCTCTTCATACACACTCACACACCATACTTCCACATATGCATCATAAAAATGATTTACCCAATCTCATAGATATATATCTGCTAACAAAGATTTAATTGCTTTCTATTGACTTTATAAAATACCTTCTAATATGTTAGCTCTCAAAAAAATAGGCTGAATGACTCAAGAGGCTGCCAATCTCTTGATACGCTTTAGGGTAACTAACAAGGTCAAGAAAACTCAACCTTCTAGTCTTTAGGTGCTACTAAACCTTGGGTGGGTGTACCTTTATGAATTAAGCAAACTTATGTTTATATCTCTTACAACAATTTGGTCACAATGGCAAATTGAGGTGAACAAATGAAACCAATTTCGAAAGTAGTAGCAATATTCTAATATAAATCATAAAATGTTCAACTATGTAAATAAATTGAATGAATTCAAAATGATTAAGTGTAAAGACTAGTGCCTTATTGGGTATGCAGAGTCAAATGAGATCAAGATGAGCAACACTTTTCTAGAGAAACTCAAATTATCTAGCATATATTATGTTTACAACTTGTATAAACATGCAAAATGTGATTACAAAGCTCTACTTGAACAATCCAGATGATTCTCGTTGATTACTGTGATTAACTAAAATGATTTAATCTTTGCTTGAAAGAACCAATCAATCAATCACACAGATACAACAAATGTGCACTGATGAATTATATATAAACTTGTCATATCAATTCAAACAACCAAAAAGCTTCAATCTTGGAGATAGCTTAGCAATACTTCCATTAGATTCAACAAACAATTGACACCAGAGAAATGCAGCAACATCAACTGATTTTCATAAATACCTCCATTCTGAAATCATGCAACAATAGTCTCTGATCTAATAATTTTATTCCACTGTATCTACTTGTTGTGTATCGAATATCTAATAACTCGTCCCATTTTACAATTACAAAATGCCTATTTATACACCAACATCAAGAAAATAAATCATTTAAAAAATCCATGTCGGCCCACCACAGAATCCAGGCCCAAATCAAGTCGACCAACAACGGTCATCAAACATATACTTGTCGGCCACAGTGTTTGAATTTCTATTAATCACCAATGAAACAGTCGCTAAGAGATATCGTTAGCTATGTCGAAGGCAATTCAATTGCTACAGTCACCCCATGGTCTTATTCACTTTCGCCATGACATATCAAAGTCGGGGAGATATCTTATAGATCACCAAATGTTTCCCTAAGAGTTCTTTTACCTTTCATGTGTCACTGTGACTTTATGATATCGGGGAGAGGTCCCACAGAACATATTGTGCTTCACTGAAAATCTCCCTTCATCATGTGTGTCGCTATAACATAATGGTTCTCTTGCCGATGTATCCTTCTGTCTTATGTGAGTCGCTATAACATACTGACATCAGGGAGACCTTTCGTAGAATGCTTGAGTCATACCGAAAGCCATCAACCATCATGGGTGTCACCGAGAAATTATTTCTCTCACTGAAAATCACCAATGAGATGTCGGCGAGACTGAAGGTCACTCGCCGAGACCATATACCGATTTCGCTTATTCCGGCTGAAATGAACCCTCATACGCTATTCAGTGAGACCAAAAGGAGTCGCTATGACCTTATATTGAATGCAATCGCCTTTTCCAATACATGCATCTTTTTTCCACTGATTAGAAAGACTAAGTGAGTTTGCCAAGACGCTTCATCAAAGGAAAGACTCTCACTGACGCATCTCCATATATCGGTTAGAGAGACATAAGGCACTCAGTGAGATGATATACCGAAGACCAAACTCCCACCGATAAGTTCCTCCACAATTATAGAAACCACGTGAATGTCATGCTGATAGAATCCTATAGGTGAATGTCGCTCGCTGTAACAATGAACAAGTCCTTCCGATAACTATCAGTGAGTAAACTTCAATCGCTATGATACAGAAAATGTCTTGCCGATAAGCAACATAGAAGTTTACAAGCAGAAGAATGAATCAGGAAGACCTCGATATTGTCATGCCGATATTCTTGCAACAAACATATGTTAGCAAAAATGCATCATGGGTCAGGGAGACAACAATGAACTCATGCCGATATGAACCCTAATGTGAAAATGCAGACCCAATAGATTTTTTGGGGCTACAAGGGAAAAATGCAAGCAAAATGTACTCGTGGCAGGACTTATTTGGAAAAATATGAATGTGAACAATATGTAAAATCATCAGATTTTAACATTTCCAACAGTGGCTCAGTCTGGTTATGAATGATAGTGAGATCATTGCAAGGATCCAAAATATTTGGGTGATCAGACTAGACACAAAATGACGAATCAGTGAGCAGAATGGAAGTGAATGCAAAATGAGGTATAGCATGATGGAATGAAAGGAAAGGGAATGCAAAATGGAGATGAACCAGAATCTTAAACTACTATGCATGGAAAAGAATTTTAAAGAGGATAAGCAAGAGTTTTCCATGCACTGGAAACCCTCAATCCTCTATGTTACTCAAGAGAAAAATTGCTTCAGGAATTGCCCATGAACATGCAACTCCTAATCTTCACCAGCCATATTCTATAGATAGTATGAGTCTTCACCCTTCTTTCCAACAACAACAAAAGGTCCCAGCCAGAAAGCTTCAAATTTACCATGCTTTCCCTTCTCCTGACACCTTGCGTTCCACATCAACACCAAATCATTCTCTTCAAATTTTCTATCCTTTGCCTTCTTATCAAATAGATACTTCATCTATGTCTGTAACTTCATGTTTTGGCTGTAGGAAACTCTTCTTATTTCATCAAGCTCAGCTAGTTGCTCCATTCTTTCTTCCATAGGTTCAGGAACATCCAAATCTTCCTGAAGGACAAACTTGTAGACTGGTAACAAATTCTGTGAAGGCATCATGGCCTGTGCTCCATATACTAACTCAAATGGGGACTTTCCAATTGCCTTTTTCATAGTAATCCTATCAGCCCACACAACCAGCTTTAATTTTGAATCCTAGGCTTTCTTGTTCTGTCCTAACATCCTCCTTATAATCTTCAAAATACTCTTATTGCTAGATTCAACTTGACCATTAGTTTGTCGATGGTAAGGAGCTGCATAAGAAATAGTAATGCCATATGTGGCACAAAAGATTTTGAACTCATATGATCTGAAGCACATTCCATTATATGTGATTAACTTTAGTGGTGTACCAAATTTGGTGATAATGTTGTCCATCGAGATATTTTTCACCACTTTACTTGTAGCTTGTTTAGTTGGGATTGCCTCTACCCATTTGGTAAAATAATCAGTGGCAACCAGTATCCACTTGTATCCTCGAATTGATTTTTCCTGTAACTCTCCAATGAAATCAATTCCCCATTGATGAAAAGGGGCATCAGCTTGCAAGGGCCAAAGTGGCAAAGCTCCTTGATACTTTAGTTTTCAAGAGAACCTCTGGTAGGCCTCACATTTTCTAACATGTGTAAAAGAGTCATTGAAAACCTTAGGCCAGTAGTAACTTGCCCTGAGAATTTTGTGTGCAGTTGTTTTTGCTGAATAATTTCCTCCACAAAATCCTTCATGCATTTCCGTTAGAACATGCTTGGCCTGAAACTCATCCAAACACAACAACAATATAGCATCCCTATTCTTCCAAAATAAATCTCCATCCATGAAAACATATTTTGATGCTTACAACTTCAAAGTTCTTTTCTGGCTGTCACTCAATCCTTTTGGACACTTTGTGTGCTTAAGGTAATGCATGATATCAATATACCAAGGAGTGTGCTCGATGCTCACAATTGCAGTCCTCGCATCTACATTACAGACTTGATTTGCTTCAATATTTGATTCTTCCATCAGCCTAGCCAAGCCTTGACCTCTTACTAATTTGGTAATCTATATCTCCATGTCAAATTATTGGATCTTATTAATCCATTTGCACCTTTTTCTTGTAACTTTAGATTGTGTCAGAATATCTTTGACAGCTGCATGAGGGACATAAGCAATCACCTTTGCTCCAACCAGATATGGCCTGAAGGCTTTTGTAGCTTTCACCAATGCAAACGCCTATTTTTCCATTATATCATACTTCAATTCAGACCCTTGTAATGACTTACTAAAGAAAGACACAGGCTATTCATGACCATCCTCATTCTTCTGTAACATAACAGTAGCAATTGTGTGCATTGAAGCAAAAGAAAATATCTAAAAAGGCTTTGCAAAGTTTGGAGATTTAAGGACAGGAGCTTCCTTGATGGCCCTTTTGATAGATATGAAAGCTTCCAAGGCTTCTATAGTCCATTCCATTTTCTATCCTTTCTTCAACATTTTTGATATGGGCTTAATGATCTTAGCAAAGTTAGAAACAAATCTCCTAAGAAAATTAATTTGTCCAAAGAATAATTGTATAGCCTTAACAGTTCTAGGGATAGGAATTTTATCAATGGCCTCAACCCTCTCAGGATCTATTCTAACTCCCTCTTTTGAAACAATATGTCCCAAGAGCTTACCTTCTGTGACTACAAAATAACACTTCTTAGGATTTAAGCTAATACCATATTCTAAAGCTTTTATAAATACCTTTACCAGATGTTGCACATGATCTCCAACCTTCTTCGAATAAGTAGCCAGGTCATCCTAGTACACCACCATGATAGCATTGATTAAATCTGCAAATGCCACGTCCATAGCTCTTTGGAAGGTAGCTCCTGCATTAGTGAGACCAAATGGCATTCTTATGTATACATACGTTCCCCAAGGAGTTGTAAATGTTGTCTCATATTGCTCAGATTCTTTGACCTTGACGTGGTTGTATCCTGAAAACCCATCCATTATTGACAATAGCTCACACCCTGTCACCTTATGCAATATAGCCTCCATATTAGGTAAAGGATAATTGTCCTTGAGAGATGCCATATTCAGATTTCTGAAGTCCACACACAATCTGATGTCTCCATTTTTCTTCCTCACAGGGACCAAATTTGAGACCCACGTTGAGTGCCTGATTGGTTTGATAATTCCCCCATCTCTGAGCTTTGTCAACTCCTCTTGCATCTTAGGCTCCAATGTTGGATTTATGGTCTTTGCTTCTATATGAATGGTTTGGCGTTAGGCTTCAATGGTATTTCATGCTGAAACAAATCTTCCCTGTATGCTTTTAGATCTTCATAAGACCAAATAAATGCATGTTTATACTTTCTCAGCAACTCTATCAACATTCTTCTAATTGTAGGGCTTATCTTCTTTCCTATATACACCTTTCTTGGTGCTATTTCAGTCCCCAAATTAACTTCTTCAATATCTTCTCTTTTGACTAGTGTTTGCCTTATGAGAGACCGATCATTTCCGTCATACACCCTCTCCAATGCCACCAAGCCCTTAGGAAGTTTATTTGTTTTGAGCTGTAAGATCTCCTTTCCAAACACTGTTTGCTTCCCATCCACTTCCTCAACAAAAGCATTGAAGTCAATTTCTTGGGCTTCGTATTGATCGATACAATTGAGGAATTTCAAAAGTTCAGTATCATCATTGAAGACCTGCCAACTGTAAATGTTATCAGGAACAACATGCCTTGTCTTGAACTCAATCTGTGATACCCCAGCCAATGTGATATCATCTCTTTTCAGTGCCACATTTGCTAAAAAATCGGCCATTATGTTCTTTGATCTGTCAATCCACTCAATTGAAAATGCATCAAACAACTCAATTGTGTCCCATACAACATTCCTATACTTTTTCAATATTTTATGCTTTGCTACATATTTTGACTTGATTTGTGAAACAACCAACTCAGAATTGCCCAAAACAGCCAACAACTTATTCTTATGTTTCACAGCTATGTTCAAACTTGTCAACAAGGCTTCATACTCGGCCAAATTGTTTGTACATTCAAATGCTAACATAAATGAATATTTAAATGTAATACCTTTAGGTGAAGCAAAAACAATCCCAGTGCCATTACCTTCCTGACTGCATGCTCCATCAAAATACATCTTCCATACTTCATTGCAGCTTTGTGCCACATGCTTTTCAATTGGATCACTATTGGTTAATTCTGGCTGGGCTAATTCTATCTTGAAACTTCCAAGGTCAACATCACAAAAGCAATTGACTTGATCCTAAGGCACACAGTCAACAAGCTGGTTCATTCTTGGCTCCCTATACAATTTGACCTCCTGACCATTCACTAGAATTGTAGCATAAGATAGATCAAATTGAACATTTCCTCCAACTGCTATTGTCCATTGTCTTGACAGAAGCATCCCAAATTGAGGAGGATTATCAATCATTGTTATAGCTATATTATATGCCACCTGTGGATAAGTAGCCATTTTGACTTCAACACCTCTCATAATGCCAACCACAGGTACATGTATTTTATCCATTGCATAGCACTTCCCTTCACATGTATCAACCCACATGCCAAGCTGCTTCATAACTCCTACTGGCATGATATTTATAGCAACACCAAAGTCTATCATGCAATTCCTCAATAGTTTGTTGTTTATGAGCAATGTGGTGAAAAAAGGATCAACTTGTGGGGGAGTTGTTAATGCATCACCCAAACAAACTTTTAAATTATTTATCTTTTCCTATTTATTGACTGCTTTAACAGTTACTCTATTTTTAGAATTCACATGTTTTTCATTTCCATTTGTTATCAATTGAACAACACTATCTCTATATTCCTTAATTTTCATCATTTCAAGCAGTGGAACAGACATTTTTACTTGGGATAATGCCTGAGTGAAGTCAAAAGAGGAGCCCTCCACCTTAACAACCTTCTTCAGTTCTGGCATTTCTCCTTTGTTTTCTTCTTTTTCCTTTTTATTAAGCCGGTCAGGTATTTGTATCTCTTTGTATAAGTCCACCACTTCCTCTTTTTAGATAGGCTTCTGTTCACTTTTATCATACTATTTATTTTCTGGCTTCTTTACAATTCCTTATGTTATCTTCTGATCTTTTATGAAGATTCCCCTGGGGACACCTTCATTCTCATTTACTGTTATGTTTCTCAACCAGTATTTACTCCTTGCTTCCTCAACCATAGCAACAGTTAGCCTCTCTATCTCATCTTTGGCAAGTCTTTTCATATTGCATTGAGCAGGCACCTCAATTGAATGTGGCTCTATACAATCTTCTTTAGAATTAGAAATGATCTACTTTTCATCCATATGAACATCAAATTTCTGATTTGAAACATCATACTCATAACCTTCATCCTCTAAAGATGCATACCTTTCCTCAACATGATGAAAAGTATTTGAAGTCAAATAAACCTTGTGATCTTCTCCATTATTTTCCATCAACATTCCCTCTTCTTGCATCCTTTGAGCTACAACACAATAATCTGGGGAATGTGGCTTATCACAAGTAATTATTACTCACCATGTAAGTTCCCTTCTTACTCAATGGATCAGGAGTTTCTTTGTTTCTTGGCCTAGCTGTTATAGGTTTTCCATCCTTCCAGTTTGTATTATATGGCATGTCATGCAACCTCAGCCTTTCATTTATGTATGTGTTCTCCTGTCTGTACTGATAATTGTTGCTTTGATGAGGAGCCCTAAGGTTATCTCTTTTATTGATTATACCTGCAGCCTTCCTATTGTTTTCAATTTTCAGTGCTATCTTCTAAGCTTCAGCCAGATCTCTTGGAGACCCTCTTCTCAGTTCATACCCTATTTTAGGATCAAATGCATTTAAATAAACACTCAATGCTATGGAATCTGGCAACCTTGATCCAGGAGGTACTTTAGTTTGCAACTTGTTGAATCTCCGATTGAAATCATAAATTGAATCGTTTGATTTTTTTTGAATTCACATCAATTCATGAAGAGCTGCATCTGGTGCATTTAGATTCCCATATTGCTCTAGGAATCTGTCCTATAATATTTGGAGAGAATTAATTGTGAGAGCTGGCAAGCTATTAAACCAATCCCTAGCATCTTCAAGAAGTGACATCATAAATAGCCTCATATGTAAATCTTCATATGGCACACCTATGTCTTGGATGAACACATTGAAATTCTTTAAATGTTCTTCAGTAGTAATTGCATTACTCCCTGTAAACTTAGGTACCAGACCTCTCCAGCTGCCATCCATGGGGTAAGGATATAACTGAAACCCTGCTAAATCAAATTGTCTGATCATTGCTGCATACTGGTGGGGGGGAGGAATAGGTGGGTACTGATATTAGTTCATAGGATTATTGTATTGTGCATTATGCTATGGCACACAATGCTGACTAGGAGGTGGATGTATATTGGTATGTTGTGTGGGAATATGAGGGGGATGATTTGGCTGTCTATAATGATTTCTTGTTTGATGGTGAGGAGACACAAGTGGATCAGAAGGCCCTACACTATGATTACCCTGCTTATGAGGTGGTACATACTTTGGGGGGCAATCAACTATTCGAAAAGTAATTTGGGCTTTCAGCAATGCAGCCCTTAGTTCCTCTATCTCCTTCCTCTGTGATTCAAACTGTGCTTTTACTTTGTCAGAAAGCTCATGATCAACAAAGTCATTTTGGTTACCTTCCATCTTCTGATCATATTCATGTTGAATTCTGATTCATTCAGCCTCTAGTTCAGCTCTAAACTCAGCCTATTTCTGAGGATCAAGAAAAGAGAAAGGATTTCTTTGATCCTCTGGAGTACAAGGTTCTACACTTGAATTGTTTTTCTATGTATCATAACGATCATATGTTTCACAATGTGCTTTTGATACTTTGTCCTTATCAGTTAGGCACATATCCTCACTTGTCCCTTTTCCCTTATCAACCTTGTTATCTTTGTGTGTCCACTTACTGCTGCTAGGAGGAGCTCCAGTATGGCCTCCCCTATATTGAGATCTTCTTCCGTTAATGTTTGCAATGCTGCAAAATTTTTGTTAGAGTCACCACTCACTTTTGTGAAAAATGAGAAAATACTTGATGCTTCTTATTCCAGCGGAGTATGTATAAAGTTCCTGACTCTATGATTAAGGCCTTGATTTTGAATGTATCCCCAGCAGAGTCACCAATTTTTTAGCCCTCAAAAACGTAGGCTGAATGCCTCAAGAGGCTGCCAATCTCTTGATACGCTTTAGGGTAACAGACAAGGTCAAGAGAACTCAACCTTCTACTCTTTAGGTGCTACTAAACCTTGGGGGGGTGTACCTTTCTGAATTAAGCAGACTTATGTTTATATCTCTTACAACAATTTGTTCATAATGGCAAATAGAGGTGAACAAATGAAACCAATTTTGAAAGTAGTAGCAATATTCTGATATAAATCCTAAAATGTTCAACTAACATATGTAAATAAATTGAATGAATTCAAAATGATTAAGTGCAGAGACTAGTTCCTTATTGGGTATGCGGAGTCAAATGAGATCAAGATGAGCAACACTTTTTTGGAGAAACTCAAATTATTTGGCATATATTATGTTTACAACTTGTATAAACATGCAAAATGTGATTACGAAGCTCTACTTAAACAATCCAGATGATTCTCTCTAATTATTGTGATTAACTAAAAGGATTTAATCTTTGCTTGAAAGAACCAATCAATCAATCACATAGATACAACAAATGTGCACTGATGAATTATATATAAACTTGTCATATCAATTCAAACAACCAGAAAGCTTCAATCTTGGAGACAACTTAGCAATACTTCCATTAGATTCAACAAAAAATTGACACTAGAGAAATGCAGCAACATCAACTAATTTTCATAAATACCTCCATTCTGAAATCATGCAACAATATTCTCTGATCTGATAATTTTATTCCACTGTATCTACTTGTTGTGTATCGAATATCTAATAACTCGTCCCATTTTATAATTAAAAAATGCCTATTTATACACCATCATCAAGAAAATAAATTATTTAAAAAATCCATGTCGGCTAGCAATGGTCTTCAAACATATACTTGTCGGCCACAATGTTTGAATTTCTGTTAATCACCAATGAAATAGTCACCGAGAGATATCGTTAGCTATGCCGAAGGCAATTCAATCACTATAGTTTCCTCGTGGTCTTATTCGCTTTTTCCGTGACATATCAAAGTCGGGGAGATATCCTGTAGATCACCAAATGTTTCCCCAAGAGTTCTTTTACCTTTCGTGTGTCGCTGTGACTTTATGATATCGGGGAGAGGTCCCACAAAACATATTGTGCTTCACCGAAAATCTCCCTTCATCATGTGTGTTGTTGTAACATAATGGTTCTCTCGCTGATGTATCCTTCTATCTTATGTGAGTCGCTATAACATACTGACATCGGGGAGACCTTTCGTAGAATTCTTGAGTCATACTGAAAGCCATCAACTATCATGGGTGTCACCGAGACAAATTAGTTCTCTCACCGAAAATCACTAATGAGATGTTGGCGAGACTGAAGGTCACTCGTCGAGACCATATATTGATATCGCTTAGTCCAGCCGAAATGAACCCTCATACGCTATTCAGTGAGACCAAAAGGGGTCACTATGACCTTATATCGAATGCAACAACCTTTGCCGATATGTGCATCTTTCCACCACCGATCGGCAAGACTAGGTGAGTTTGCCAAGATGCTTCATCAAAGAAAAGACTCTCACCGATGCATCTCCATATACCGGTCGGCGAGACATAGGGCACTCGGTGAGACGATATACTGAAGACCAAACTCCTGCCGATAAGTTCCTCCACGGTCACAGAAACCACGTGAATGTCACGCCGATAGAATCCTATAGGTGAATGCCGCTTGTTGTAAAAATGAACAAGTCCTGCTGGTAACTGCCAGTGAGTAAACATCAATCGCTGTGACACAGAAAACGTCTTGCCAATAGGCACCACAGATGTTTACAAGCAGAAGAATGAATCGGGAAGACCCTGATATTGTCACGCCTATATGCCTGCAACAAACATATGTTAGCAAAAATGCATCATGGGTCGGGGAGACAGCAATGAACTCATGTCGATATGAACCCTAATGTGAAAATGCAAACCCGATAGATTTGTTGGGGCTACAAGGGAAAAAGGCAAGCAAAATGTACTCGTGGCGGGACTTATTTGGAAAAATATGAATGTGAACAATATGTAAAATCATCAGATTTTAACAGTTTCAACACAATAGTTGGCTCAATTCATAATTAATATTTGATGCACACCCACAATAGTTGGCTAATAAAATGTTGTGGTTCCAAAACAAAATCCTCAAACACATAAATATTTAAACAATCACTTCTTATACATTCGCGAAATGCTATATTCATTGAATCGGCCTTTATAGGAAAATACTGAGAAATTTATTCTTCCATATCTCCTAACTCTTACACCGAATAATGCGACACCACAAAACTTAACAATAAGATAATATGGGCACTTAACAGTCTTCCCTGAGGTCCACAACTCAAAAAGATAATTCGATGAAGCATACAGATCTACGTACTGCTAACTGGATAGCCTATTCTTCATTCATACTTCCAAAAACACCGTTCTTCACTCTGCTTGCCGGTATGAGAAAATTCTGATCTACGAACTGGAATAGTGACTTAGGTTGCCATCAATGACAACACTAGAAGCCATATGCCAATAGATTCTATTGCAACAATTCAAAATCAATTCATCATGTCAAGGGTTCAATGCATTCATGCATGTTGTTGAGCTAAGATTGTGAGTGTAGCATTGAATATCTACTTGCAAGCATTGTTCACATCATACTGAAGGATCCAAGATCTACATTCTTCATGGCCACTACATGCTAGTTTGAAAATTTGTTTCACAAGACAACATCCAAGGCAACATCAATTACATTATTTCATGTTTCATGCTTCATTTCCTTTATTTCATCATTTGGTTTAATTACCTACAAGGGGTTTGACTGAGGGAAATCCCATTCATTAACAAACAACAAGTTTTTCTTCCCTTGAGTGTCTATTTTCAGATTTACAGGTTGAAGATCAAGTTGAGAAAGATTATGAAAGTTGTCATCTAAAGTGCAAAATCAAAGAATTGAAGCTATAGAATTATCTACGGACTTCCAGAAACTAATAATCAAGATTTTGAGAGTGCAAACATCAAGGAATAGAACCCTGATCTCATTTTCAAAAACCTTAACAGGGACCCATTTGCCACCGAAGGCGAATGAGTCCTTTGTAGCTTTAAAATAACAAGTTTTTGACAAGGTACACACCTTTTTATGCTCTAAAAACTTTCCTCATAGTTTCTATAATAGTTAGGTATCATTTCTGATTGTTCTTTACATCTTATCATACACATAATTGTAGTGATTTAGGGTGGAAAAATTAGTGGTAAATCCTCTTGTTCATACATTTGGACTTTACCCTATTTTGTTCACCAAATCAAGGAATGATACCATTTTAATTTTTTCATCCCTATATAGATAGATACAATCCATCCTTATGTTGTTACTATAGGATAGCCTTTCGTATTTGGTCCACTATATAATTTGATGTTAGAGTTGTTTGTGTTCTATGACAAGGACTATGTAATGTGCTGTAGAAAGATAATATGTGTGTTTTAAGCTTTTATTTGGTTTTATTTTCTTATGTCTTAAGGTTGTGAAATAAAACATATGGTCTTAGTTCTAAGTTATATATTAGTTGATTGGATGCCAAGTTTGAAATTACTTTGTGATAAATAGCTTCTACTTTGGGAAGGCCATGACCTCATGTGTATCCCATTTGAATTGCTTTCCTTTTGATCTCATGATAGTTATAACTTAATTAAAATGGTTTTTTTGTCTTCATAATTTCTATCCTCAATAACACTAAACCTTCTTGTACAAGCATTATATTATTATTTCCAAAAATGGACGTGTTGTGACCCGATGATAGAGAAAAAATATATTATATTTGATGACTCATTTTTTCCCTTACACAATATTTCAGTTAATTTGTTTATTGTTGTAGTATTTAGCCAAAAGGCTATTTCTTTGAGATTTTTGCCAGGGATTTCGTCAGCCCAGTTGTGAATAGAATTTCTCAGCACTAGGAATTTCCTAGCTGGTGATGAGTTTCCCAGGGCTGTTTATGATGACGTGGAGTTTGCAAATTACATGGATTGGCAGTGGTGTTGTTGGTTTCCTCGATACATAGAAGAAAAATGGTAAGTGTTTGCTCACGTGAGGGTTAATGCATCCTGGTGTTCTTGTACGATGGTGCAGGAGGAAGTAAATGCAATATTCATGTCACAGTGTGGGAAAGTATACTCTGAAATGTGCGAGAAAATATATTGATTAAGTTGCATTGTAAAAAGAGCTATTGTGGTGTTGGCTTGATAGAAGAGGCTCTGTTTTATAGTAGATTGGAGGGTTTTACATTGTGGTGTTGGTTTGATAGCAGAGGCTCCATTTTATAGTAGATTGGAGGGTTTTAATACTGTTGTTCTCCAGAATGTGTAGGTCATTTTACATGGGTATTTTGCATAAATGATTTTTTTTAGTTGTTTCCGCATGCATTCAAAGATATCTATTATCTTTTTCAAGATTTCTATTGAAATTGTACATGATTCATTAGGGTTTTTAGGTTATTAAAATTGGTCCTAAAGATAATAAAAAGTTGTTCAATAGATTTCCCTTGATGTTTTTTTTTTCAATCTTGTTCATGACATTGTGTAGCCACTGAATTGATGAACCTTTCATTGAAATTTAATTCATTAATTTTGTATGTTATGTTTTTGTCCAATTATATCAATTTATTTTGGAGACTTCAAAGAGATTATGGCTTTGTATGGATGGAGAAATTGCAGTTAAATCTTGTTTCTTTTGTCAAAAAATATGGTTAGGGTTAGTAATTTTTTTGCCCTCCGTTTATTGTTTGTAGTTATCTCTATGCATCTTTTGTGTTATACCTATTAACATAGTAGCAATTACAGATTAACAAAAAGGGAAATTGGAAAAGAGCTATTAGAAAAATACTTAACAATCATAGCAAAATGGCAGAAATTTGAAAACCCACATTAAATAGAACTATTAAATATAGAGAATAGAAGAGGAAAACTATGATAACGAACAGTTTGTTATGGGGAACTTCAAACAGTTGAGAAAAAAATAATATCATGAAACATATTGATACAAGACATATGACATGTTCCATCCAAACAAAACAACCACAACAATTAATAGTTTGTTGTAAGGAGCTTCAAATAGATGAGGAAAAAATAATATCATGAAACATATTGGTACAAGACAAGTAGTCTATGTAATAGTTGTAAGAGGTGTTAGAATAACACTTAAGAATCATACATAAATGACAAATGAACGGAAACCCACATTAAGTAGAATGCAGAGGGTTAGTATGAAAGCATAAAGATATTCAAGATAAAATTAGTTTAGTGGTTGTTAAGTGTTATTCTTATAGCTCTTTTACAATTTCTCTATTTGTCTATAATATTTAGTGCCAAGTAATGTAGCTCAAATTTTCAATTAAGTATGTGGTATTATACCCATTTTGCATAGGTTATTGCTAACCCATTGGTTTTATGAACTGTTACATAGATTTCTTGTGTTGTATCAATATATTTTATGATATTCTTTTTTCCAATTTCGCAAAGGAAATTGTTCATTATCATAGTTTCCCTCTTCTATTCTCCATATTTCAGTAAAAATGGTCATCAAATTGACAAGCTAGCTATTACATAGAGTGCCAACTATTATATAATGAACAATTTTCTTTGTGGAACCATTCTACTTCTGCGTGTTGAGGCAAGCAACTTGACCACCACCAACCCATGTAATTAGCAAGCTCCACTGCTTTCATAAATATTCCTGGGTAGTTTGTTGCAGGGAGCTTCAAGTAGATGAGAAAAAAAAGAATACCATGAAACATATTGATAAAAGATTCGAGCTATGTTCTTTGGTAATAAATATTGAAGAAAAATAAAGAAATTGTATAAGAGGTGTTAGAATAACACTTATTTGGTAGTAAATATTATTGACAAAAAGGGAAATTGTTTTGAATTCATTGAAGTTACATATATATATATATACACACACGCATATATATGTATTGAATTCCCCGTTTCATGTTTAAAAATATACATATAGGCAGAAATATATATCCATATATACAAACCAAGACCATTGTGGCTTGTTTGACAATGCAACAACAATTTATATATGGACATGTATATCTAAATAAATGTGTATGCTATCTTTATTTGTATTTATGTAGACTTTGACTTAAAAAGAGTTAAAAATAGCATGTGTACAAGTATTATTTAGCTTATGAGAAAATCGCTGCAATACAACCATAGCATTCAATTATATAGCATTGAGATGTTGTTAATAAGAGATAATTTAATGGTGTAGTATGTGTAACATGTTCATAACAAAGCTGTAAAATTGTTTGCACTTTGGTAGTGTAATGTGCCTATCAAAATTGAATACATTGAAAAGCACCAAAAACAGTGCACAAAACTATAGTTCAAGCCAACAACAATGTAAGTTTTTGAGGATGCAAACATTGAATATTGCATTTACTTGCTCCCACCATCTTGATTTCAATTTTCCAACACCATGAGAAACCATTTACCATTCTGATTTTGTGTTCGAAGGTGGCCAAGAGCACCTTGTTGCATATATATTTTAATAAGTTGCAATGTTTAAAACATGTTGCCGACTT
>VDFB02270651.1:396983589-397037045 GCA_007258455.2 Sequoia sempervirens | reverse complement strand
TTTCAAGAATATTGTGTTGTATTTGACTTATTAGTTTTAAATTATGCACCTATGCTCTGTTTTCCATTTTTTGTGCCTATATACTCTAATTTTTACTACCACATTAAATTTCCCCTATTTATTCAATGCTTTGCATCCTCTTCATCCTTGCACATTAAAGATAATTTTCTTCCTGTTTACTGCCTTTTGTACCTTCAACAATACAATTTCTATTAAATTCACTATGCAAATATGCAACCATAAATATTAATCTTCCCACTTCTCCTTTCAACATTTCATTGTTTCATACTTTCTATATATGGCATTCAAAATCTTGAATACACTCTTTTGTATATTCCAACTATCCACGTTTGTTCAAGTGTCTTTAAATTCCATGATGTTAATTCTTTATTAGGATAACTACAATTCTCTTTCAACCGATTTTAACATGTAGTACTCTAAAGATATAGTTGTGGCTATTAAAAATTGATATATATGTGAATCGTCGATTTTTGGCTGTTAAGACTTCCCTTACTCTTCTAGGGTTTTTCACCTAAAAGGAGAGTAGGCCAAAACTGCCATAGGGTTCATTCAATTATGTATTTTGGAATATTATCTAAGCTAGATGAAATGAAATAAATGCAATTAACTGATCCAAATGAATGAAAATGAATGCTAAACTAAGATTTACACTATGTTTGAAAACACGTTGTGATATGAAAAAAGTATGAAAGAATGAATAATTTGTAAATCAGACCAAACAAAATGTTGTTTCTCAGAATGTGTGCACTTGGTAAAATGTAGAAGGTTGGAAAATGATCTGGAAGACTGATGAATTTTGAACTTGGCCTGACTGGGATTCATTCGCCACCTTGGGTGAATAGTCCCAGATTAGGACTTTTATGCACATAACCTGTTTTCTAGCAGTCGGGGATCTAGAAATGTATTTGAATCAAATTTGAACCTCAGGGGGGAATCATTCACCATGCATGGTGAATTAGTCCACTTTTTGATTTCTGCAAATACAAAACTCTATTCGGCACCTTGACACTTGTACAACAATTTCTGACGAAAACCTAACTTCGGATCACAAAAAATTCTTACAAAACACTTTAAAATTGTTTGTCTAATGGGGGGTTTTCCTTGTTCAAACCCTTAGTTGGATAATTAAATCTTGAATAGAGAAAGAAATCTGCATAAACCTTAGCCTTAGATGTGTTAAAGACTAGGAAAGTCTAAATCATGACAAAAACCCTATTCTATTGATCTAGAATAAGACATGCAAGAATGATTTACATAATGCAAGATCTCAACCCTAGAAATCTCACAACACATGAAAAAGAGGGATGAAATGACATGCAAATGCAAAAAAATGAGATGTAAACCTTAATATGAAGATAGAGTAACAATGGAAGATGGAATCAATAGAAAACCAAGTCCTTAGGCCTGATTTAGTGGCTAGTTGCACCTCTTTAGCCTAGATTTATTCATGATTCACCATAGGCATCCATCATCAACCCTTTGCAATGTTGAATCTTGATCAAAAGAGTGAGCTTCAAGAACTACAAAAAATTTAGTTTGCTGCCCTAAAACTTCAACTTTATTCATAAAACTTGTGATACAAGGCTTGACTTTAGAAATTTTCTCTTGAACAGTGATAAAAAGATTGAAAGATTGTGAAAAATGAATAATAATGAGTATTTATAAGCAACAACACCTTATTTTCCCATTAATTTAAACCTAAGAGGCCAACATTTACCAGAAATTAAAGATAAATTAATTAAATTCCCACTTGATTTTGAATTTTCCCTCAAAGGGGACTCATTCACCACCCTTGGCAAATGGGTCCCACCAGAGGGGACTCATTCGCCCAAGGTGGTGAATGGGTCCCACTACTATTGTTTGAAGGTGGGTTCTCAGGGTATGATGTGATTTCTTAGGTAAAACGGGCCTCTAGATCAAAATTAATGGGTCTAAGGGGCCTATAAATGCTATTTTGAAGGGTAATTGATGTAAAGGGACTCAAAAGTGGGTCAAATCATGTGTGAAATTGTCTCTTTTCTCAAGAGGGTCCAATTTTATATGACACATTCATCCCCCACTTTAATGCCCATATGACTCTATGTGCATATGTAAGCTAAAGGATTCTAAACAATGCACTTTATTACATAAAAGGATATACATTCAAAAAGTGAGAGAACGAAGCCCCGAGTGTAATTATATGCACAACCACAACATTAGGAACTACATCCTACAACACATATTCATTAATAGCTCAAAAATTATTGTGTCTAACTTCTAGGAATCTAATTCGAGGGTCAATGTATGCCCCCTCTTGATTTCACTTTCTTTATGTAGGTGGAATCAAGGTAACAAAACTAGCCACATCGAATAAGATAAACCATATTGTAGAGCATTTCCAAGTACCATGCTACATAATGATAGGCAATTGATGATGTCGAGTGTGGAAAAATGATTCCAATCATCAAATGGTGGTGAAAATAGATTACCCTGGCTCTCGTTATCTTGATTTGAAGAATGGTTACATTATGAGTTCATGAAAAGATGATAAATGTATAAAGGAAAAAGGAGATGAAAAGAGGTTAAAAGAAGTGGATGAAAGTAATTTGTCACTTACTATTCATTTTTACCTTCGTGTATCTTGAAAGTGACCAGTGAGTGAAGAACATGCCGAGCAGATGGGATTACACACCTTCACAGCTAGATGGTCTTTGTGAGAAAGTGGCATGTAGCGAGCTGCGTCATGAGGTGAGTCGATTCTGCAACTTCCATCTTTTGAATTTTTAATATTCTAATGATTTTTAGGCATGGATAGGTTAATTTAGGGTTCTTGGAAAAAAGTTTGCAAAGTGTCCCCTTTTTTTGCAAAGTGTCCCATTTGTTCGCAAAGTGTCCCTTTTGTTTGCAAAGTGTCTCGTTTCTTTGTGAAGCGTCCTATTTCTTCGCAAAGTGTCCCATTTCTCTACAAAATGTCCAAAAAGGGTTATAAAGTGTCTAGGGACATTAGAAAAGCACACTTGCTTGATGAATATTTTGAAAATTTGATGAAATTAGATGAAATTTAGAGTATTTTGTGATGGTTTTGATAGGTTCCCACCCAGTCACGACAACGGCTAGGGGGAATACAACTCACATTCTTGAGAGATCATGCACCAACACTATCAGTGACAGAGGTAGAGCATTTACAGTTAGTGGGTATCTATTGGCCATATCTTATGCCACCTATGAGATACCATGATGCCATGCTGATGGCTCTATGCAAGCTTTGGAATGCTGATACTTGTACCTTTCATCTTCCCATGGGGGAAATGACTATCACTCTCAAGGACATACATCACATTCTCCAAGTTCCTATTCGGGGAGAGTGGGTACATTTTTGGGGGGATCAGTCATTCTGGGAGAAGAAGAGAGATATGCAGTATTGTATTGGTGGATTATGATGCACAGAGTGGCACTTGTTCTCAATCTAGATGGATAAGCAACACACTTAGATGGAGGATTGGTACACTTGATTCAAGGGATGCATGAGCGGAGGACAATCTATGCCTGGGGCCACTGCATTCTAGCACACTTTATGATCTTGGTCAATTTTTTTTTTGAGAGATCGATAGTATGGTCCATTGTATGCTACTACAGGTGTGGTGCCTTGAGCATATCACATGTACCAGGCCTATCAGATACCCTTGTACTATAGTTGCAGGTTACCCATGAGCATTTGACTATCCTCTACGACACTTATGGCAGTACAAAGATTTATAGTTTTGGAGGGTGAGATTTGACAAGCTGGAGGAGGACAAGATCCTTTGGAGACCTTATCTACTGACTCTATAGTGGCTAGATCCCACAGGAAAATTGAGGAGGATGCAGAGGGATAGATATCTACCAGGGAGGCATAACTACGTTGTATGACCGTTCTACTATGGGTGAGTTATGTGACAATTTGGACAGGTTCAAACACCACCGAGGGCATTCCCCTTCATTAGACAATTAGTGTGGAGTGCCCGAAGGCCAGCTGATACTATTCGACTAATGATAGATCATGTTTGTGAGAGTGATGTCGATGATTCAAATCATGACCAACTAACAACATCTAATGCTAATGATGTCAGCAGCACAGATGAGCATGAGGAGTGGTGGTCATATGCAGGACCAACTCCTATGTTCCCCAAAATGAACCGTCAATTTTTGGCTCTTAAGACTTCCCTTACTCTTCTAGGGTTTTTCACCTAAAAGGAGAGAAGTAGGCCAAAAATGCTATAGGGTTCATTCAATTATGTATTGTGGAATATTATCTAAGCTAGATGAAATGAACTAAATGCAATTAACTAATCCAAATGAATGAAAATGAATACTAAACTAAGATTTACACTATGTTTGAAAACATGTTGTGATATGCAAAACATGTGAAAGAATGAATAGAAATGCAAATAAGACCCAAAAAAAAATTGTTTCTTAGAATGTGTGCACCTGGTAAACTATAGAAGGTTGGAAAATGATCTGGAAGACTAATGAAATTTGAACTTGGGTTGACTAGGACTCATTCGCCACCTTGGGTGAATCAGTCCCAGATTAGGACATTTCTACACAGAACTTGTTTTCTGGAAGTCGGGGATCTAGAAATGTATATGAATCAAATTTTCACCTTAGGGGGGGACTCATTCGCCATGCATAGTGAATTATTCCACTTTCTGATTTTTGTAAATGCAAAACTTTGTTCAGCACCTTGACACCTGTACAACAATTTTTGACGGAAACCTGATTTCGGATCTCAGAAAATTCATACAAAACACTTTAAAATTGTTTTTCTAATGGGGGGTTTGCCTTGTTCAAACTCCTAGTTGGATAATTAAATCTTGAATAGAGAAAGAAATCTGCATAAACCCTAGCTTTAGATGTGTTAAAGACTAGGAAAGTTCGAATCATGACAAAAATCCTATTCTATTGATCTAGAATAGGACATGCAAGAATGATTTACATGATGCAAGATCTCAACCCTATAAATCTCACAACACATGAAAAAGAGGGATGAAATATCATGGAAATGCATAACAAATGAGATGTAAACCTTAATTTGAAGATAGAGTAACAATGGAAGATGGAATCAATAGGAAACCAAGTCCTTAGGTGTGATTTAGTGGCTAGTTGCACCTCTTCACCCTAGATTTCTTCATGATTCACCATAAGCATCCATCATCAACCCTTTGCAATGTTGAATCTTGATCAAAAGAGTGAGCTTCAAGACCTACAAAAACTTTAGTTTGCTGCCCTAAAACTTTAACTTTATTCATAAAACTTGTGATACAAGACTTGACTTTGGAAATTTTCTCTTGAACAATGATAAAAAGATTAAAATATTGTGAAAAATGAATAATAATGAGTATTTATAAGAAAAAACACCTTATTTTCCCATTAATTTAAACCTACGAGGCTGAAATTTACTGGAAATTAAAGTTAAAATAATTAAATTCTTGCTTCATTTTGAATTTTCCCTCAAAGGGGACTCATTCGCCACCTTTGGAAAATGGGTACTGTTGACGCCAAAATTTGAAGAGGTAACAGAGTCTTATGGGAAACTCAGTTTAAGGGGGACCTTTGGCGCTAAACTGAGAAACCTCCAAATTTTTAGAGAAGTCGACTTCTTCTATAATGGGGTTTGGAAAGGGAAAAGGAAGCAGATATAATAAAGTAAAGTCTAACCTAAGGCAATGCGCCAAGGTTTGATGATGGGTACGATAAATCATAGATTTAAGGGCCTGAATGGGGTTGTTGTATTCCAAAACATCATAATTAAAATTATAGCATAGACAATTCATTTATTGACATAAAATAATATTGCATACATTCTCACTGCCAAGAAGAGTCATTAGACATGATCTAAGTAAGCAAACTTGCATCCAACATATATAGTTCTTTAAATGAAATGTCAAGACAATATACAACACAGTTCATAGTTTAATCAAAAGCATGAAAAAAATAGAAAGGTCGAACAATTGGCACAATCTGAGAGTTTTGCAATTAAATGAAACAGTAATAGAGGCCTGGCATCTTTCTGCTAAAACCAGCATGTTTTTCTCTAGTTTCAGACCCTTTCTCATTAATAGAGAAAGTATATATAGCAAAAAAATGTCCCACCACCTCGAAGAGCAGTAACTGAAAAGATTTCACAATCTGCTACAATGATGCCTTAATTAGAATATTCCCTAGGCCGTTACAACAGTATCGAGCTAGAGCACAGCATTCGGTTATCCCAGGCACAGGTGCATCCTCTAAAATGATGGCGGTGATCCCAGCCAGGCTTGATCAGACAAGTGTCATCCATTGCTGCAAATGATTATCACAAGCAGCAACCAATAGCATATTTTAGTTAATCCAGCTTATTGCCTGCATAACAGATCAGCTGTTAGTTACGTGGCAACCTTTCACTGCCCACATGAACCTTTCTCCCATCAGTGCCGAGGATTTACGAAAATGTAACACGTGTCAAATGGGCTGAGAACCTTATCACAGCAGAGGGAACGATCCATCAGCCGGGTGTAAAAGACGCGTGGCAGCATTTTGCTGCCCGCGGTTGCTATTTCATCCCAGCGTTGAAAGATTTGTGAACGGTTGTCACGTAGCAAGAGGTGGGGCCCGCCAACACCTTTTAGGAAAAAAGGCTTCGTGGAAGCATTTTGCAGCCCGACGAGGCCTCAAGGAAACAAGAAATAAAAGCATCTTGTAACTGCGACACGTGGAAGCACATCAGAGTTTTTGAGGATCTGAAATGAATACTGATACTAGAAGCTGCAAAGAGTAGATGCGCAAAGCAACAGATCAAAAATTTGATAAAAAATTTGAGCAAACTAGCTGATGCATAGGTCGGCGCACACACAATACAAAAATGATAAACCCGAAGGGAGCTGCTCAAATATTTATTTAATAGCTTTTGGCGACTAACAAGGGCATTTCGACTAAGAAACGAAGAACCCAAAATTTATCTGGTTTTGCAAACCAGAGCCTTATCCATAGGGATAATGGAGTCAAAGATTGGAAAGAGATGCCTGCAAAGATGACCATTCATCTTCGGACGGCTTCACTATGTTGCACAAATTCTCCTGTGCTCCACGTAGATCAATAGTTTCTTTGTGAGGTAGCACATCGGGTAAACTGACCCCTGCTTGTATATGGGATAGCAGCTGTGAGAGTGGATGAATGACTGCCTCAATATCAGTTGTCGTTGGAGGATGGCTAAACTCCCTAAAAGCCTCCGAGTCACCTTCCTTCTCTTCAATAATTTCTACAATCTACGCAGTCGTGGCAATAGAGCCATCTTTGAGGAATGGGGACAACAGTCCCATCCTACCTAACTTGGAGAAACATCCTCATATGCTATCCAATGTCCTACTCAGAAAAGTCGTGGCTGCCTTAGTGCGCTGGAAGGCAGAGTGGTAATAGATAAATTTGTTTGTCATTTGAGCGACAATGTCTCGATCTTCAATATCTGCTCTAGCAAGGTTCTCATCAGAGATGGAGTATAGCTTGTTGAGCAGGACTTTTGCCTTAGGAACCTTCTCCAAGATGAATCGTGGGAACTGCTCAATCGTATCATGGGCCTCCTAGTTGAGCCTTGATGCCTTGTCGATAAATCAGAGGGTAGGCTGTAGTGTTAGGCAAAATATTTTGATTTTCTCCCAATGAGAAATGTATAATTACCTAACTAGCGGAATAATATCAAGTTGTGCAAGCGAAGGCAGGAGAGAGGCTTTAAGCGAAGTAATCTCCACATCTCTTGAAATAATGGCTTCAACCAATTCTACCCTTTTCCTTTTCTCGGACGCCAGCTACTCTACATAGTTGCTCATTTTTTATTCAAAGTTTGCTCAGCTCAGGAGTGATTTGCTAAGTGCTCCTCTAGAAAATCCTTTGTCTCTCAGAGCTCTTCCTCTATTTGAGCCTTTAGGCCTTTAAATTCAGCCTCTCTTTCTTGTATTCTTTGCTCATATTGAGCCTGTTGGCATTCCAACTCTTCCCTTTTTTGTGTCATCCCCTGACTATGCTCAAGGCGGAGGCGCTCCAGCTCTTCATCTTTCATTTGTAGATTTTGCTCCGCCCCCTAGTTCTTCCTTTGTAGCTCTTTTATTATGCCAGGGTCAGCAACCTGAGTCTTTGCAATTTTGCCTTGAAGCTTGTTTCTCTCATCCTCTATTGTCAGCGCCCTTTTAGTCATCTGGGCAATATCTGCCTCTACTGATTTCTCCTTCCTTTCTAGAAAACTAACCTTTTCCCTAGCTGCCTAGAGCTGCTCATCTTTCTTCTTTAGCTGGCGACCAGTTTTGAGGAAGTCAGAAGTAACTACCCATTGTGTTTCCTCCATGATTTCAACTTTATCCTGTAGTTGGGCTACCTTCATGTCGAGTTCGACTGCATATATCTCATAGTCTGCTAGTTGCATTTCTTCTCGAGGCTTGCTTACCCTCGTGTACATGGTCGCAAACTTCAATTCTTGTCGGGCCTCATCGTACAGAGCTTGTACTCTTGGCTTGGTGGAAACACTGTCATCCTTTGCCTTGCGTTTCCTCATTCTATTCGCGCGTGCCTCCTTTCCGCAATCTATCTATGCTATGAATTCAATTGGCAATGAAACTAGTCCACCTGCGAAAGGAGAACTAGAAGGCAGGGCATAGGGATATGTAACCTTCATAAGCGTGGGAATCTGTTTCTTTTGGAGAGTGACATTTTGTGGAGAGAAGTGAGGCAAATTCCATAGTTTGGTTTGAGAACCAACAACAGGGCTAGTCATTTGTGATAACTGGATTGGGGAATCAGCTGCAAGGCTCATTAGTTGGGAAGGGGGAGTTGTTAACGGGGTGTTAGCCTGTTGCAATGGAAAAGGATCTGTAATCATAAAGGAAAAGGAATGGGCACTCACAAGGGGAAAGCTATTTGAAAGTGAGGCAAGGAAGGTCTCAGCGGTAGCAGTAGCGGCAGGCGTAAGCATATGTGGAGGAGTAATTATGAGCTGCTGGGCCTGCAAAAACTGAGAGAATCCAACCGAATAAGTCAGACTAAGAACAAAAGGTAGAGGGCTAGTACCTATGGAAGGGGTCGTCAGTGAGGTAGGGGTAGATACCAAGGAATGAGATGCAAGAGAAGAATGAGTGAATTATACCTGTTGACTGGTTGTTGGTGTCTTTAGAAACGTCAGAGGATCCCCTACAACCTCTGGCTCCTAACTAGTAGCGAGTACTCCTCCGGTGGGTTCTTGCAAACCCTCTCTGATAATACGTTGCTGTTTCGCAGGTGGAATCTCACTAGCTTCAGCAGCCATCTCCTTCTGCTGAAGTGATAGCCTGGCTAGTTTACCAGTCCAAGTGAGTGTATGCGAGCCCCTTGATATATTAAAATATACATTCGTGGCCACATAGGCGGGCTGTCTAGAGACTTTCTCCTTTTACGCAGAGGAAGCTGATGTCACCGCTTCCTCCTCCTGCTCCTCAGATTCCTCCCTCTCTTCGCTTCTATTAATACTAGAGCTAGGGTTGGGATGGCCCTCCTTACACCACCTTTCAAATTCTTGGTCATCCTTTAGTTGATTGTAAGGAGCACCCAACTGTACTATTTCTTGGTGATATTTCCAGAAAGCCTTTATTTTCTCCCCACTCCATTCCTCATCCTTCTTTAACTTGTTGTACATGTCATGCTCCATGGGGACATTATCCTAGGCCACAACCATAGGAAAGTAGAACTTGTGCCATGGGCCTCTAGTGTCTCACATAGGGATTTGGGCCAATTCAACAAAATCCTCATCTTTGTCTGCTCACGGGGTGCACCGCTTTTCCCAATATGGTCAGAGAATATGGGTAACCCTCATATGTGGCTCCGGAAAGTCGTCAAAAGGGTTGTATTCTCACTTATCATTTACCAGTACCAACCCTAAATATGCCAGCTTGTCCTCTAACAACTGGTCCGATTGCTTCTTTAGTAGAGTTACTGACTTAAAATTTTTTGGACAAGAGAAGAATCCCTTCTTGACATTTTTGCTACTACAGAAAGTAAAATCAATGATACACACCTATCAGAACATTTCCAGTGCGAGAAATCTATCTGTGATGCAGGCTGGGAGCAGGAAAGGTTTGCCAGTAAAGCACTGCATTCAGAGGATCGTAAAATCTTTGCCCAAGAACCAGTCGCAAGCAGGGGTGAAGCTCTGCATAAATCCAACCTGCTCTTTATCGAGTCAGATGATATCACCTTCTCTGATCAAATCATGCAAGAATGGGGCTATGAAATAGTCCGCAAATGCATAATTATCGTATGATGCAAAAAGAAAAGGTGTCTATGTGGACACTGACTTCCTTTTATTTTGCTAATAAAAAATTGATAGTGGAAAATACCAGGCGAAGAAATATGGGTTTTGATGCAGAAACATGTGGACCAAGAAGGAAAGAAACCTAATTTTTTTTCTTCGCCTGATAATTCTTAAATTTTCATTTCATTTCTTCAACCATAAACTCAGCAAAATCATACCAGAAGAATTCATGTTGCTTGTGAAATTGTATTGCCGGTCCTAATTGAAAGGTCTCTATCTTCTCATTGGAGTCTTGGCCACATACAAAGGCTAGCATGGACATGGCATCCTGGAGATCATCGCGAAACGCACCGCGCGATAACAAAATACTTGGCGCTTTAGTGGCTGGGATGCCTTTCTTACTAGTCTCCTCTAACAAGAACTCTGAGCTAGTTTTCATCTTCCTCTATATTTTCTCTCCTTTGCTCGGGCAAAAGGTCTCGATATTTTCCTTCCTCTTACTTGGGCCTAGGATACATAACATGTGCCAGATGGCCTCTAGAGTGATATGCACCTTTAAGTTGCAGCCTTCAATGTAGTGGGTATAAGGATTATAACACTCAATAGCAGCATCAACCACCTCTGGGCAATAGTGCACCAGTGGGACCATGTATTGAGGGAGACCACTGTACCAAACTCTATTCGCCGTAGATTGGTCTGCCTTTGGTGTTGATAACCTTGCACAAGCTACCTCTCTAAGGGACTTAGGGTTTTCCGTGAGCCTTGGGTCATAGATATTGTCCCATTTTTCAACCTTTTTCTAGTTTCTCCAATTCTTGGGTCTATTCAGCTCTTCTATGTAGGCTCTCCTTGGCCTGCTAGGTATACCAGGCATAGCGTACGCCACATCCTTATAGAAATATACCTCTACTGAAGAACACATAGCTGTAAATAGCTCCTGGCTAATTTCTTCCTGCATTGGCTGAGATGAAGATTCTGACATTTTTCTTTCTCTGAATATTTCTGCAAGTTCCTGGTTAGCTGCGACTATGCTCGGCTCTAGATACATAGAAAGAAAACAACTCTGCACTTTTATCTTAGGCATTTGTGAAAAGACTTTGAAATATTAAGCCTTTTCATGCAATAATAGCAACCCTTCTCAAGGTGGTAGGCGAAAGCATGCCTTTTGCATTTAATTCGACATGTACTGTTAATTTTGCAAATTGTGCAAAATGAACTGATTGCTATTTCGAGGCGACTGGAGTTCATTATTGCATTTGGTGATCATGTGATATGCTGTGATCTCCTTGGAACCTGAACTGGTAATTTGCTTGCTAACCCTACATTAGCATGCCCTGGCAATTAATATCCCGGCTGAAATGATTACGCCAAGCAAACGATCATGGCCTGAAAAGATATGAATATCACCTTGGGCTGTGGGATGTGCTTGAGAGATGACTTAATAGCCTACGTCCATATGTCTCAGTGCCAACGAGTGCCACCTTTTTAAAGCTAATTAATCAACTCCATTTAATCAAGCATGCATTGATCTGTGCTATCACAGATGCAACTAGCCTAGAAATGTGAGCAAACACAGGCATGCCTTTCAAGCTAGCAACAAGCTTAATATCACATTTTTTCGAAGCGGATTAGCATGCATCTTGTCAATTTTCTATAAATAGGCCAATAAGTAGTAAGGAAAACATATTTAGCATTTGAGTAGTGATAGGTCAATAGCAGAGCCTTAAGCAAGTCTTCTCATAGGTTAGGTGGTAGATAAGTTTCAGCATTAGCCCAGATGCTTAGGGATAGTGTTAGAGCAATGGATACTTCAGTTCGCCTGACCTCGTATAAGTCGCAAACGACATTCTTAGGGGAGATTTCAACTAGGAGACTGAAAAGGATGACCAAAAATAAGCATTCTCTGGTCTTGGTCGCCATAAAGTGGGTTTTAGGTAAATACTGCATAGAGTATGAGGACAAGTATCGGGTGAACACCGACATATGCTCACACTTTGTAGCATCCATGTTAGACATTAGCGTTCCCCGACCACTTATCTCGAAACTGGTTAAAGAAATCTTCCCTAAAAAATACCTGAATGGTCTCGGTGAGGTCGTTGCTCATGTTGCCTATGGGGTGGGTCTGCCGTCAGCCAACGACCTATGTCACTTTATTGAGGAAGAAGTCATTGTTGTTTGGCTATCGTTCCTCAATGGATTCTGCCTACAGACCCTCGACCAGCACCAGCAGAGGGTTACTCAGGCCCTACATTTCCTGTTTCGTAGCTACAACGTGATACCTTTCTATGACATGGACTGGTATACTGACTTCAGGAACCTGGTGTTCCCCCTGCCAATGGCGGTTGTGCCAAATGTTGCTGCCAGTGCTGCCGAAGAGCCCATGGATGAGGAAGAAGTGGACGGTACAGTTAATGCATCAATTGCCGCCAGCCATGCCTTTGGATAAAAAAAAACCCTGCCTGCTCAACCAATGTCTCCCTGCCTACTATTCAAAATACCTACCCATAGCTGTATATAAGCCTAAAAAAAAAAAGGCTATCATATATATAATAGCTCAATATGCTTGTAAATTTTGAAATATGGCTTCCCAGCCACTTTTGTAATGAAAAAAACATATATGAATAGATATCTATTGTTTAAAGAAAATCCACGCTCTTTCTTTCATTCTGTATTTAAGTTTTTCTGGGCTTGCAACTTTATTTACTATTTCTCTGCACATGGGTGTGTTATGTGTAAAGCAACTCTAGTGTTCCACTTGCCAATAATAATGGGTTAAGTCCATATAAGTACAAACTAATTCAGAAAAAGACCAACCAAAGAAACAAAAATAAAATAAAAGTGTTATTTACATATGTACAAAGTAGAGCTTAATGCCTAATGAAATAGCTTAAGATGAATCCCATTGATCGAAATTCCTAACGGTTCCTATTCCATATTCTCTAGCTCAAAAGCGTTGTGTTCTTTGCACCGAATGATTTTAAAGGGACCCTCCCATAGGCTATCAAATTTACTATGTTGACCTGGCTTTGCAACCCTGTTATCATACTTTAGCACTAAGTCTCTGCATTTTAGACCTTGGTCAGAAGCCTTCTTGTCAAACCATCATTTGACCACCTATTGATGGCTTGTCATTGCTATTAGGGAATTCTTCCTTTTTTCCTGTACTTCCAACAATTCGGCGAGCTGAACTTCCATGGCTTCATTTTGTTCTATCTCAAGAGATTTCAACAATTGTATTGCCGGAATCTCCATGGAGATAGGTAACAACGCCTCTTTCCCGTATACCAACTCATAAGGTGAAGTCTTAAAGACTTGCTTAGGAGTTATGCGGTTTGCCCAAAGCATTGTTCGGAGGTTTTTATGCTATTCCCTCTGGTGTTCTGAGCCAATCCTTTTAAGGAGTCAGACTAAGCTTTTGTTTTTTGACTCTGCTAGACCATTTCCCTATGGGTAATAGTTTGATGATTTTTTAAGGAATATTCCATTCTTTAATGCAAAGTGACATACCTTTTCACCTAGGAATGCTCTGGCGTTGTCCAAAATGATAGTTTTCAGAGGGCCAAACCTTGTCACCAGTTCCTTGAGGAAATATGTAATCTTTGTTTCTATTGTGCCTTTAAGGGGAACAACCTCCGTCCACCTTGTGAAGTAGTCTGTAGTGGTTAGAATCCACTTGTTTCCGGCACTAGAAACTGGGTTGATCATTTCGATGAAGTCCAGGCCCCATTGCGCAAACAATTCGTCTGCTGCTATAGGTTTGAGGGGCATTGCAAAATTCTTCCTTCTGTCGGCGAAGAACTGGCATTTTTTACAAGCTCTCACCAAAGAGTGGGAGTCACTGAAAAGTGTGGGCCAATAATAGCCAGCACGCATGATTTTAGTTGTGGTGGTTTTGGAAGAGAAATGTTCGCCTGCAGCGCTATTGTGGAACACATTGAGGATCCTCTTCGCCTACTTCGAAGTAATGCATCGTAGGAAAATACCATTGAAATTCCTTTTGAAAAGGACTCCTTCTATTTGCTTATACCCGCAATTCTGCAGCTGGTAATACCTCCTTTTTGGGATGAGAGGCCTGGTGGATACTTTCTGGTTTGCATAAACCTCATTCTATTAGTCAGCCAACCACCTTCTGATTCTGATTCATTTATCAAGACGAGCTTTGGTTGCTCCTCTGTGACAGGTACCTCCTCGTTCTGTGCCATGTACTCACACAGTCCTCTTCCTTTAATAGTCTTAGTAGGCTTGACTTCAATGTCGTATTCAAGGATCTTGGTGATCCAATTATCTTTTTTTTCTGTGATCTCCCCCTCCATGATATATTCACGCACACTGGAATGTGCAACATACACCAGCACCTTGTTGTAGGAAATTAAATGGTGGAACTTTTTAAGTCCCTTTACTATTGCAAAGGCCTGTATTTCGACAAAATTATAATTAGCCTCATATTCCTTTAGGGTCCAGGAATAGAACACCATTGGATGTTCTGCTTCGTTATCCTTTTGGGTTAGAACAATAGCAATAATGGACTTGCTACTGAAAGCATACATTATAAAATCTTTGGATTGATCTGGATTAACCAGCATCGGAGCTGTGGAAATAGCTTCCTTGACCCTTTCAAAAGCTTCTCAAGCTTCAGTTGTCCACTTGAATGTTTGATCTTTCTTCAGCATTAGGGTGATCGGCCTAATCATTCTCGCGAAATTAGAAATAAACTTGCTGATGAAATTTACTTTTCTCAGGAAAGACTGGACACCTTTCTTATTTACCGGAAGGGGAAGTTCTTTGATAGCCTTCACTCATTCGGGGTTAATTGAAACACCTTCTCTAGACACAACATGTCCCAACAACTTACCCTGCGGCACTCCAAATACACATTTCTTCAGGTTTAGAGAAACTCTGAACTCCTAGCACTTTTGAAAAACTAATTCCAAATGATCAAAATGATCATCCTTTGATTTAGAGAACACAATAAAGTCATCCAAATAGATTAGAATAAACTTATTGATTAGTTCGCTGAATGCGATGTCCATCGCCCGCTGAAATGTTTCCCCTGCATTGGATAAACCAAAAGGCATTTTAGCATATGAAAATTTTCCCCACTTTGTGGTGAACCTAGTCTTGTGCTAATCCTCTTCTTTAACTCATATCTGGTTGTAGCCGGAGAAACCATCCAGTAGAGAGAATATTTCTAATCCTGCGATAGTTTGTAGGATTGACTCCATAGCAGGCAACGGATAGTGGTCTTTCAGAGATGCTCAGTTTAAGTCTCGAAAGTCCACATACAAATGGATATCTCCATTCTTTTTCTGGACTGGGACCAGATTTCTATACCCAAGTACTATGTTTGATTGGGAAGACAATGCATGACTTAATGAGCTTAGTTAGCTCCTGTGCCATTAGGGCCTCAATTTTAGGGTTCACTGGCCTCTATTTCTGTTGGATTGGTTTTGCACTTTCTGTTAGCTCAATAGTGTGCTGAATGATGCTAGGATCGTAACTCTCCAGATCATCATAGGACCAGGCCACTACTCCATATTTTTTGTAGAAACTGATGAGCCTTTCCTTATCATGGTGCTGAACATTTTTTCTGACTTAGAAATTCCTACCATTGGAGACCCGAAGGTCTTCATAATCACTTTTGTCTGCCACAAACTTCTGCTTATCATTCCAGGCATCATTACAATCGACAAAGTTTTCAAGAGTAACCAATCCTTTCAGAAGTTTATTAGATTTGAGCTACATAATTTGTCATTCATAAGCCTCAGCAATCTTTGGTTGAAGCTAATCGATGAACTCCCCTAAGTGCTGGATAAACGAGGTGATGTGTTCATCGCTTTCAAAGACTTTTCAACTCTGATAATTGTTGGGGATCGCTGGTCAGACTAGCACTTGTATTGAATGCTCGTTATGAAGCAGGTCAAAAACATGATCAAATTGAGCACCAATCATAGCCATGCGATCTGCATCGCTATTTTATCTTCGGGGAATGGTCTGGATGTTGAAAGCTTCAAAACTATCAATCGGGTCCCAGACTCGGTGCCGATAGGATCTCATGCAGATGTTCTTTGCTGCAAAAATTCCTCGGACCTAGTTAACTACTAGTTCAGAATCTCTGAACATAATTAATTGCTTAATGCCCATTCGTTCTGCAAGGCTTAGGCCTTGGACTAACTCTTCATATTCAACCTCATTGTTTGAATAGGCAAAATGAAAGAGGAAAGGCCTCAACCATTTTTTATTTTGCGGGGATATTAGATATACCCTTGCTCTAGCACCTACTTTGCTTCTTGCTCTGTCAAAGTACAGTGTCCAAAGCTCATTTGCTTGGTTATCTTCAGATTCTTTGGCAACCCTTGGAAGCACCTAGTCTTCATCATAAATTACATATGTGCCCAATTCTGTAGCATGATAATTGCCGAAAGGATCATTGTTTATGTGTTCACTCAATAAAGCATCTTCTTTATCATTCAGATGTCTGCTCACCTTCTCTTCCTCTAGCAAATCAATGCAATACATTTCTTGCTTGGTGATAGAGGTATGCGCTACTTCAAAATTGATCAAGGCTTCATTCGCCACATGTTCAGAATGTAGAGCCTCCGATTCTATCTTCATTTTCGCACCGTGCTTGGTCCTAAGTATCAGATGTGACCAATCCAAGGACAGGTATCTTCCCACCTTTGAAGCAAACTCTCAGGATAGACAAAGACCAAACATAGGAGGAACATCTATGATCAATGTGTCCTGCAGGACCGTGATACTAGGGCAGGCAAATAGAGTTAAGGGGAGCGCTTTGATGACACCTACGGTCTCAACTTTATTTCCATCAAGATGCATCACCCCTCTTTTCATAGGTTCGTAGCTGAGTCCCAAAGCTTCGGCTATCTGTTTAGGCATAACTATTGTACTAGCACTAGAATCAATCATAGCGTTGTGTAATAGCTTCTTTCCTACAATGAGAGTCAAGAAGAAGGGTTGAGGTTTTGACCTACTTCTATCCTTGGCAGGAGATTCCTTTGTATTGTTTGTAAGAAAATTTTCTGGCGGTATGTGACAAACAACCTCTCCATTGGTAGACGGATTTGTTGATTCCAGGTTGATCTCTTCTTGAAGCACCTTCTGTAATAGCGTCTTCTATTTTGAGATAGCTAGAATGTCCCACAAAGACACATTAGCGGATGATTTCTTCAATTGTTCTACCACATTAAAAGGTGGCAAACTTGAAGATTTTTTCTCCTTGGTTCTTGCTATAATAATTTCCTTCCGTGGTTGAGAAGGTGAAGGGATGATTGAAGCACTGGGAATTTGATCGGACATGCCTCTGAGTTGTGGATTGTCCAGATGTGAAACAACTGGCTCACCAGTGAATCTCCTCTTTGAGTGTGTGTTATAGTCAGACTGCACCTGCAATGTTTTGGATATGAATGCGTCATTAGCAAACACCGTTTCTTCTTCTTCCATCCAGGAGAAAAGTGCATGATCAGGAGAAATATCTGATTATTGCTCTAAAGGCATTCCTTGCATTTGCGCGGTAAGGACCACGCTCTCCATTTGTGGTGAGGCATATACATAACCTCCATTTTTGTTTGTTGTGCCTTGGCTGCGTTGCTCTGCCACCTTCTGTTGCAGGTTGCCACGCGGACAGTTCCAAGGCATATGCCCATCGCTGCAGGGGAAACACCATGGATTGATGTCATCAATAAGGTTGTTCTACCCTGTGGTTAATTCCCTACTCGAGCTTGGCAACACGCTCATCAGCGGAGAAGGCACTGGCACCATTTGGTTTGCAGTCGGCATTGGTGGATTAGTGTGAGGCGCACCTTGATATTGATTTTGCTGATAAGAAGACCGTCTGCCTTGATAATTTTGATATGCGGGCTGTGGAGGCATTGCTTGGTTCTGCTTAAGAGTCGTTATGTCATTTGCCACAGTTTGCAACATCTCCTTAAGGTCGCTTATTTTATCCTTGGAAGATACTGATGTAGAAGCCATGTTTTCAAGGGCGGCCGCATATGAGTACATTGACTGGGCAGTTGCGGGCGCACTAGTTGACACGACCTCTTGCGCGGAGATCGATATTTTAGGAAATATCGGCATAATAGGTCGAGGAGGCAATTTTCCTCAATCTATCAAATGATTCTCAGATTTGATAGCAGTACCATAAGCATCTGGTAGAGTAGCTCCTCCCAAAGACTTGATCATCACGGAAATGTCAGAATTGATGGACTTTAGATAAAATATAAAGGCCAACTTAGGAGTTGGGCTGATGGTAACATGGATCCTCTGCCAATTTGCATGAAATTGGGAATTGAAGTTAGTCAGAGCCTCTTGGAGGGCTTGTTTTATGATGGATTGCTGGTAATACAATGAAGAATGATCTCCGTCATTCAAGAACCTTTCATAGAATCAATCTTTGAGCTCGTCCCAGGTGCGAATTGAATTAGGAGTCAATGTTCGGTACCAATCCAGAGCCTTGCCTTTGAAAGATGCGGCAAGGAGCCTCAGGGCTACATTTTGCACTATAATACCGTGTACCAGACATACGTCCACCACATCTTGCAAATGTTCTGTTGGAATTTTTGAGCTGTCTCCAAAAAATTTGGGGATGTCTTTCATGGCCAAAACTGGGATAGCGCCCCAGATAGTGGGAGCTATCAAGGGACTTTCGGCATCCCATGCTACGTAGTTTCTATTGGTGACCGACAACATGGTGAGAGGAAAGGGTGGTGGGAATGAAATGGTTACCAGCTGATTTGTGACCTTGACTATCCCTAGCGGAGGTACTAGTAAACTTGGGTTACCTACAGTTTGGGATCTAGTTATAGGCCGATGGCTCATACACCCTTCTACAATGCAATTTCATTAAGTTCGGGTCCCACCGGACATGCTAGAAAAAGAACAAACTGTTGATGCCAAAATTTGATGAGTTAACAAAGTCTTATGGGAAACTCAGTTTAAGGGGGACCTTTTGCGCTAAACTGAGAAACCTCCAGATTTTTAGAGAAGCTGACTTCTTCTATAATGGGGTTTGGAAAGGGAAAAGGAAGTGGATATAATAAATTAAAGTCTAACCTAAGGCGATGCACCAAGATTTGATGATGGGCATGATAAATCATAGATTTAAGGGCCTGAATGGGGTTGTTGTATTCCAAAACATCAGAGACTTAAAATTATAGCATAGACAATTCATTTATTGACATAAAATAATATTACATACATTTTCACTGCCAAGAAGAGTCATTAGACATGATCTAGGTAAGAAAACTTGCATCCAACATATATAGAAGTTCTTCAAATGAAGTGTCAAGACAATATAAAGCACAATTCACAGTTTAATCAAAAACATGAAAAAAATAGAAAGGTCAAACAATTGGCACAATCTGAGAGTTTTACAATTAAATGAAACAGTAATAGAGGCCTGCTGTCTTTCTGCTAAAATCAGCATGTTTTTCTCCAATTTTGGACCCTTTCTCATTAACAGAGAAAGTATATATAGCAAAAAAACCTCCCACCACCTCGAAGAGCAGTAACTAAAAAGATTTTGCAATCTGCTAGAATGATGTCTGAATCAGAATATTCCCTAGGTCGTTAGAATAGTATCAAGCTGGGGCACAACATCTAGTCATCCCGGGCATAGGTGCATCCTCTGCAACGATGGCGGTGGTCCCAGCCAGGCTCGATCAGACAATTGTGTCATCCATTGTTGTGAATGATTATGACAAGCAGCAACCAATAGCATATTTTAGTTCATTCGGCTTATCGCCCGCATAATAGATTAGTCGTTAGTTACGTGGCGGCCTTTCACTGCCCGCATGAACCTTTCTCCCATCGTTGCCGAGGATTTGTGAAAATGCAACACGTGTCGAATGGGCTGAGAACCTTATCACAGCGAAGGGAATGCTCTATCAGCCAGGCGTAAAAGACACATGGCAACATTTCATTGCCCGCGGTTGCTATTTCATCCCAGCATTGAAAGATTTGCAAACGGTTGCCACATAGCAAGAGGTGGGGCCCGCCAACACCTTTTAGGAATGAAGGCTTCGTGGAAGCATTTCGCAGCCTGACGAGGCCTCAAGGAAACAAGAAAAAAAAGAATCCCATAACTGCGACACATGGAAGCACAGTGGAGTTTCCCAGGATTCGAAAGGAATGTCGATACCCGAAGCTACAAAGAGTAGATGCACAAAGCGGCAGATCAAAACTTTGATAAAAAATTGCAGCAAACTCGGCGATGCATAGGCCGGAGCACACACAATACAAAAAAGATAAACATGAAGGGAGCTACTCAAATATTTATTTAATAGGTACCACCAAAGGGGACTCATTCACCCAAGGTGGCAAATGGGTCCCACTACTGCTGTTTGAAGGTGGGTTATTGGGGTATGATGTGATTAAATGTTGTTTGTCAGGTTTTATGTGATTTCTTAGGTAAAACGGGCCTCTAGATCAAAATTAATGGGTCTAAGGGGCCTATAAATGTTGTTTTGAAGGGTAATTGATGTAAAGGGACTCAAAAGTGGGTCCAATCATGCGTGAAATTGTCTCTTTTCTTAAGAGGGTCGAATTTTCTACCACACAATATGCACATACAAACAACATTAAGTGTCAAAGATGCATAGAGATGCCAATCAACAATAAGTAGAGGTTGAAAGTTCTATAAGTCAGTAACATGTTTTGAACATTCCAGTATATTAAACTATATATGCACATACTCTAGAAACATTTTCAAAAAAATTGTGTTGTATTTGACTAATAAGTTTAAAATTTTGCAACTATGTTTTGTTTTTCATTTTTTGTGCCTATATACTCTGAGTTTTGTCATTTTTCCTTCATGCTTTGGTTGCACATATTCTTATGTGTTCTTTCTAGCTTTTCAATTAGTTTTATTTGATTTAAATAGATGAAAAATGTTGATCTACAAAAATTTGTTTTGAGCATTTCACTATTTCACTCTTCTTGTATATTGCATTTAGAAATATATAATATTGTCTACATTGCATTTTTTGTCTAATATATGATAAGACTCCATGCAATTTGTGATGGGTTGCTCAGAGTTGTTTACAACAATGGTGGAGTTTGTTGACTGCGTGGGTTGGCTATGGTGGAGTTGGTTGCCTTAATCAACGGAAACAAAATGATGAGTATTTGCTCATGTGAGGGTTGATGCATCCTAGCATTGTTGTACAGTGGCATGGGAGGGAGTAAATGCAATATTCAATGTTGTAGTATGAGGATGTATATTGTTTTGGTTGCATTGTGAAATGAGGCACTGTGGTGTTGCTTTGATACCAGACTATTGAAAAATCCTACCATCCACCTCTGTTAGATACTAGATTTGAGGGTTTTACAACTATTGTGCTCTACAATCTACAACGTTTGGCCTCCTGCTGTTGTTGTAAGTTGTTTTGCAATGTATTTTTGTCATTCCATACACATTTGACCAAAGAAATATATTTTGATATATTCAAATAAAATCTTGCTTTGCAGTAATATTATGTTGGGCTCAATGCAAGCATAGATGGACAAGGAGATATGAAACCCATCTATGGGGCAATTGGTACTTGAAATATGTCCATAGCTATAAGCATAAACAAGGTTCATTTTATAAATTTATATTTTACTAAGTTATACAATCAACCCTTTTCTTACTACATGGCTAGATAGGCTCCATATATTTGTTGCTATATATATACATGCATGTACAAATTCTTACATGCACTTGACTACAATAAACATAGTCTACTATACACATTACATTTTTCCATGTTCCTACAGTTATCTTTTCAGCATATGGAAAAAATTTATCTATAGGCATCGAGAAATTCTATTCACAGCTAGGTTGACAGAAATCCTAGTGAAAATTTCAAACATATACCCGATAGGTAAATGCCAACTATTACATAGATTGCTTGTGTTGTATCAATATGTTTCATGATATTCTCTTTTTCTCATCTGTTTGAAGATGCTTGTACCAACCTATTCATTGTCGTAGTTTACCTCTTGTATTCTTCATCAAAAATAACATTGACCTATACCTTTTGACTGGTTTCTATTGTTTTTTGACTTGTGTATGTTTTTCGGACTCTGGTTATTGTTCCTTGTTATCTCTGTTCATCTTTGGAGCTATACGCATTTAGTACAATAGAAGCTCTGTATAACAAACTATTCATAGTTGTGGTTTATACCTTCTATTCTTGATATGTTAAAGTTCTATTTAAAATGCATTTTAGATCATCTGTCATTTGAGAAATTGTAAAAGAGCTGTTAGAAAAACACTTAAGCATCACAGGTAAATGATAGATGATCGAAAAACCACATTAAAAACAACTTTAAGAGAGGTAGAAAAACATACACACACCAAAAACATTGAAAGCAGGCCAAAGGTTTGCATTCATTTGTCATTTATGTGTGATTCTTAAGTATTATTCTAATACCTCTTGCAACTATTACATAGAATCCTTGTCTTGTACCAATATGTTTCATGATATTATTTTTTCCTCATCGGCTTGAAGCTCCTTTTAACAAACTATTAATTGTCATGGTTATTTTTTTTGGATGGAACATGCTATATGTCTTCTATCAATATGTTTCATCATAACGATAATGATCAGTTTGTTATGGGATTCTGAAAAAAAAAATCTTGAAACATATTGAAACAAGCAATCTATATAATAGTTGGCTTGTTAATTGAAGATCTGAGCTACACTATTTGGTACTAAATATTATAGAAAAATAGGGAAATTGTAAAAGAGCTATTAGGAAAATACTTAAGAATCACAAGAAAATGAAAGATGATCAAAAACCCACATTAAATAGAACTTTAAAATATGGAGAATAGAAGAGGTAAACTACAATAGTGAACATGGAGAATAGAAGAGGTGAACTACAATAATGAACAGTTTGTTATGGGGAAGTGGATATTGATACAACACAAGCAATCTATGTAACAGTTGGCTTCTCAATTGAAAATTCAAGCTACATTAGTTGGCATTGAATATTAGGGTATGTGTAGGATCATCATGGAAGAAATAGGCCCTTAAGTGGAGATGAAATTCAGAAAAATCATAGTTAGGTAACTTGACGTAAAAATTTGAATAAATTATCTATATTATTTCAAAAATATGTAAGAATAGAATCTTTAGAAAATTGAATGTAGTTTCTAAACTACTAGGTTTAATATTTAAAAAAAAAATCCATTTGGTAAAAATTTGAAATTTCAATGTAGTAGTCCATAAATTTTCTGACCACCCTAGCCACAAGAAAATCATAATATTTTTTTATAATATTTTAGATATAAGTAGATGTCTCATGTCCCGATGTGATACATATCTTTTGTAATTTTTTCCAAGTAAATAATTAATCATGAATTATTTATTTCAAGTTTAAAAAAAAATAAAAACTCATATGTTTGACCACCTTAACTTGGTCAAAACTTCATGAAATTCTTTTTTTTAATCCTATATTATGTAAAGCATAGAATGTGACACATGTTTCGGATTCAAAAAATGTGATACGTTTGAAAGCTGTAGATGTTTTTCAATCAGCCTATCAATCAGGACTTTAGTCATAATTCAAATAGAAAATGAATAATAATTATTTATTAAATTCAAAGTAAAGCATAATTTATATTGGTGGAAATATGATAATCTCCTTTAAAAACCTTTTTATATACATCAATTTTGGGTAAAAAAAAAAGTCATTAGCCACATATCCTAGACACATACCCATCATATCACCACTTTTTGGCCCATCATGATCCTGCACATACTCATTATAGACAAAATAGAGAAATTGTAAAAGAAATATTAGAAAAAGACTTAAGAATCACATCTAAGTGACAGATGATCGAAAACTCACATTAAACATATTAATACAAGCCAAGCAGTCTATAAAAGAGTTGGTTTGTCAATTGAAAATTTGAGCTATGTTCTTTGGCAATAAACCCACATTAAATAGAACTTGTAAAGCCAATGGGTAGCAATAACCTATGCAAAATGGGTATAATGCACCATAATTAATTTAAAATTTGAGCTACATTAATTGGCACTAAATACTATGGACAAATAGATAAATTGTAAAACAACTATTAGAATAACACTTAACAACACTAAACTAATTTTATCTTCAATATCTTTATGCCTTCATACTAACCCTCTACATATATATATATATATATATATATATATATATGTAATTAATCCTATGTTAATCTACAATTGCTCATATGTTAATGGGTATAATGCCAAATATGCACATAGATAACTACAAAGAATAAACGAAGGGTGAAAAAATTACTAGCCCTGACCATATTTTTTGATGAAAGAAAGAAGATTTAATAGTAATTTCTCCATCCATACAAAGCCATAATCTCTTTGAAGTCTCCAAAATGGGTATAACACAAAAGATACAAACATATAACAAGGAACAATAAGCAGAGACCGTAAGACATGAATAATAAATTAATCATTCTAACACCTCTTATACAATTTCTTTCCTTGTCTTCAATATTTATTACCAAAGAATGTAGCTCAAATCTTGTATTGATATCTTTCATGATATTATTTTTTTCTCATCTGTTTCAACTAGAGACAAATCCATAAAGCTTGATTCCACACACTATAGAAGACTGTATAATAACTAAAAAGGTGCATCTAACTTCACAAACAAATATATTGGTATAGATTTTTTTTGCAAGTGCTTATATTTGCATTGCATGGCTAAGATGTATATTCACAAATGTGTTTGTGAAACATGGAACATATAACAACCAATAACCAAAAAGGAAAAAAATGTAGTCATGTACGAAATGGAAGCCAAGCCGAAGGAAATGATTTTTACAATAGTCTGCTATGAAACCAACACCACAATGGCTCTTTCAACAATGCAACTTAATCAATATATTTTCTTGCACATTTCGTAGCACATCAATTTTAAAACCCTCCAACCTGCTATCAAACAGATACACAGGCGACACTTTTTCCAATACTCTACTATCAAACCAACACCACAATGGCTCATCTGACAATGCAACCAAAAACAATATACTTTCCCAGACTGCAACATCGAATATTGCATTTACTTCCTCTCACGGCATCGTATAACAATGTCAGGATGCATTAACCCTTATGTAAGTAATCACTTACCATTATGTTTCCATGCCTCAACAAAACTAGCTCCACCACTTCCAACCCACACACTTAGAAAAATCCACGTCATCATAGACAACCCCGGGGAACTCGCTGCTAGCCATCAGTGATTATTGATTTCTGGCACCGAGAAATTCTATTCACACTTAGGTTGGCGAGAAAGCCCGACGAAAATTGCTTGGGTAAAGATATGAAGAATACAAGAGCTAAACTACAACAATGAACAACCTTTTATGAGAAGATTCAAATAGATGAGAAAAATAGAATATCATGAAACATATTGATACAAGACAAGCAATCTACATTACAGTTGGCATTTACCCATGCTTCTTAAGTGTTTTTCTAATAGTTCTTTACCAATTTCTCTATTTTTTCTATAATATTCAGTGCCAAATAATGTAGCTTGAATTTTGAATTGACAAGCCAACTGTTACATAGATTGCTTGTGTTGTATCAATATGTTTAATGATATTCTTTTCCCTAGTTCCACAAAGCAAATTGTTCATCAACTAACAGTTGCTAGACTATGTAATAGTTGGCTTGTCAATTCGCTGACCATTTTTACCTTAGATTGCAATGTATTTTTTATATAAATGCATTTAGAATTGCATAATATAAATGTTGTTATAACTTTAGGCAAAATTGTCATCTACATAAACAACTATATATAAATAGTCTTTTAAATAAGCTCTATACCAATATATATGTTTGTGAAGTTAGATACACCTTTTTAGTTATTATACACTCTTCTATATATTCCACCATGTATTCAAAATTTTCCATTTCATCTCTTTCTATTTACAACAGATAATGCTAACCTCTTTTATTGTATATCTATATTATTTCCTTTATAATGCTGCATAGATACAATAGACATCCAAGAAAATTAGTGTATTGTAAACTATATATTTCAAATTTTTGAATGGTCTAACAACTTGATCCAATTCTGCTCGCTCTAGTTAAACACCATCAAAAGTACATGTAAGTACACAACTTTTCCATTATCAATAAATAGATTCGGTGAAACAATTGTAAATATTATTGATTATTTTTAGTTTTAGATTGTCTATATTGATTTTACACATATACTTGCACACTTTTTATGCTTCCTTTTTTATTTTCATTGCTCATCCACTAACATACCCATGTCTTCTATTTGTAGGAACAAGGCTAAAGCATGCAAAACATTCAAAAATCATGATACCTATTTTTTAAAAAGTTACCACAACAAAGAAAACACTACAATATGACAGATCATATGAAAACACCAGATTTTCCCCAACTTTGTAATTGTGTGATGTATGATGAAACTGCATGAAATATTTCTTGGGCATTTCATACTTTTCTTGCTCAGGGGTTTGGCTAGAGTCCTTGAGGTTCCATGATGCCAATATGGTAGGGAGGATAACGAGCATGGGTTTTGTCATTTTTCTTTTAATGCCATATATTTCTTGTTTCATACATGTGTACACAAATCCTTGTATACACTTGGCTTCCTGAAACATAGTCTATAATAACATGTTTCTCATGTCCTAGCAAGTGGTGGGGAAGCACTTGAGGCTTTCGTCATGTCACCTCAAAACAAGGCATACCTTTTATTCATTTATTCTAACAATGCAAAATATGTGTATTGTGTCATCATGTTCTTCTTTTCATGAGATCTGTTTATTTGTTTTGGATCAAAGATGGTGTGACTAAGTCTTCAATTGGACTATGAAGCAATTCATAAAAAAATGATATTTTTTATTTTCAATTTCCTTGTAATTGATTACTTTTCAATCCTTTCTACTTGTCTCCATTTTATTTTACTACTACTAACCCATAAATCACATGCATACTAATTCTTTTATGTCCAAAATTATGGACTAAATACTAACTATAAAAAGTATTGAATATTAAACATCTTTAATTTTTTCAAAAATATGCCATACCCAAAGTTATTGACTAACTTTTTTAAAGAATACTTTTTTATTGAATATTAGTAATTAAAGGAATGGGTAATAACTCTTTAAAAAAGTAGAATCCCATAATCTTCCATACTTTTCATAAATATTATTTAATCCATAACTTCAACTCTGCCATGTATTTGTATGCATATGTATCTTAACCTAGACAAAAAAAATTGCATATAGATGTGCATCTAGGTCTAATAAATATAAAACTAAAATAGAGATAAAATTATTTCATACCTTAAAATTTTGAGATAAATTATTGTTGTTAAAAAAATTAATTATTTAAAAATTTATATTTTATTTAATTTTTCAATTGTCATTTTTTAACAATAAATCTATTAAAAAATTGTATTTGTTGAGAATTAATTTACTATATTACTAATATTATTAATTAAAATCAATTTTAAATAACTATTGTAACTAAAATTATTAAATATTACATATTAATAAAAAAAAAGTTATTGATTCAATTACTTCCTTAAAATTAAAATTAATGGATACATTGCAACTAATAAGATTCATTGAACATGACCTATGCTTTTATTTTAAATTTTCATAATCAATTTTCAACTAATAAATTTCTATGCGGAAACACAAAGATCCTTTTTTCATTTTATGCAAATGGTTCTTATATCTCACATCGATAGCCTGTGAGATATGAACTAACCTCACATTATTTCATAGTGGCTTATTAACACACTTTCCCTTTCTTGACTCAATCAAACAATTGCAAATATTTTTGATTGTTTATATTTCACAATTGCATGCCAAATAAAATTTTGTTTCTTGGTTCCCATTGAATAGCCATTTGTGGTGGACCCCTATCGGCTCATTGTTTCATGCATGTGCATGACTTTTAGTTTTTATTCAATATAAAATTGATTTATGTAGTTAGGTGTTTTCTCAATCCCCATTTAAGTTTTCTATCAGGATTTATCTTTTTCTTGTTTGTTCCTTTGATGATGAGTTATCTCTATGTCTAGGGCTACATGTGGATTTTCTGCATTTAGTGTCAAAATATTATAGGAATACTAAGAGTTTAATAGTCATGAAAATTTATATTTTATTCGTTGTTCAAAATAACTCTTAGGTGGTTATGCTTATTTGGCCACATGTCGCTTCAAGGGTGTGACTTTCCTACAAAATTTGAAAATGATTATTGGGGTGAATGTTTAGTTTTTCACTAAGGTTTATTCTATTTTTTAATAGGGGTTTAAGATCTTGGGTGGATAATATTTTAAATAAAAAAGAGAGTGAATGTTCAAAGATAAAAATGTGAACTTTTTGAGTGAATTAGTGGTTTTGGTTGCCTATTCTAGGAAGAACAATAGAGGAAAAAATAAGGAATTATGTTGTTACTCCCAAAGTGTTGATAAGAGGTAGGCTATAAGAAATATTTGCATCCTTTATAGCACTATGTTTTTTTGTGATAATTTTTTTATTAAGCTACATGAAATAATAATTGTTATATTTTTTCACCTTCCATACTAAATACAAATGTGTTGTTTTAATTGTGAGATGTTGAATTGGAATATTTTTATTAAATTCCTCGATCTTGGATTCATCATTCATACTTTGTATATGAGGATTCACCCCACTTTTAGGCTTATACCATTGAACCTATTGATTATATTTAGTTCCTATGTATTTGATATAATCCTACCCAATGTGTGTAAGTTTTCATAGATGCCAAATTTGGAACATAGTTCTATTTTAGATTACTTATATACTTACATGGGTTTCTTTGTCTTTTGATGGTTGCATCACCATCTACCTTGTCCATGATAGGTGAAAATTTTTATTCATTGATTTTATCTTCCATGATGATTGATATGGTGCATTATTTACAACCATTGTTTTACATGCCCATATGATTATCATGATTTATCATTTCAATAGATGTTTATGATTATAACATGATGTATTATATTGTTTCTATATGATTATAAGATTGTATTCTCATGTGCTTTTTATTAATTTATTTATCATGATCTTCCTTCAATTAGCCACATCCTTTGGGCACAATCCATTGAAGGAGGAGCGACATTTACCATTACTAATGTTCTCATTTATTTAATTTATTTGTATTGTGAGTTTGAATATACTCATCAAATCATTTTTTAGGAATTCATGTGAGAACATATGCAAAAGGAATATTTATATGATCACATCTTTTAGGTCTTATTATATTTTTAGGATCCCATAATCCCTTTTGGGTGTACCCTTTGAATTTATAAATATCAAATTTATTGCGTACATGCATGTTTGTGAGTGCTATGTACTCAAATATGCATGGTTCATTAAGCATTCCATTTAGTTTAGTGTCTATTTTGAGTGAATGTGTTAAGAATTGAACAAATCAATGAAATAGCCTAATTTTGTGTAAAGTTGGACCCCCTATTCTATGCATATCCTTCATCCATATCATAACTTACATTTACTAATACATCATCTCTATCTACATCTTGTTGGTGTGAATTAATGTCTTTTACCTAGCTAGTTCATTCACTAGGTAATTAGGGGACATATTCACATGTTAAGTTTACTTAGGATAAAATATTCTTTCTAGAAGTCTTAGTTGGCTTTTCTAGAACTTATCTTATCTAGCTAGGATTGCTTGATTCCTAGGTGATTAGTTTACTAGTTGTCTCATATCATAAAATTAAGACAATTGACATGATCTTGTCTAATCTTACATTTCTACCTCGCCTTTATAAGCAAGGCATCTTATGTACATTTGCATTCAAGTGCAATTGAAGCATATTCAACTATTATTCAATCTTACATTTTTTAAGCAAGATTTCTTGCCATTCTCTCCTCTCTCTTGTGGAAGTTGTTTTGGTCGAGTAACTATTCTTGGGGTGTTGGGGAGTCATCATTTACTCCCACACATCCTAATTCACATATATGTCATTACTTATATTTACTCCCACACATCCTACTTCACATCTATGCCATTACTTATATTTACTCCCACACATCCTAATTCACATCTATGTCATTACTTATATTTACCTATGCCTTATCCTTACCCATGTCCTAATTTTATTTACCCTTACACTTACTCCTAAGTAATTGATCAATTATTTTCACCCTTTAAAAAATAGATTTTTTATTAGGTAATTTATTTTTATGTTCTCCTTCTTAAATCATTAAACACATTCAATTTAATCATCCAATCTAATGCCAATAAGGGCGTGGTTCGGTGGTCAAGTCGCTTGGTTGTGGTGACGACCACCAGGGTTTCAACCCTCGTTGGGTCAAAGTGCTCGCAGGCCTTGTGCCTTTGCTGGGCCATTGCACTCACGGGTTTGGTTGTTTCTTGTGGTTTCTTGTACCCGATTCATAACTCCGGTCAAAAGCGTTTACTCCTAATAAAATAAAATCATCCAATCTAATAATAAATTATTACATATCATTCAAAAATTAAAATATGTTAAAATATTAAAAGTCATTTACATACTAATTCAACTAGAACTCTAAAATAAAGTTGTACATATCATTATAATGATCATATTACATAAAAAATAAAATCAACAACCTGTAAGATGTAAACCCACAACTAAATCTAACATTTTTATCTACATGGATCAAATTCTAGTCTTCTACCCCAGCCAAAACAACTCTATACTCTCTCTCCAACCACCAACCCTCCTACCCCAACAACAAACCACAACAACACTACTATCAAGCTAGAAGAAATTGTTCTATTTATTGTTTAAAGTATTTAATGCCAATAAACTACTTGACTCCAGATACAATGGATTAATCTATGTTAATTGTAGATTAATCTAAATTAAGCCCAGGGAAAGTTTCTAAACAGAATCCAACTTTTTAAATATCTTTGCAAACAAAAAGTATATTTATGGTTAGAAATCTTAACCTCTAAATTTAAATTCTTATGAACACTTTTGTATCACTCAAATTTTTAATTTAGGACCATTCTTGTAAGTGAAAAAGCTTATAAAAACAAAATCTTAGATGCAGAGACTATACCGATCAATTAAAATGACAAAGACATACTTACAGGTGGGGATTTAATGGCTGTCTTTTAAAATTTTGTACCAGATGATGTTTATCCATTGTTCAATTTTTCAAATCTATTTTACTTGTAAGCATATAACAAGGAATTTTCCTAATTTTTTTTTTTTTTTTTTAAATTATTTCTATTCTTGTAGAGTCCTATGCTTTTAAAACTATATTTATTAAGAACAACAGCAACGGCCAATGTCGTCCTCCTTATGTCATGTAATCCATAAATCAACACAATCCTTGTTATGTTAATCTAACTGAACAGAAAAACATGACTTGATAGATTAAAAATATTATAATTTCAAAGAGAAAAGAAACTCTGTACTGGAGGAAGAAGAAAATATGTCTTTTCATAAATTTGGAATAGTGGCTTGTTAAAAGAAAAAAAAATCATATAAACAACGAACTTAAGAAAACATTGACTGTATAACATAAATGAATTAAGATCATATAGAGGTTGATATTTTCGGCTGAAGAATAGAGTGACATTTAAAGAACTGGTATGAATGGTTTTTTTATATCATTCATAATTTTAAAATGTTTATGTAATTTATAAGACTATTTTTTGATGTGTTTATTAATATTGATACATACATAAGAATTGAATAAGAAATTTATTATTACTTTTTGAACAGTTTAATTTTGTAAAATGGTTAAAAAATTTATTATACTTAATTTTTAAGGTAAATATTTTTTCTAAATAAAAGACTAGATATTATATGTTTTATTTTTTATTTACTTCAAATTCTGTAAACATTATTTTTATTATAGAGATAGTATACAAACAATTATTACATTCTCTATAATAGAAGCAAAGTACATGGCAGTGATTTATACATGTAAGAAAGTTATATGGCTACAAAGGTTGTATTATTACTGTTGGTTTGGAACAAAAAAAAGGATAAAGCTTTACAATGATAGTCAAAGTGCAATAAGTGTTTGGTCAAGAGAAATGGCTGAAAGTAAATGAGTATTGTTGGAAAAAGCTGATATACAAAATAACATTACTAATTTATTAACAAAAGCTATGAATACTAAAGTAATTTCTTGGTGCAAGGAATCAATGGGAATAATTGTTCACAACAATTGACACTTCAAGAATTTGATCATTATGAAAAGTATTCAATGAGTGAGAAATCATTGAATAAATGTTGTATTTTTCTCATGTTTAATAGTTGGAATGGGGCTAACTAATTGAAAAAAATTTCTAAGTTTTAAAAAAAATCCTATGTTTTAAGGTACTCATGTTTATTTTTTGCATGATTTATAAAATGTCTCAAATCATTTTTGATGTGCATATTTATATCTATACATGAATGAAGCAATAAATTCATTATTGTAATGATAACTGATTGAGTTTTATCAATAATAAAGAATTTTACTATATTAGATTTTTTACTAAAATGATTTTCCATGTAAACCAGAAATTATTCACTGATTATAAATAAATAAATTAAAAAACGGTGATAAATCCAATTCAGATCCTCTCATATCTAATAGGCATGACCTCACCTGTTTAAACCGTAAATTATTCTTTTATAAACTATATGATAATATCTAGTCAAGAATCTCCTAGGAATAAAATGATCATATGTATATTAAAATAGTCATTCTTAAACATCATGATCTATATTTCAACATAAATGACTCGTGAGAATCAATGCAAAGTTGTCATGTAATCAAATTTAGTAAGAAACGACAATTACATACAGTAAAGAAAGCTCTATAAATAACCAAAGAGTACTGCTCTTGTTTACTAGGGGTCTACCAGGAGAGATCTCGCATTAAAAAGCTATTTAAAAGATTTTTTTTTACCAGAGCTACACCATTGATTTATTTCATACGATGGAATCCATTAGGAAGCAAATGGAAACATCAAAACATTTTACATTATGTAAGAAGAAATATCCATATCTATTAGGTAGGTACCTGCTTTATCAGACTGGAAAAGCAACCTGTTGCTTCTGTTTTATTGGTACTGTCCTTGCAGAAATAAGATCTCTAAAGACGTCAAACAAAACCCACTTAAAAGTATATCATGATCTTAAAGATATTCAGGGTTCTGGTACTGCTCTAGCTGTGGAGGTACTGGTTGACTCGGCATTCCTATCAGCATCCGCAGAGCCACCAGAATTCCACCACCACTGCCAACAGCAACAGTACTTCAAGTACTGCAGACAACAAATACAATCCAATATATAGTCCCAGCAACTCATGGTTAACGAGAAAAAAAATGTTACAGTTTGTTTCAGTTCTTTAAAATGTAAAATGATTAGAGTCTTCAATGTTTAAATCTATTTCTCTTTCTACTAAATCTTGCCTTTTGAAAAGTTATTCTCTTCAGTGTGGGCTCAGGTTTGAATGCAAAATTATTCAACCAGGCCTTGAAGAAAGTCCCTGTGCTTTAATGTACGTGGTATCAGAAGATCAGAAAAGAAAAATGCCATTATTTTCCACTATGATGTCAAGTTTATATTGTTTTTGAAGTGTTTCAGTAGTTATCATAATTAAAAGGTGAGTGTTATCCAAAATTTTGGTATTTTAATTGCTTGTAATTACTTCAATATTGTATTTGTTCTGTCAGTAATCACCACCAGAAGTAGGGTTTTTTTCTCCCATAACCAGAAAAATGTCACAGTTTGAACGGATCCAGCCCAATTGTAATTATTAAAGTTAAAAAAGATACCATCACATTTTCTTGCTTTATTAAAGTTGAAAATAACAAGACATACATGATCCATCACATCATAGTTTCAAGAATGTATCTATGTCTCCATGATAATGGAATTTGAAGGAAACCTGTAAGAAATGTATTTTAAAGTCAATATTGAGATAAAGAGTTATAGTAGAATATGGATTTTATGCTGGATCATCTATCTAATAAATAGAGTTAGACATATTTATATTTGATCTTTATAATGAATAAAATTTATTATATAATTTCATAAAGAATATTGATTTTCTTTGAAGAGGCTGTAAAATCTTTCAATGGATCTCATAATACTGTAAAATCTTTCAATGGATCTCATAATACACTGGTCATCTAATACATAATATCTGCAATGTTAAAAAATGTACTAATCTATGGGAATAAAGTATTCTAACTCCATATAAAGATGATGACAACATACCCAACCCAAAGGAAAAAATAACATATAGCACCTACTCTTTTCACATTGCAAATTTAATTCATTCCACCTGATTCATATATTTGTTTAGGAAAATTTCTAATTAGACCAGCTTAATCAAGATTTTATAGCATCCTCACCAAAAAAAAAAATGATATATTTTTATTTTATTATTATTTAAAATTTATAATCGATCTTTAATAGTTGTAATCATGAAATTTGTAAAGTGATGTCAATTTCTATTTAGTTTTGGACCCATTTTGAGAGTGTCTTAATACAATTGCATACCAACATGTGGCATGCTTTTGTGCTAAACTTGGAACCTTCTACAATCTCAATCCATCCCCATTTAATCTTTCTTACACACATTTCCATACATTTATCCTTATCCCAACCTTATATGCACGTTTTTCCACATTTTCATATCATTTACTAGCCCTATTTTTTATGCATTCATTCCTCATCCCAAGATTCAACATTACTTGTTTGGGTCATTTTCGTGATGCATGGGGGTGATCCCACATGACATGATCAGACTGGAATTTTTAAATATTTAAAATTTAAATTATTGACTCCAACCTATGAGAGATAAAATGACTCCCACCTATAAGAGACTATTGACTCCCACCTACAAGAGATCATGACTTGTGATGATCCTTCCTACAAGATATTATGCCAATAATAAAATTATGAAAGTAATGTAAATTGAATATAAAAAACTTGGAAATTTGAAATTAATAGATTTGCATTAATAAATTGTTAGTCTCTTTGTTGGGGAAACCTACTTTGAGTAGCACTAAATACAATATAGATCATGGTAACTAAAATAATAGCCTATGATCTATGTTTGCACTAATTGTAATAGAGATAGCTAATATTTTCCAAGTATATGTGATTACTCAAAATTACTCAAGGGAAATGACTTACAAAGAATATGTGTATAAAGACAATTAAAATAAAAAAAGAGATGGAACTAAGGGATCCTACATCCTCAAATCTAAAGGGAAGGGAATTGCTCTTGGTGAAGTGGCAAGTTGGATCTTCAAGTTGCATGGAATGCCACTAGATAAGGACTTTACTAATTGTGTAATTGTAAAGCTAGTAGGATCATGTGTCTAAAACTATTACAAGTTGGAGAATAATGGATGCTTCTATATCAAGCTCAAGAAGAATATTTTTAGTTAATTGTTGGCCCAAAACTTTCTTCAAACAAGAGACATGAAAGATAAGATTAACAAAAGAAGAAGGTGAATTTATAGCTTGTAAGCAATGTGAAAAATCTATTAAATAATTTTGTAAGGACCATAGAACCAAGGAGAAAATAGAGGAAAACCATATGAGTAGGTTGGAGGGTGGGTAAAGGACCTAAAGATTACCTTCTCATGTGTTGAGGGTAATATCCACTACATGAACAATAGAACTAACAGGAATGTAAGAGAAAAAAGAAAGTGGTATCTACCCATAAATTATTTGATATAGAGACATTTATATGGCTATGTAATATGATGTGTTGTGAAACCATTTAGCAAAAGGTAACCACTTGACCCAATACTATTATTGAAGGAAAATCATCAAATATATGTTTATAATAAATTATTGATGATCTTAGTTTTACCATCTATTTTTGGATGATATTTATATCCTGTCTTCAAATTTGTGTTTTCTTTGTTGGATAATTTTTTAAAAAAATGGCTTATAAATGCAACATCACAATCAAAGACTATGGGAAAAGGGAATGCAATGGAGATGAAAATATGGTCAAGGAAGGTTTGGGCTATGGTAGCAAAGGTGTAGGTATAGGAAAAGATGCATAAGTGGAAATATTTAGAGAAGTGATCCACTGCCACTAGTTTGAATTATTTGCCACTATAATTGGGAATTCCTTTAATGAGATTCATAGAAATATCTCTCAAAATTTGACTAAGAATGGGTAATTATTGGAGTAAGTATGAAGGTACCATCATTTCTCCCTCATGATGTTGGTATGTATCACATTCAAAAATAAATTTCCTAATATCCACCTTAAGCTCATGCCAAAAGAAAGTATGATGCATCCACTCGTAGGTTTTCATTTAACCCTAAATGACTAGTAGAGGGAGAGGCGTACAATTCATGAATAATTTTAGGATGCATAATAGAGTTGGGAAGTTCAAATAGGAATCTTTATACTATAAATAGTGGTTTGGGGATGAAGTGGAGTCAATAGAAAGTTGGGTGATGAGATGTGTGGGATACTTGCAAAGATAATTTTATTTGGGTATTTCCAACTCTTAGGGTTATATTTTCCTTGGGCATCCAATCTAAAGTGTTGGACTTAAATGTCAATGCTTATAGATTTTTTTTTTGTAAATTCTAAACAAAATGACACAATATTGAGTGTGGTCTTCATTAGGTTTGCACATCTTTCAATGTCTTGAGTTAAAAAATAATAGAGTAACATTGAGATATCTCTTAGATTTCTAACCATATATATTTTATATGTTTCAATTATGCTAAGGTTTTGATCTTTAATTTCTTTTGCTAGTGTCTCCATTTTTGTCAAAAACCTACAAATGGTATTTTTGGCTTCATTTTTTACCCATTCATCAAAATTTGAAATAAATTACATTTTTAGAAACTAAACTCTATTCTATGTAAACAATCAATTTTTTTTATTAGTTTCCATAAAAATGAAAGGGCACATGTCCAATTTTTATTTTTTCAGGATGTTTCCACTTTGAAAATTATTAAAAGTCATATAATTTATTAAAAAATTAGTAAAAAATAAGGCATATATTATATGGTGTTAATTAAATTTCCATTGGAGTGATTTTTGAAATGCTAAAAAAAGTTAACATTTTAGGGAAAGCACACTAGACGCTATGTTATGTTTTTGATAAAAAACACGAATACTTTGTGTAGCCCCTATTTGAACCCCTTAATCTCCAATTTTTTTTAAAAAATAGTATTTTAGAAAGTAGATTTAGAGCACTACAACTCTTTTTCTTGTTGCATCTTCAAATTTTGAGTGTAAATATCTTCAATTTCTCATCCAAGATCAAATTTTATTGATTTCAAAAAAGTGGCAACTTAAGACCCCCTTTTGATTCCCCATTTCCTCGCACTTACCCTAACCTATGTAGTGACTCCTTTGGATCCGAGGCCTAGTAATAAATTGTGTGCCTATGGATGAAGATCTACAGTATTTTCCATATCTTCAACATAATGGGTAGGTAAAAATTATTAGATTCATTGCACCACCTCTAAATCAAAATTTTCAACAAAGATCTATGAGCTCAAATTTGCAACATAGTCAAGACAACATGTACAAACCAAAAACTTTAACATTCACTAAGAATTTGCTAAATTTAGTGTCAAAACCCTATATTTTGGGACTCATACACCCCTCTAGGAAATTTAGTCCTAGTATAGGTTATTTTACCTAATTTCTAGGAATTCTGTGTTGTGTGTTTTTCAGCATTTGAGCCTTTCAAAAACCCTAATTGGGACTCATATGCTCCTCTGGGAAATTTAGTCTAGTGTTAGACCTAAAACTGCATTTTACAACATTAAAAACCTTTTTTATGTGCTTTTGTTTGTTGCTGTTAGATCTTTGTTTTAGATTATTGAGTTTTTGTTTCATTCATTTCATTAGATCTAGCTTAATTTGGTGCATTTGTAAACATAATAATTGGAATTAAAGAATATTGTTTATCTTACATTAATTAATTGTCCCTTGCATGAGCTTTGCAACTTGGTGTCCTATTACCAATACTATAGTGAGACATAGTTTGAGACTCATGTCATCTTGCAATAGCACAATTATCGTGGATCTTTGGTTATCTAGTTATTTCACTCATAGTATTGATGCTAGTTCACTAGGTATGGACCATACCATTAACTTGAACTCTTTAACTTCAAGTAGTGTGACAAGTGTTGAAATCATGGTTGCTAATGTTCCGCAAGAAAACATAATCCAAATCCATGAAGAGTCAGCAATTCTACAACATCAACTGAGTACTAAAAACATTTCCACCACAGGGTGATCCCACAATAGTGGTTTACAATTTTTGGCCAAACTAGACACTGAAATAAATTTTTTTAACTAAATCTTCACTTCCGGGCACCTATAGCAGCTAAACCATGAGGAATTTGAAGATAATGAAAACTAGAGTTTCGTGAAATTTTGTCTATAGATTCTAAATATTTTTTTTCAAAATTTTTGGAATCAGATTACACCTCTTTTTCCATCTCCTCAAAAACTAGTTTTTTGAGAAAACAACATTTTTAAAAAGTCAGCTCACCATATAACACATAACTTTTTTCCATGAAGGATAAAATTATAATTTTTCAATTTAGATTTTACAACTCGATATCTAGTGCTTCCACTTGGTTAGATAGTTTTTTATTGAATATTTTTTCTTTAATCAAGTTTTGAATTCAAACCAATTATAATTCAAACATAGCAGATAATGCGTAACTTTTTGTATGTATCGAATTCAAATTTTTTCTTTGTTGGATCAAGGACTTAAATATCCGTGCACTAATATTTTAATTTTTTTAATAATCTACTATTTTTCCACATGCGTAACATAGAGCTTGATTTTGATAAAAACCCACAAATCCGAGAAATAAAAAATAAATATAATAATCAAATTAAATTTATTTAAAATTATACTTTTGGGAATCTTATAATAAGGAATACATACTTCAAAAATAAATTTTAAATGAATTCATTTGATCCCCCAAAAGGTAAATCAAAAGTGGTTTTTTATCAGCATTTTGATAGGTGTAATGGATACTCTATTATAGGTATGGTTTAAAACTAGTGGGGTTCTATCCAAGGGGGTTTGATTTAAGGTAGTTTGATCAAATCCTCTTCAATTTGAATTCTTTAAATGGAAATTTTCAAGGCTTAAATCATTATATTTTCTAAAATATGTGATTCCAGCAAAAATCAGTTCCTCCCAGAAATTGTAAACCACTATTGTGGTGGCACCCCACTACTACTCCTATCATAGATAAAATAAACCACATGATTGAAAGTGAAGAAGGAATAGAATTTTCATGTAACCTAGCTCAACTTTTTGAAAACTTACTAGTTGTGCTCAAACTTCAAACAATGCTTAAAGTCAAGGAGGAACTCAAATTCCTCCTCCTACAACCATTGCCTCTATTCCTACTTATACCAACCCTCAAGTTACAACAATGATGCAACCTACTAGTAATGTCTTTCCTACCTTGGGTATTTCCACTAGTAATCCTAGTACCTTTATGGCATCTCGTGTCATATCTGGACTACCACTTTACCTCCCATAAGTATTCCATTCATTTCTCCCTCAAACACATATGCACCTCCACCATATTCACCACCATCTCAAAACACAACCAATGATGCCATCCTTAACCAACTTTTGCAAAAAAATTTAGCCCTTGAAAAGAAAATTTCCACCATAAACCAAAATCAAAATGGCCAAACTTCATACTATGTCAAAAAAAATCCCTTATCCTTGGAGATATTGAGAATGCTGATACCAAAAGGTATAGAGATTCCTAGGTTTGAGATATATGGAGGAAAAGGAGACCCTTCCAACCATGTTTCCACTTATACTACCTTATGTAGTTATTTTTTCCTTGAAGATAAGCTTTTGGCTAAGCTTTTCCCTAGGTCCTTGAAAGATACTGCTTTAGAATGGTTTTCCTTTTTATTGAACAACTCAATTTGTTCATTCAATGAAATTTTTGAGGGCTTTATCAACCATTTCCAAGTGCACATGAATCCTAAGATGAACTTAGCTGATTTGATGAGATGTAAGCAAAAGGATGATAAAAATGTTATTGACTAAGTTATTTCACGCTACCAAATTATTTATTCCCAAATTGATGTAATGATTCCCAAACCTCACCTTCAATAGATGTTCATTGAGAACTTGCAACCTAAGATACAAAATAAGCTTGACATGATGAAGTTTCGTCCCTTTGTACATGTGTGTACTACCCTTTGTGATTATCAAAAACTTGGTTAGTAGTTGTGAACAAAACCCACCTCTAGCCATCTTAAAAAGTGTGAATCCACAAACAAAATAATTATCAATCCTTTAAGAAAAAAAATAAAGGATTCCTTCAACTAAGTCCCCCTCAACTAGCTCAACTTGTTGATACCCAAGTGGCTGCTATAAATAAGAAAACTTCTTTCACATTTGGGGATCCGGCTAGAAAATTTACTCCCTTACCCAATACCCTCCATAACAAAATGTTACAACCTCTAGAACAAAAAATGATCTCATTACCTCCCATTAAAACTCTCGATCCTAATAAGCCTTTACCCCCAAATTTTAGGTCGAATTCTTATTGTCATTATCACTAACAAAATGGACATGATATGGAACATTGTAAGCATCTTAAACATCTTGTGCATGACCTCATTAATTCTAGCTGACTCGAATTGGAGATGTTAATGATCAAGGAAATAAGTTTGTTTCCCCTCCCAACCAAAACTTACAAATATTTACCAACCCCATGCCAAATCATAATATTTCATTTGTCAAAGCTAGTGAAACTTAGAAGAATGATGTGATGAATGTTGACACGGATGATGACAACATGGATACTATTTAACAAGGTCCTATGGATACTATTTAAAAAGGTTCTATGGATAATGATAAAAAGGTTCTTATGGATAATATGGTTGCATTGATAAAAAATCAACCTCATAAAGGCTGAACTAAAAATCCTCTTGACATTTCTTTCTCATCTAAAGATATAATCTGAAATGCACCTGATGGTCCTCTTTACATAATCGACCAAATCAATGACAACACCACTAATGCAATATTAATTGATCCCATATGTGGAGAGAATATGATCATTGATGAATTCTTACTTGTGCATGAACTCTATGAAGAAACATATGATAAACCGAAAGAATGGATAAAAATGCATAATGGTTTTTCCTTCCCTACGATGGGATCGATCACCTTTCCTCTAAAAAATGGATTGAAACAATTAGATGTCTCATTCTCCATCATCTTGAAATCAGATGAATTTTATGTGAAGCTTGGTTATCCATAATTATATGTCTCATTCTCCATCATCTCAAAATTAGATCAATTCTATGTGAAGCTTAGTTATCCATGGCTACACTCCATGGAAGTCGTCTTGTCAATCATGCATAAATGTTTAAAATTTATCTTTGACAATGAGATCTTTATTGTGCACCATAGTGTCTTTAATCTTGTGTCTTCCTGTGGGAATTTTTCATTAGATTTCTTTTGGCCTGAGCCTATGGAACCTATTAAAGCTCATGAGGAATTATTTTTTAAACAATATCAAAAGTTTAAGGTGAAATGTATAGAAAAAATATCCCTTAGAAACATGCCTCAACCTATGATTGAACCTCCTATCCTTGAAAAAATTATGATTGAACCAAAAGACATTCCAAATAACCAAGACCAACCTAAGATAGATCCTTTTTAGGTCTATCTCTTACAAATCACTAAGAGACAACCAAAATAATCCCATCATGCCTCCTAAAATAAAACAAGTTTAGAAAGCCAAAGAGAAAGTGGTTGAACAACCTCCTATGGTTCCTTTCGTTCCTCCCCTTAGGGAAGAAAATAATCCTATGGTTGATAAACCCACTCCTACACAAACACAACTTGAAAATCAAACTAAAAGAAACAAAAATGCCAGAGAGCATAGGCGTAGATGTTGTGATCTTGATCAAAGGTTAAATGAAGAAAACAAAAAATAAAATCAACATCCAAACTTAACTGAAGCTTGATACAAGATGAGTCTCCCTCTTTGTCACAACAAAAAGATCCTATATCACAACCAAAACAAAAGCTAAATAATTCTTTAGAAATTATCATTCGTCCTATTGTGATTAACTTAGATGACGATGATGAGATTTCTAAAATTGATGGGGAAGTGCATAATGATTTATTGTTTTCCTCTTCTATGAGCCTAAATGACAATTCTCCTAAGAAGAGTGTTGAACTTGGTGATGACCCTAGTTTGACACTTGTTGAACTGTCCCCTTGGCTAGTTTTCCACCTTATATATATGATGAACAAGATTGGGATGTGGATGACTTGCTATAGGTTGACTCACATGTGCCTTACTAGTCTTTTCTTTATTTTCTTCTTTTATTATTTGATTACATGTTTATAATGTAATACCTCATACCATTCTATTTGATGTATCTCTCTCTTTGTGACATTCCTCTATTTGTATCCATGTTCTTCTCTATGTCATTGAAATGGTGGAAAATAGGATCTTTCCCAAATGTGAATTCAAATGAGATGGATCACTTATTTTCCAAGCCCAAAATCACTTCAAATATGCAAAATAAGATGCTAATAACAACCAGTAATGAAAACTAATTGTTATAACAACTATGGGGGATGTTTTTAGAGCATAAAAGGCTATGTACCTGGCCAAAAAGTTGTTATTTTTGAGCTATGGAGGACTCATTCGCCTTCAGCGGAAAATGGGTCCTTTTAGGGTTTTGGAAAATAGATTTTAGGATCCTATACCATGATGTCTACACCCTTGAAATCTCGGTTACCAATTTCTATAAGCTTGTAGTTAATTTTGTAAATCCCTTTCAATGATTTTGCACTTTGAATGACAACTCAATTGCAACTTTGCAACTTTGACAGCTTTGCTCCAAATCTTGCTCAACTTGATATTCAACCTTTAGATCTACAATCACACACTCAAGGGAAAGAAAACTTGTTGATTTGTTACTGAATGGGGGTTTTCCTAAGTCAAACCCCTTGTAGGTAATTAAACCAAACGATGAAATAAATGAATTGAAGCATGAAAGTGCAATAATGTAAATGATGTCACCTTGGATTTTGTCTTGTAAAGAAAATCTGCAAACAATCATGGAGAGGCCATGAAGAATGTAAATCTTGGATGTAAAAGGATGCTTTGTAAATGAATGCTCAATGCAACATTAACTTCTTAGCTCAACACACATGAATGTAGTAAACCCTTGACATGATCATATGACTTTGAATTGCTGCAATAACCCTTTGAAATCTTCCTTGAAATGCCTTATGAATGCTCTTGAAATGCTCTAGAATGATTGAATGCTTGAAAGTCTTAGGATTTCTTAGGATGAAACTATGTGAATTAACCCCTTATTTATACTAAATTGAGAGATTAACCTCAAAATTCAAATAATTCAAGCCAACCTTAGATTTGGTTATTAAAATTATAAGAATCTTCCCACAATTAAATTCAAAAAGAGGGGTCCTATTAAGGGAGGACCCATTCACCACCAAAGGCAAATGGGTCCTAGCTAAGTTTCCAAGACCGCACTTCAGGGAGCTGAAAGAAGGCTAAAAAACTATTCCAGATTGACTGAGAAAGGGGGGTCTTGTTAAGGGAGGACCCATTCACCACTAAGGGAAAATGGGTCTTGGCTCAACTTACTATGACCAAATTTTTCCCAATGAAATAATTTTTTGTTTAATTGAAAGATCCTCAAAAGGTGTCAAAATTAAGGCATAAATTTTAATCAAAAGAGGGTTAATAACTCTAATGAATTGAGACCACCTAGATAAGTGTGAAAGTGCTTTAAAACACTTTACAATATCTAAACAAGGTACAAATTATGTACCATTTTATTTAGAAAGGGGCCCATTAGGCCTAATTAAGCAAATAAGTCCTAGAAAGGCATGAAAGTGTGTTACAACACTTTACAACACCTTTGCAAAGGACCAATTAAGGCATGTTTTAATTAAATAAACATCCTAGAATAGTGTGAATGTGTACAATACATTACAACACTATTCCAAGACACCATTAGTTCAGCTTTAATGTTAATTATCAAGCAGGCAAGGGAAAAGGCAAATTTTTTCATTACTACAGTCTTAAACATTTATCTCTTCATTTGTATTAAGTTTTCCCTTTTGGGGATGACTCAAGGCGTCGAGACATTTAGGTCTCTTCCATGTTGACCCAAAATCTTTTATTTTATCTTTTCTTTGTCTTGTGTTTTCCTTTTGGTGATGAGTCTCTTCAATGTTGACCTAAAATATTTCTCTTTTTTTTCACTCTCTTTGTGTCATTCTTCCTATTCCATGAGTATTTGGGGAATTATGACAGTTTCAAGCTCTCTAACAACATTGTAGAAAAGACATACTGACCTCGAATCTATGGATCCCTTTTGTGATTTGGGATTTCATTTGTTGAGGGCAACCCCTTTTCATGACGTAGCTTCATTTGGAAACATATGATTTGGCATAGGGCTTTCCAAATAAGCTCTCATGTCCTCTTTATGGACAAATAGCTTAGATCTGATCCACATCGCGTTCAAAAAATGGTCAAGGCTTGATCCACCATTTTTGTTTTTGTTTCAATTTTTGTCTTTGATAGTGTATGCTTTTATCTTTTTGTTGCTTCATACATCATTCACATGCATGTTATTTTGTGCCTATGTTTGTTTTCCATAGGATCTTGATCCTAGGGGCTTAGGCGTCCCTCTTGATTGTTGTCATCCTATTTTACTAGCATTGGTACATTTGGACGCCTCTTGATGCGTATTTGTTTACTTTAGTGTGAGTTCAAAGAAAATTCGTCCTCTTACTAAAGTGGGGGCTAAATGTGGTGTAGAAAATATATCCCTTTACATTTTCACTTGCTTTGGCCCTCCCTGCTAAAATTGGGCTTCTTTATGCCTTATTTGGTCTTATTTTGCATCCACAAGCCTTATTTAATGCACATTTTCGAGGATAATTTCGACACATATTTAATGACCAATCATAATTTTATGCTTTTGGGTTGTGTTTCCTAGATTTAGTGATTTGGACTCATACACTGCCTTGGGCATATGGTTCCCACCTAAGTTTTAGGGCATGAACCTGAATTTGGCATAGAACTTAACATTTCTTGAAAATTGTGTACCAAGCCTAGGCTATTGGGACAAATACGCTCCAAATGGTGTATGAGTCCCACTTTAGCTTGGACCTATTTTGAATTCAATTTTTGGAAGGATTTCATTCTCCTAGATCTGGTGTTAGCTTGTAGTTTTGTAATTTTAGGAAATTTTGCATAAACAAGTATAAATACAAGGTTATTTCACATAATCTCTCCTAACACTCTTATGAAGCATCCTAGCAACTTTTATGAGAAATTATTCTAGCAAAATTATTATTAAAAGAGTATTGAAGAGCATTCAAGAGCATTCAAGAGCATTCAAGAGTTGATTATCAAGCATTTTGAAGCGTCTATTCAATATTCGAGCATTATGCCAAAGTGTTCATGCATCGTGTGTGTTTTTGAGCTAACATTTATGATGTAAGTTTTTATGATTCAAGCAAGAATTCAATCAAGAGTCAAGATCTACATTCCATGCTAGCCATTTCATACAAGTTTGTAGCCTTTGTTACAAGGGTTTGGCGAGTTGCAACATAGCATACTTTTTCATTCATCATTCCTTCCTTCTATTTCATTTCATTTCAAGGTTTGATTAGGAAAATGGGTTTTGACCAAGGAAAAATCTTATCCACTAACAAATCAACATTTTTTCTATCTCTACATGTGTGATTGTAGATCTAGGTGTCTTGGACTTGAAGATATCTTGAAAGATAAGTTGGAAGATTGAAGAAAGTTGTCAAAGTTGTCAAGAAGTTGTCATTTTTTACAAAAAATCACCTACATACTAGAATTCAAAGTTTAAGACGCAAAGATAGAAAGGGAGAGAAGCTAAAAAATATCACTAGAGGATATTAGAGTTTTTGTAAAACCCTGATATTGGGACTAAATTGCTATCTTGGGTGTATGAATCCCAATATACCATTTTTTAGACATTTTCTATAGATCCTAGTTTAGCAGTTGCAGATTCTTGATCCAGCCTGAAACCCTAAACTAGGACTAAATTTCCCAGTATAGCATATGAGTCCAAGTGTACATCAAAAGTTAGAATTTTGAGATTGCAAACCTTATTTCAAGCATCTCCAGTTTTCCAGGTGCACCTCTACTCATTCTCAGTTTATTACTCTGATTTTAAGCTTCATTTCCTAGATTTGCATGTCATTTTCATTTCCTTCTTTCTAAGCCCTTTCTTAGTGGTGAAACCCCTTTGTTTAAATCACACCCAAGGAGACCTTGTAACAACCCCTTCTCTCAATTCAATCATTGGGTTGAGACCTCTAGGGTTTCCTTGAATTAACTAAAGCGAAATAGGAAAAGAACAAGGAGATCCTTTCCCCTTCCTTGCATGAGTGTTCCATCTCCTAAATGGTGGAGCACTCCCTTATATATATATATATATATATATATATATATATATATATATATATATTCTCCATTATGTGGTGATGAGCTTCAACATATTATTATAAATGGTTCACTTCCAAAATTTTAGAGCCACATTTTCTCCATGGCTCATCATTCATTTTCATATTTATGAGCTACTATACATATAAAGTGTGAGCATGCCATATAATAAAATCCACCTTAATATATGTGCATTTAAAGCACTTCCCAATTTTATCACAAATCAACATAACTAGCACATTTATAAAATGGGGTCAATGGAGATGTGCCTAAAAATGATCATCGTGAATGCCTCTAATTAGATAATTCACCATATTGGAAGGGATTCCATATAATGTTTTAGAACCAATTTTATAACATAGTCTCATCACTTTAACTACAATTAAGCTAACAAATATAATTAAGAATACACATAACACTAAATAATTTTGTTCTTATTATTGCACAAGTGGGAAAAAAAAAATTCTTTGCATTCAATCATGTATTTTTAAATCTTATAAATAAAGAGGAGAAAATTATTATTCATTGCTATGATGGTGTTGATCACATGAGCACAAATAAAATAGAAAGAAAAAAAGAAAAAGAAAGATAGAACCATAAACTTGAGTATTTATTTTGGGATGACAATTTATGCATTAGATAATTAGAAGAAAGGGGCTAAACCTCCTACAATGTTGGTTGGTTAAAGATCATCACTATAGATTGGATATCACTACTACTCTAAATTTTGACTTATCATTCACTCTTACCTTCTCTTCTTTACTTTTATATGCATCTTATTTTCCATATTTGGTAACTTTCTTATTTTACTTTAGTTAAGGAGCATTTTTATCTTCATTGATCATTATACTTACTTTGTATTTTATTCCCTACTTGTAAGGCATGTTTAATATCTTTCATCTTTTGATTATCATCCTTTGCATTTGGTCTTCATCATTATTTAATATTTTATCATTTGGTCTATGCATTTTACATATTTTATCTCTTTCCTTTATTCTTCCTTTCTTTCCCTCTCTTGGAGAAGTCTCTTGTCATATCTTATTTAGTCATTGTCATATTTTGATCTATTTTCTACAACCTTGATAATCTTGTCTATAACTCTTATGTTATGATCCTCATTATTACAACTTCTTCATAACTACAATATGTTTCTACATCAATTGATCTAGCTTCTTAGAGAATTGTCTTATATTCTTACATTGATTGATCTATCTTCTTAGAGCATTGTCTTTGAAAGGAAAAAGTATTTGAAATGTGCTTCCGTATGCATAAAAATAATTAATATTACAATCATAAGAAAGCATACACACAAAAATTATGACATTACAAATAATTTTATGTATAGGGAAAACTATTTCAAGAGAAATAACTACTCTAAAGTACAAATTAGTTGTATTATTGACAATAAAGGTTGCAATACAATAATCTAAGGACATATCCTTATAGAAGTATCACCAATAAATAAAATTGAAGCAACTTTAATTGAATAATAGTACTTGTGAATCAATAATACATATTCCATCCCCAAATACTACTAAATAAATAAATATCAAACCACAAACTAAGAGTAGTTTTCTAAAACCATGAGTCAAAATAATAACCTAAAAGTAGCACCATATTCACCTTGAATTCTAAAACCCATTTAGTTTATCATGATTTGTCATGCTATTATAGAATATGCTCTCAAAACTATCATAACTTGTTATATTTTTTCATATATAAATCCTCAATTTGGGTATCACATTTTAGCATATTCAAATTCACTCAAAGTTGCATTTCAACTTCTCATAATGCTAGTCAAGATTTCAATATAACTTTTCTATAATCATGTTTTTGCATGAAATAAATAATGTTAAAAACAATGTGAAATACTTCAACTCTCATATAAGACCAAAAATAATAAATAAATACAAATAATTAAAATTCCAAGAAAAAAAAAAGAAGAAATAAAATATATTTTTCATTAATTTAAAATGGTGACTTGTTTTAAAAAAATCATATAAACTACAAACTTATAAAAGTAACCATAGAAGAATGGGGAATGTCATTGATCGTATAACATAAATGAATTAAGATCTTATAGACGTTAATATTTTCTTTTGAAGGATAGAGTTATATTTAAAGAACTTGCATAGCTATTATTATAAGAAATATAAATAATGGTCTATGTTATAGGTATGGTGTTCTTTTTTTTTAATCAAGGTTAGTGATTGGGAGATTCGAAAATTGTATTTTTCAAAAAAAAAATTGGTTGTATGGTTGTATGTATGGATTTTTTATTTAGTTTATAATTATAAAATATTTATGTAATTTATTAAATTATTTTTTGATATATTTATTAATATTGATACATACATGAGAATCCAATAAGAATCTTATTGTCATTTTGTGAACAGTGAAATTTTGAAAAATAATGAAAAAGATCATTATACTTAATTTTTTAGGTAATTTTTTTTCCAAATAAAATACTAGATACAAAATGTTTTGTTTTTCATTTACTTCAAATTTTGTATACATTATTTCTATTATAGACATGTATACAAACAATAATTGCATTATCTATACTAGAGGCAAAGTACATTGCAGTGATTTAGCATGTGAGGAAGTAATATGGTTGCAAAAGTTGTACTGTGTTGATTTGGTATAGAAAATGATAAAGCTTTACAATGATAGTGAAAGTGCAATATATTTTGGTCAAGAGAAATGGTTGAAAGCAAATAAGTATTGTTGAAAAAGGATGATATAACAAATAATGTTATTAATTTATTAACAAAGGCTATGAATGTTAAAGTAATTTCTTGGTTCAAGGAATCAATGAGCATAATTGTCCACAACAGTTGACACTTCAAAGATTCATCCATTATGGAAAATACTCAATGAGTGAGAGATCATTGAATAAGAGTTGTATGTTTTCCATGTTTAATAGTTGGGATGGGGATAATTAATTGGAAAAAAATTGTAGGTTTTAAAAACAATCTTATGTTTTAAAGCACTCATGTTTATCTTTTGAATGATTTAAGCAATGTCTCAAACCATTTTTGATGTACCTATTTATATCTATATATGTTTAAGAATGAAGTTGAAAGTTCATTATTATAATGATAACTGGTTGAGTTTTGACAATAGTTAAGAATTTTACCATGCTAGATTTTTACCAAAAGAAAAAAATTACATCATTTAGTTATTTCATACGATGGAATCCATTGGAAAGCAAATAGAGAAATCAAAACCTTTTACATTATATAAGAAGAAATATTCATATCTATTAGGTAGGTACCTACTTTTATCAGAATGGAAAAGCGTCCTGTTGCTTCTGTTTTATTGCTACTGTCCTTGCAGAAATAAGATCTCTATAGGTGTGAAACAAAACCCACTTAAAAGTTTCAAATATTCAGGGTTCAGGTACTGCTCTAGCTGTGGAGGTACTGGTTGACTCGGCATCCTTATGAACATCCGTAGAGCCATCGGATTTCCAACAAGTCCACAACTACCAACAACGACAACAGCACTTCAAGTACGGAAGACAAAAAAAATGTTACAGTTTGTTTCACTGCTTCAGAAATTAAAATGATTAGAGTCTTCAATGTTTAAATTTGTTTCTCTTTCTACTAAATCTTGCCTTCTGAAAAGTTATTCTCTTCAGTGTGGGCTTAGGTTTGAATGCAAAATTATTTGACCAAGCCTTGAAGAAAGTAGCATTGTTTTAATGTATGTGGTATCAGAAGATCAATAAAGAAGAAATCCATTATTCTCCACTATAGACAATTAGTTGTTTATCATGTTAACGATGCCAAGTTTATAGTGTTTTTGAAGTGTTTGAGTAGTTATCACAATTAAAAGGTGAGTGTTATCCAAAATTTTGGTATTTTAATTGCTTGTAATTATTTCAAAGGTGTGTGTTTTTGGTCCCCTACGCACTAACTGGATAACAACATTATTAAAGTTAAAAAAGATCCCATCAAAGTTTCCAGCTTTATTGAAGTTGAAAATAACAAGACACACATGATCCATCCCATCAAAGTTCCAAGAATTTACCATTGTCATTAGGTTAATGGAATTTCAAGGAAACTCAATATAAAAGTGTGTAAGAAAAGAATTTTGATGTAGTTCAAATTTCACAAGTCTTTTGTCAACAATTGATTTAATGTGACAATTTCATTTCACAATTAATTTTAATTTAAAATTCACACAACAATATAAACAATTTGATTCATTTACCAAATCAATCAAATATTCTAGATAAATTAAATTTTACTTGCATTCGAATTCAGTTCCAAAGTCATTTATTTTATTCACTGGCAATCCACAGATTTCAATTTACGCCCCTCTCCTGTAACTCCCAACTCAAACACTTCAACTCAGCTTATCAAATTTATTTTTTATTTCCTTGGCTTATCTATGGCACTATCTCCTCTTTATACTCCTTTTCCAAATATATATCATACACAATTTTTCTTACTTCCCAGTTCGGCCTGAACTATGCACTATTTATTTTACATTCATTTTTATTGTCTTTTCTCCTTTGTTCACCCGTGGGACCTCTCTTCTACTACTGTGAGCATGTCATGTTTTTCGTGTTTCTTGGTTTCCAACTGCAAACTACCTTATATTTCTCATGGCGCAGTCTGTAGCTCCTTTATTCATTCTTCATACTGTAGACATCTAAATTTGACCACTTCCAAATGGTCAAAGGTGTCTCCTTAACCATCCTCTTGTTCGTTTAATTCCTCATCTTTGCCTATATTAATTAAATCACTCATTTAATTAATATTATATGTCCTACATAAGGTTTCCAAAGTATTTAATTTAATAAATATTTTTCCCCCCTTTCCTCTCTAAATTAAATAAATATATATCACTTTATTTAATTTAGTCATATTATTTTTGAAATTTTAAATTTATTTTTAAATTCCTCACTTTCTCTCTCATTGTCACATCCTCCAACTTTTTCAAGTTGGTCTCTAATCCCTGTTAACAATCTAACCCTCTTTCTTAGTCATAATTAATTTATGATTAAGATGTGCACACCTCTAATTATTATTAGGGTCTCATCCTCTATAATTTCCCACTTGCCTTTAATCTATCATTAACTTGTCTAATCAAGTACTTGCACAACCTTAATCACTTAATTAGGTCATCCTAATCCCCATATCATTTATGGAATGTGTCATAAGTCAACCTTCTTAAAGACTTTCTCCTTTTAGAGAAGGCACTTCATTCCCCATGTGAATTTTTAATTCACATTTATTCCCCCAATGCATCCCTTAGAATTTAAAATTCATTTTCTCATCCTCATGAGGATATTTGAGAAATTTTTAATTCCTTGCATGTCCTCTCACCCACATGGGGACAAGGACCTCCTTTATGAGGAGATCTTGTCCCAATTCCAAGTTACTATGTACTACCTTCATGTCATGTACTCTCCATCCAACTCATGTACACATCATCTCTTGCAAGCCATTTCACATGCCACATGTTAAGATGTGAGGGCTTGTGAGTTCTCAACTCACCTTAGCCCTACATCTTAATCTTGGTGGCTCAATCTTGACCATCCATTTCCCTAGAGAGTCCAAAATTTTCTATAAATACCCCCTCTTTTCTCTCATTTTAAGAGAGATCATTCATGCTAGCAAAACTCTTGCAAAAAAATTTCTTGGGCCATACTTAGCCAAATTTCCATATTTACATATATTTTCACTCATCTCTCAATCTTCATCCCATCTTTAGCTTGCATCTCTTGTCATCCAAGGAGCATACAATACCGAAAATCGAAGGGCCAATCAAAGGCGAACTCAACAAGGTGAAATCTTACATTTTGCTTTTCTTAGTTAATCTTTAGGCTAATTTTGAGGTGTAGGGTGTCTTTAGTTGTTGTTTTGCACTCTTTTGGTTTGCTGTTCATTTTCTAACACTCATTTTTTCCCTAGATAAGTACGGATGGTGAAAACCTGGTGACAGGCGTCATCCGTAGAGGGCTTAATCATTATCTACCTGGCATCCTAGTTATTTTATGCTTTCATCCTCACTATCATCCTCACCCATCCCATCCTTGGCCGCTCGGTATATTTTGATTGAGCATTGGACGATCCATCTAGGTGATGCAGGAGCATCCAGTGGTGTAAAGGCAATCTTGCATCACCCAAAAATAGTTAAATTTCAAGTTTCTCGGTTTTTAGATATTTTTACATTTTTGGATACCAATTTCATCATAATGAAATTCTCAATTTATGGTTTTTATTTTTTGTTCTTGGGTTGAAAGATATTGCAGTTTTAGTTTCCCAGATTTACACTTAAAAATCTTTCGAGTGGGATTTGAGGCACTTAGAGTTTTCAGATCGGCCCCAAAACTTTCCAAAATCGGCATAGCAAATTTCAAGCACGTTCTTGACTTCGAAACCTTTCCAACGGTTCAAACGGTTCGCGAATCGAAGTCCCGGATCAAAAGTTATGGCCCCGGAAAGTTGGCGCACTTTCTAGAAGATACCATTGCAAATGCTCTTTTGAAATTTGAACTCATGTTGTAAATTTTCAGCGCAAAACCACCTAAACTCAATTTGAATGTTGTTTTGGCTCCAAACTATTGAGGAGCTCTATTTATGGGCAGGCTTTCTAATTTTTAGTTAACTTTTTGGGGACAAACTCT
>VDFB02270651.1:396970703-396983489 GCA_007258455.2 Sequoia sempervirens | reverse complement strand
CAAGAGAAGAAAATAAGTGCTAAAGCTGAAGATTTTGCAGAACACATCAAAGATATACATGAGAAGGTAAGAGAACATAATAACAAGATGAATATGCAGTATAAGGCTAAGGCAGATAAGAAGAGGAGGTATAAGGAGTTTCAGATTGGTGATGAAGTGATGGTCCACTTGAGGAAAGAAAGGTTTCCAGTGGGAACATATAACAAATTGAAGATGAAGAAGTTCGGTCCCTGTAAAATTTTAAAGAAGCATGATTCGGGGAATGCATATGATGTAGAGTTTCCTGATGGATCCAATATTTCCTGTTCAACATTTCAGATTTGACAGAGTATCATGAGGGTGGTGCGTAGGAAGCACCAACGATGGAACAGTGTGGAATTCCAACACCTACTTCAGAAAAGGAGAAGATTGAAGAAATCCTAGATAGTCATGTGGGAAGGAGTACCAGGAACAAACAGTATGAAGAATATCTGGTGAAATGGAAAGGAAGGCACTGTTGAAGATTCATCCTGGTTTCCTAAGGTAGAGGTTGACCGTTTAGGTTTTTCCTCCCCCATCTGAGACGTGACAGGGTCACTTCTCAAATTACCCTGGGTGTCTGATGTAGGAGCATCCAGTGGTGTAAGGGCAATCTTGCATCACCCAAAAATAGTTAAATTTAAAGTTTCTCAGTTTTTAGATGTTTTTACATTTTTGGATACCCATTTTGTCATAATGAAATTCTCAATTTACGGTTTTTATTTTCTATTCCTGGGTTGAAAGATATTGTAGTTTTAGTTTCCAATATTTGCACCTAAAAAATCTTCCGAGTGGGATTTGAGGCATTTAGAGCTTCCATATCAGCCTCAAAACTTTCCAAAATTGGTGTAGCAAATTTCAAGTGCATTCTTGACTTTGAGACCTTTCCAACGGTTCAAACGGTTCGCGAATCGGAGTCCCGAATCAAAAGTTATGGCCCTGGGAAGTTGGCGCACTTTCTAGAAGATACCATTGCAAATGCTCTTTTGAAATTTGAACTCATATTGTAAATTTTTGGTGCCAAACCGCCTAAACTCAATTTGAATGTTGTTTTGGCTCCAAACTATTGAGAAGCTCTATTTATGGGCGGGTTTTCTAATTTTTGGGTAACTTTTTGGGGACAAGCTCGCATATTGCGAAAGGGTTATTCTGTAGCTATCTATAACTTGCATGTGTTGTAGAACTTGGGGATTGAGATCCTCTGCATGTAAGAAGTTCCATTTTCTAAATAATAAAATTACTCTCTTATTTGTGCGTTATTTTCTGTGTCTCGGGTTGTGCCCTCATCACTAGGCTATCCCTCATTTTGAGTTTTTCAGTATCCCGCTCTGAGCTTATGTCGTTCGTCTCATCATTGGTCAGTTTGTGTCTTCATATAGCCCCCCATCATGTCAGTCTCCATCTATACCTCATCCTATCACGTCCTTAGTCAAACTACATTGCCCCTGCACTGTCATGTAGGAAAGGTTGATTATTTGATCCTCCCCTGGGGCATTTGTGTGTCATGTCTGGTGTCATTCATCATTGTTCATCATTGTCCTTTTTTTGCTTTATCCATGGTCTTTTCATGAACTACAAGGGCTCTGTACTTTCACGTAGGCAAGGCTAATCTTTGATCGGCCCCCGAGCCCCTAAGTCTGTAGGGTGTGTCAGTCTGTGTCCCTGTCTGGATCATTCTTCACAAACAAAGTCCCCTAGTTTCAAGACATCTGGCTAATGAAAAACATCTTGCGTCAACTGGGTCATTCTAGTTTGGTATCCATCATCGGTCTCAACAAGATGCATCCTTCCTAACAGACCACTTCAATCCCATCCATTCCCTTGATCCTATGGCAAAGGACGTTTTGAAATTGATTGTGATCTTTTGATGCTTTTGGATTTTGTTTATCATTTGAGCTCCCTATTAGCACTTTTCATGGTCACCTTGATCCATCATATCATGGTGTGCTTTGACTCGTTGACATAGGGGCATGTCTTGATCTTTTCTTTGTTGTTGTCTTCTCGGTTGTCCCACGTAGTACCCACCAAGATCCCTGAGGTCTTGTGTTACACTGGGGCATCCTTGTGTGTTTGTGGTTATCCCAATACCTAGCCTGACCAAGGTCATCATGACCTTGGGGTGTCGGGATAGCCTTTTTGTGTGTTGTGTTTGTTTCATGCATTGGATGCCAACTCGCCTTGGTCTTACATATCAAGGTATTTGGTATCTTATGCTATAGCAAAAATCAATGCTCTGAAGATGGAAAATTGTGTCATTGACTACATTTCATTTCACTACATACACTCTTCATTCAGCCTCCTTCGTGACCTAGGACTTGTGATTTAGGTTGTGCAAGTCTTGACTCTTTTCCATCTTGATCTTCCTCTCAGGATACTAATGTTTTTTTGATAGGTACAATATCACACCCACGGTACACCTATCACCTATCAACAATCCCATGCAAGTCCTTACTGACACTTAGGTTTGCATTATAGGAACTCATCTTGCATTCATATTTCATGTTACATTATAGGTTCAATATATTTTTATAGTTCATAGGCTGATTAGATTAAGCATGATCATAGTTTCATTTAACCCATACACGTCCATATTAACATTTACATAATACATGCATTATCACCCACCAAAACATATTGTTAGCTACATCCTAATTACATTTCATACCAAATCATCCATTCTCATAAACATGTGCATACATAAACCAAAGTGTCCATCCACATAAGCATGAACTATCATATACATGTGCATAAATAAATCAAATCATACATCCACATAAGCATGAAGTATCATATACATGTGCATAAATAAATCAGATCACCCATCCACATAAGTATGAAATATCATATACATATGCATACATAAAATGAATCATCCATCACAAAAAACATAATGCATAGTGTCAATAAGGATGGTCTCATATCATAATCAAAATAATACAATGTACATCTTGTCACAAAGTCTCAAGTATAATCTACCACATATCCATCATATATCATTAAATAAGGTACAAAATACAAAGATGTAGAGCACCTTTGATCTCTACCGATAAGTACTACTGGTATCCATCCATCCTATGTCTTTCAAAAACTGGTATCTTGTCATCTGCTCTCTGGTTGCTCTACTATGAGCTACCCATGTCTAATCTCTGAGGAGAGTATGGCACTAGCCCTCTATGCGTGGGAGTCCCCTAATACTCATGGGTGGGAGTCCCTTGGTAACCATCGAGAGGAGGAGTTCGTCGATAATCACTATATCCTCTGGTATGAGTCCCTAGTGACTAGGATGGTGTTGGCATCTGAGGTACCTATCTGATGTAGCATGCTATGCGCTACACGGGATCTAGAACGACATGCTCATATGTGCACCTCCAGTAACTCGACTCCTGCATATAATCATCCTGCTGCGCAGCCTGATGCCTAGTGACATTCCGCTCAAGTCTATACCTGTTTTGGTCTCCACTGATAACTCTCCACTCCTGTACCCAGGCCTCCTATGCCACTGTCACCTATTGTACCTACTTTGTAGCCCTGTCTCTCTCAACCTTTGTAGCCTGTAATCATGCACGTAACCCTTGTACCTTTGCCTCCGGCTCACCTCCCTCACCATGCGGTGCCCTCAGCTGAGCCTATGTTGTGTCCTGCTCACTTTGTAATTTTTGCATCTGTATCTCTGTGAAATCTCTCTCTGCGTGGCTTGTGCCCGAGCCTCTGTTGCATCCCTGTCCCTCTGAAGTGCCTGAAGTCTCAACTCGGCAGAATCTCACTCTTGTCGAAGACCTGACACCTATGACACCATTGCATCCCTCTCTCTCCGAAGAGATTAAGCCTCTGACTCTACCACCTGCTTCTCACTCTTAGCCACCTGAGTACGTTCCTGTAATACATCCCTATTTGCCTCCATGACCTACACCTGTGCCTGTGCAACATCTCTCTTTGACCGTAGCATGTGTATCTCTCTCCTCATCTCCTCCTCTCTCTGCTGCATCAACCCCATATCCCCAACTATTTTCTCTAAATAGTCACACTCTCTAAGCTCAGTTCGCTCTCGGTACCAATCTACTCTCTCTCTCCATAACCGTTCTAGCTGTCTCTGCATACCCTCTGTATCTCTGGCAGTCCCCGCCTCAATCTCTGACGGCTCCTGCCCTGTCCCCCCTACAACAACCTATCGTATCACTGCCTTCGCCACCAAACAGTCTCTCTCCCACCTCACTGCATCTGCCTCCTCATGCTCCCTGGCCACCTCTACTCGCAATCTCTTTATCTCTACCCACAGGTCAACTACCTCATTTTGTGCCTCATGTCACTCTCTCATCAATCTCCTCTCCACATCAGACAGTAGCATGGCCAAGACTGCGTATTCTCTCTCACCCTGAGTGAATCATGTCTGTAGCTCGCTCAATGCTATCTCTAATCTGACCCACTCTACCTTTGTCTGTCGTAATCGTTGCTCGCTAAGGAGCAGTCTCTCCAGAGTCTCTCTCAACACCACCACGGGATCTTCTCCTTTGGGAGGTGTTGTCGACAATGGCCGGATGTCATACACATTGGTGTCAATTTCCATCTCCCGTAGCTCATACCCCTCACTCTCTGTCGATGCCTCCATCTTGTCCACATCAATCATCGAGGGGGCTCCCCCTCTCCCTGTCATCCTCTCCTGCACCCCACTGGCCTCACTTGCCTCCTATCTCTGTCGCTACTATCCTCCTGTGGCCACGTCTACCTCATGTCTCTCGTGTGCTCCACTGACCTCAGCCTCCTCTCTCTCCTGCTGCTGACCTCCTGGGGATGCACATGCCTCTTGGCTCCTCTCTCTCTAGACCTCCAACCCCCTATCCTGCTATGTCGTATCCCTAGCCTCATCCTCTCCCTCCTCTACACCATCTCCTCCTCGAGCTCTGCATCATTGTCTCCTCCTCCTGGCTGCCCTCACTGGTTCCTCAGCTGCTCCACCTGCCAACTGTCCCTCCCCCTGCTATCCTCCTCTCACCTGGCCTCCTTTTTTTCACCCTCGGGGTATCGGTCCCTCCACCCTTAGCCATCTCTCATCCTCTGATCCAAACCCTAGTGCTCCCTCAATCAAAACTACTAGGGTAATCCGTGGCAGTGGATGTCGCCTGAACCACTGTTGATATTAATCTGTCGTCCTTGCATCTCTCTCCCCCTCCCGCCTGTCTGGGTATGGCACAAACTGCAGTGCCTCCAGCTCATCCCCTCATGGCTGCTCTCATGTTAGTCATTGGAACATCACTGCTCCACGAGAATATCCTGCCTCACTCCAAATTGCCGTGTCACCTGATCGAGTCTGTGCAGCTCCACCACAAGTGAACCTCTCCTGATAATATAACAGCGAGTAAAGAAGTAACCACTATGTGCCTCCTCATCTCCACCTGCACGTCATCTAGTCGCCTCCTCCATATATTTACATCTCTAACATCTCGATACCACAGTATCGCTCCCGCCTCTGCCCCCATCCCCAGGCCACAGCTTCTCTGTCATCCTACTCTCCTGCTCTCCACATGATTGGCCTAGTCACCTTGATGTGCTCCCAATCCCAGACCTATATCAGTGTGACATGTGTCACACTCAGCACCCTCTGATAACATACCCGGTGCATATCCCGGTATAGTTGTGCCAGCATACAAGTCCCCCATGAAACTCACCCTCTCGGTCCTCGATGATATGTTGAATTACCTTGAAAAACCTGAGATGCAAGAATCGACCACTCTGGTCTAGCATCAAGATCCCACTAATCAGCCCCGCTAGATACAATGACAATGTCTGTACCCTGCAAGAAAAACATTTGTCCACATCCAGCTGTTGTTCTCTGAATTGGTAGATTGTCACTACCAAATACAACCTACACGGACTCGTCTAGTGCCTTGCTCGCAACCCAGCACTAGCTAACCGCAAACCCTGCTATGGGGAGCCTCAGAATCCACCACACATCCTCCAGAGTCACTATCATCTCCCCAGTCGGTAGATGAAACATCGATGTCACTGAATCCCAACACTTTATCAGGGCTGTCAGCATGGCCCTGTGGGCCTTAATTGTCGGGTATGATACTATATGAACTAGTCTTGCCTCTACTAGTCTCTAGTAATTTGCACCTATCATCACCGTCATACATCTTGTCAGCACCTCAGACCGTCTCTCCCACATCCACAAGCTCTCAACATTCTACATCCATAACAACAACACTTTGTCAGTTTCTCCTAGCATCATTTTTCCCCCATTTTATTATCCTACTTCTTCTTGCCCCATAATTTCCCTTCTCCATCCCATTGTTTCTATGTCCCACCCTTAAGCCCCCCTCTTCCCCTGCGTTTGTATTTTCGGCCTCCTACCCTGAGCCTTGGACGAACCCACCCCAGTTCGAGCAGACCCGCTCGAGCTCGCGGGTAGACCCGCTTGGGCTCGGCTAGGCAGGCCTCCACCCAGCTCGGGTGGACCCGCTTGGGCTCAGCTGGGTGGGCCTTCGCCCAGCTTGGGCAGGCCCACCAGGCCCGGCTACCCCCCCCCAAGTATCAAGCCCCCTAGGCATAACCAATCCCCTCCCCACCAAACATTTTTTTCCCTTTAACCCATGTTTTAATGTTTTGAAAAACTCAAGCAAATTGACCAAAATCACAAAGTTGGGTTTATAACTAACCTGGCGTGGCACGAAACACTTGACCAAGAATCGTCGTCTCTCATCCACCTGATGAATGATGTCGGTATTGTACTCCGGCATCGTGTCCCTTCCCTCTTGCTCTCTCATTTTCTCCCTCTCCTCCTCACCTGACGGTTTTCCAAATGAGGAGAGGTAATTCATAGAATTACCTTTTATATATTTTTCTCTCCATTTTTTTATCTTTTAAAATAAAGGGAGATTTTTTCCTTTTATTTAACTTTTTTTCCCCTCAACTAATTCACCCACCCCTATCTTCCTGGGGCCGCCATTTGCGCATTGTATACCCATTTTCCTCCGTTCAAGGGCCAATCTTCTTGGTTTTACATGCTCTTTCCAATGCCATATACCACTTTATAATTTCAAGTAGTTACTTGGTGCACCTTTTCCTTCCTTGTCCACCTTCTCGAAGGGGTATACCCTACCATTCTCTCCCAATCTTCCGTCATAATCTTTCTCTTGCGAGACCCGAGAATCCCCTTTATTTCTTCCCCGTTCACCTATAGCTCACCCAAACTCTCCCATGTTAGGGCATCTCTTTTTCGGTTGCTTCTTCCATAGAGTCATTTGTAATTTATTTTTCTTCGAAACCCTATTATTCTAATAGTGTTTCAAAGAGGGGAAAAATGTAGACATCTAAATTTGACCACTTCCATATAGTCAAAGGAATCTCCTTAACCATCCTCTTGCTTGTTTAATTCATCATATTTGCCGATATTAATTAAATCACTCATTTAATTAATATTATGTGTGGACTACATAAGGTTTCCGAAGTTTTTAATTTAATAAATATTTTTCCCCCCTTTCCTCTCTAAATTAAATAAATATATCACTTTATTTAATTTAGTCATATTATCTTTTGGAATTTTAAATTTATTTTTAAATTCTTCACTTTCTCTCTCATTGTCACATCCTGGACAACTTTTGCAAGTTGGTTTCTAATCCCTCTTAACAATCTAACCCTCTTTCTTAGTCATAATTAATTTATGATTAAGATGTGCACACCCCTAATCATCATTAGGGTCCCATCCTCCATAATTTCCCACTTGTCTTTAATCTATCATTAACTTGTCTAATCAAGTACTTGCACAACCTTAATCACTTAATTAGGTCATCCTAATCCCTATATCATTTATGGAATGTGTCATAAGTCAACCTTCTTAAATACTTTCTCCTTTTGGAGAAGGCACTTCATTCTCCATATGAATTTTTAATTCACATTTAATCCCCCAATGCATCCCTTGGAATTTAAAATTCATTTTCTCATCCCCATGAGGATATTTGAGGAATTTTTAATTCTTCACATGTCCTCTCACCTACATGAGGACAAGGACCTCCTTTATGAGGAGATCTTGTCCCAATCCCAAGGTACTATGTACTACCTCCATTCATGTACTCTCTATCCAACTCATGTACACATCATCTCTTACAAGCCATTTCACATGCCACATGTCAAGATGTGAGGGCTTGTGAGTTCTCAACTCACCTTAGCCCTACATCTTGATATTGGTGGCTCAATCTTGACTGTCCATTTCCCTAGAAAGTCCAAAATTCTCTATAAATACCCCCTCTTTTCTCTTATTTTAAGAGAGATTATTCATGCTAGCCAAACTCTTGCAAAAAATTTATTTGAGCCATACTTAGCCAAAATTTCATATTTACATCCATTTTCACTCATCTCTCCATCCTCATCCCGTCTTTAGCTTGCATCTCTTTCCATCCAAGGAGCATGAAACACCGAAGATCGAAGGGCCAACCAAAGGTGAACTCAACAAGGTGAAATCTTACATTTTGCTTTGCTTAGTTAATCTGTAGGCTAATCTTGAGGTGTAGGGTGTCTTTAGTTGTTGTTTTGCACTCTTTTGGTTTGCTGTTCATTTTCTAACACTCATTTTTTCCCTATCACACATACAATTTAATTGTTTCAGTTTTCTCTCCAAGCGCAACCTCCTCTCTTCATTTTCTTGTGCATTTATATTCTCTAAAATAGCGTGGATTTTTTTCTTCCTTTCTCTTTTCTTCTCTTTCATTCTTTTTTTTTTTTTTAAGCCAATTCGTATGGCTCGACCCATGCTCCTCCCTTCATGGAGCACAATCCCTTTTATCTTTCTCTGCATTTTGATTTTGAATTTTCATGGTCTTTTCCCCATATGCCACCCTTTCTCCATCTCTATTTTTTTTTAACATTATATTCCTCATTCAGAGGATGCACAACTTGCTCATGATTTAAATCTAAAAACAAATACAGTTGAATCCAAAAGTTTGTTCTATTACTTCATGGACTATGGAAAAATCATACCAACTATCTCAATCCTTATTTTTCTTTTTTTGATTTTCCTTTTCTTAGTGCCTTCCTCTATATTGTTTATGGCTGCATGGATAGTTTTCTCTGGTTTTTCTTCCTTCTATATAAACCGCGACCCCTACTTCTACATTGATTTTTCCTTTACTTGGTCGACTCCTCTCCCCTCTGTAGTCTCCATTTTCTTATTTATTTTGGTCTCTCTGACTTCCTCCCAAGGCCGTGACCCTTGGTTTTTCCAATGTTCTTATTCACTCCTTTCCAAAATATAGAGCCATACACTTTCTATAATTTAAATTATTCAATTCTATTTTTCAACTCTTACTCTTATGCTCCATAATAAAAATTAGTTTAATTATTTTTAAATCAGCATCCTTTTAACTTTTTGTGAGATCTATTTAAATGCATGGAATAATTGTTATTGGACAATAATCATAATCAAACAAACTAAATTCATCAAATATGGCAATAATAAAATTTCATTTTGGAATTAAAATCAAAATGTGATATTTTGTCAACCAGTGACAATAATATTATTCAACCTCCACAAAAAAATTGACCACAAAAGTTGGATTTGAATTGAACTCTAGAAACTAGCCACAAACTCCAAAAATGCAACATTAAATTGCAATTAGATCAAAATGGGTGAAAATAAAATTGAAATGATTTGGGTAAGAAGTTTGTGAGTTTGGGTTCACAAAATGAAGCTGAGTAATAAAACTACTCTTCCAAGTTGCAAAAAACTTGCAGCATACTCCAATGCTATGACATGTACCCAATAACAAAAAAAAATCCTTTTGACACTTAGCTGAAGCATTCACCATATTCGTCCACCAAATTTTTCCATCATTATCATATGCTTTTGTGGAACTTCTTCCACCATGAACTGCCTTTTCTTGCCAATTATCTTTTCCTCTCGTTCTTTCTCTTGTGGGATTAAACCCACCACAAACCATCCACCTCCACCCATGGCTTCTTTTTTTCTCTTCATTTGTGAGATCTATCCCACCATATCTTGACCACCTCCACCAGATTTCATGCTCATCTTCCTCTTCAACCTCTCCTCTTACCATACCAATGTAATGATTTTTTCTGGGTTGCACCTCAACCCTTAACACCTCCATGCTTCCCTCTTCTACTTTTTCAAACTCAATTGATGCCAACAATTGCAAAATTTAAACTTTATCTCTAATGCTGTAATTTTTCCTCAATTTCACTTTCAGCTGCAACATTTTTATTTTCACCATCATCACCACTATCCTCTTCATGTCCTCCAAAGGACTCACCACTACTGCAACTCGTTTGGCCTCTTCAAGGGATATAATTTCACTTTGCTTCTCAATCACTCCTACAACACTTTTCATTTCTTCAACATCTTTGGCATCCATCCACATGTCCTCCAATGGACAAATTACTTATGCACTCATTGTTTCTTTTACCATGGTTAAAACCAATTCCATGCTTTCATCTCACACACTTGTGTGGGCCTCCATGAACCCTTGATCAAAGAGCTATACTTTTGTCCCTTGTTTTCAATTCTCCTATCCTCTTCCTAGAGGATCTCCCTATTACTTGAGTCTCTCAAGTTTTCACACCCACTCCAATATTTATCATTTTTTTAGGGATAACAATCTATCCTCTCTGTGTGTCATTCAACTTCACACCTTCCAACTTCCATCAAACCACTTATGCGTGGTTCTTTCTCATACTTCCTAGCATCTATTTTAGCTCCCATGTTTTTCCCACTCTCACAGGCATCCAATCTTGTCTAGATTCTTGCTACCTCTTCATACACAAATTATGTAAGCCTTCTTCCTTTCTTTTCTATATTTAAAATTCTTATTGGTCTCTTCATGACCCATCTCGTCCTCTTCTTGGAAGACATCTTGCTCACACTCTCAATATGGGATCTCTGCAACCTACACACACATATGTTTTAGAGCCAATGCTCTCTGTAATTGCACATATTTTTTGCAACAAAAATTCATATTTACACACTATTGTCTACCCAACAAAGACTCTAAAAGATGCTTCTCTCAAATTCGCATCTACCCACTCTCTCTCAGTGGAGAAGGGCTACACACCTTCTACCTATCAGCTTTATCTCTACTAGAGGACAACAAAAGTTTTTCACACAAACCCAATTCTATAATTACAAAAATTCTCACAACACATTCCTCTCCACATTTCTCCTAGCAAGCAACCAAAATATGCAGTTCAAATTTTGTGAATCTTATTAAACTAACAAAATTCACAGCCGATAATTGATTTAATGTGACAATTTCATTTGTCAATTAACTTCAATTTAAAATTCACACAACAATAGAAATAATTTACTTGTTAACAATTTCATTACTAACATTAGTCATCAATACAAAATGGTGATGGTAACAGCTACGCTAGGCGGGAGCGAATAGGAAAATATATTTTTGAATTGTGATGGGTCGCTTCCTAGCGCGGCTCTGTTGTAGACTGATGGGGATATTCAAGTGGATGGTGTGGGCTAGAATATTCAGGTGGAAGGTGAGGGCCCTCTTCTAGGCATTTCTATGGCTCTGCCCTGCACGGTTCGAGGGGTTCCTGATGAATTTTCTCCTCTTGGCATGCCTCCTCTAGTGGACTATGTGGAGAGGGTTGGGGTTGGCCCTTCCTCTCCTCCTGTTGTTTCCTTTGCTGGAGTTGTGCATGACTGCAAACGAAAATCATTTTCTGATGCTGCTCGTGCCCAACTTCCTCCTACTTTGGCTAGGGTTCGATCTATGCCTTGTGTCAAGGCCTCCCCTATGGTGTTCTGTGGGCCTAAGGTTGTTGAGAATGAGGATTTCTATTTGCATCACAGTGTGGTCTGCAGGTCTAATGGCTTGTGACCCTCCCTCCCTAGTCTTCATGATTGGGTGTCTACCTCTTGGAAGCCCATTGTCTCTGAAGAAATTGAGCTTTATCCTAGTGCTAGAGGGTTTTTCTTTGCTATCTTTACTACTCCTACAGAGAGGGACTGTGTGCTGGACAAAGGGTGGATGTGGGGTGTTCATTCACTATCCATCAGGTCGTGGTCTTTCTCTTTCAATCCACTAATTGAGCCATTGAATGTTAGACCTATTTGGGTCCAACTGCCGAATCTCCCCCTTCAATTTTGGGAGAAAATGTGCTTTGAAGCTGTTGAAAACTCCATTGGAAACTTTCTGAAGGTTGACTCTACATCTCGAGATCTAGGGCATACTACGGTGGCTCATATTTTAGTTGATTTGAACATCTCCAAACCCCTTCATGGTGATGTGGTCTTGATGGTGGAGGACAGACCTTGGTCACAGATGTTGGACTATGAGGGCCTTCCCTTTCGGTGCAGGAGGTGTTTTTCCACTGGTCATTTAGCCTCTGGTTGCCATCTTTCTCATCGTAAGAGTGCTCCTACTTGGTGGAAGAATGTTCGCTCAGACCATCTCATGGTGGGTTCTCCCTCTTCAGAGACTTCTCTTGTGGAGGGTGACCCTCCTTTGGTGGTTCCTCCCTTAGTGATTGATCTTATCCAAGCTCCTCTTTCTCAGGAACCTATGTCTGCTCCTCTTCTGACTCCTTCTGTGGAGCCACTATTAGCTCGATCTGTTGATGTTGTTCTATTTGAGCCTGCTCGAACCTCATTTTTTTCTTATGATGGTCCTTCGTTCGATCATGTTTTCTCCCTTGTGTTGTCATCTTCGCTACGTGGTAGCTCTTTACCCTTGGTGGCTTCGATTGTTCCACCTCTCTCACCTCACTTGGTGGACTTGGATTCTGAGTCTTCTTGGTTTGTTGTGC
>VDFB02270651.1:396922501-396970603 GCA_007258455.2 Sequoia sempervirens | reverse complement strand
TTTTTCAATCAGCCTATCAATAAGGACTTTAGTCGTAATTCAAATAGAAAATAAATAATAATTATTTATTAAATTCAAAGTAAACAATAATTTATATTGGTGGAAAACTGGGAATCTCTTTTAAAAACCCTTTTTGTTTCATCAAATTTGGATAAAAAAAGGCATCAGCCACATACCCTACACATACCCATCATGATCCTACACATACTCCCAAATAATTAAAATTTTACTTGAATTCGAATTCAAGTCTAAAAATCATTTATTTTATTCATTAGAAATCCTCAAATTTCAATTTACACTCCTCTGTTGTGACTCCCAGCTCAAACACTTCAACTTGGCTTATCAAATTTATTTGTTTATTTCCTTGGCTTATCTATGGCACTATCTCCTCTGTACACTCCTCTTTTTCCAAACATATATCATACCCAATTTTTCCTACTTCCTAGCTCGGTTTGCACTATGCACTATTGATTTTACATTCATTTTTATTATTTATTTTCTCTGTCACGTAGGTGACCTCTCTTCCTTCTACTACTATGATCATGTCATGTTTTTTCTGTTTCTTGGTTTCCAACTGTAAACTACCTTATATTTCTTATGGTGTGATCTATAGCTCATATATTCATTCTTCATACAATTTAATTGTTTCAAGTCTTCTCTCCAAGTGCAACCTCCTCTCTTCATTTCCCTCTTCATTTGTATTCTTTAAAGATGGTGTGGCTTTTTCATCTATTATTTGTTAGCCAATTTATATGGCTCGACCCATGCTCCTCCCTTCATGAAGCGCAATCCCTTTTATCTTTCTCTGTATTTTGATTTTTTCTTTTCATTGTCTTTTCCCCATATGCAACCCTCTCTCTATCTATTATCATTTTGACATTATAGTCCTCATCTAGAGGATGTGTGACCTACTTATGGTGTAAATCTCAATTACCATTTTTTTTTTTCTTCTCTATGCTATTTATGGCTAGGTGGACAGATAGTTTTCTCTAGTTTTTCTTTCGTCTTCATAAATCGTGACCCATATTTCTGCATTAATTTTTCCTTGGTTGGCTCCTCTCCCCTCTTTAGTCTCCATTTTCTTATTTATTTTGGTCTTTCTAACTTCCTCCCACGACTATGACCCTTGGTTTTTTTAGTCTTTTGTATTCACTCTCTTCCAAAATGTAGAGCCAATCCAATTCTTTTTCTTTTTTAACTCATAATCTCGTATGTTCTATAATAAAAATTGGTTTTTTAATTTTTAAATCAACATTTATTCAACTCCCTGTGAGACCTATTCAAACTCATGCAAAAAAAAATATTCTAATAACCATAATCAAACAAATTAAATTCATCAAATATGGCAACATTAAAATGCCACTTCAGAGTTAAAATTGAAACATAATATTTTTTCAAACAATGACAATAATATCATTCAACCTCCACAAAAAATTGACCACCAAAATTGGATTTGAGTTAAACTCTGGAAATTGACCACAAAATCCAAAAATGCAACAATAAAATTATACCCAAACGGATAAAAACCAAACCAAAATATTTTTTGGTAATGTGGATCGTCATCTTGCCTAGTTGCTCTTGCATCAAATTTTAAAGTGAATATTGAGATAGAGAGTTACAATAGAATATAGATTTTATGTTGGATCATCTATATAATAAATAGAATTACACATATTTGATCTTTATATTGAATAACATTTTATAAAGAATATTTATTTTCTTTGAAGAGGGTGTAAAATCTTTCATGCATCTCACAATACATTTGTCACCTAAATACAAAAATATTTTTTTTGATTCTAGTTCATTGTCACAAAGTTGAAAAATGTACTAATTCATTGGAATAAAGTGTTCTAACTCATATAAACATGGTGAGAACATACCCACCCAAAAGAAAGGATAGCATATAGCATCTAGTCTTTTCTCATTGCAAATTTAATTCATTCCACCCAATTCATATATTTATATAGAAAATTTTCTTATTAGACCATTGTAATCAAGATTTATAGCATCCTCACAAATATAAAAAATAATAAAATGTATTTATATTTTTTTTATTATTTAAAATTTATAATCAAACTTTAATAGTTGTAATTATGAAATTTATAAATTGATGTCAATTTTTATTTCGTTTTGGACCCATTTTGAGACGTGTCTTAATATAATTATTATATATCAATATGCGGCATGCTTTTATGCTAAGCTTAGATCCTTCTTCAATTTCAATCCATCCTCATACATTTATCTATATCCCAACCTTATATGCTTATTTCCACGTATGCAAGTCATTTAGTAGCCCTATTTTTTGTATATTCATTCATCATCCTAGATTTAACATTCCTTGTTTGCATCACTTTTGTGATGCATGCGAGTGATCCCACATGACATGGATTTGATTGAAAATGTTAAATATTTAAAATTTAAATTATAGTCTCCCACCCTTTCCTCATAGCTATTGAGAGATGACTTGTGTAATGATCCTTCCTACAAGAGAATATGCCAATAACAAAATTATGGAAGAATATAAATTACATATAAAAACTTAGAAATTATATTACTTGAATTTAATACATTTACATTAATAAATTATTGGCCTCTCTGAGGAGGAAACCTCCTTTGAGTAGCATTAAATACAATAAAGATCATGGTAACTAAAACAAAAAAAAAATGATCTATGTTCATACTAATTGTAATACAAATAATTAATATTTTTTAAGCATATGAGATTACTCAAAATAGTTTAAGGGAAATGAATTATAAAATATATGTTTCTAAAGCCTTAATTAAAATAAGTAAAAAGTTATGGCTCCTAGCATTCCCTCCCCTTGAAAATATTTATCCTCAAAGCTAAAGGAAATTAAAATATTACTTGGCAAAGTGGTTCTCAAGTTGGATCTTTAGGGTGCATTCCATGCCAGTAGATAAGGACTTTATTGGTTGTGTAATTATGAATCTAGTAGGATCATGTATCCATAACTATTAAAAGTTGAATAATAATGGATGCTTCCATATCAAGCTCGAGAAAAATAGTTTGCAGTGAATTGATGGCCCAAAAATTTCTTCAAACAACAAACATGGATGATAAAATTAAGAAAAGAAGGTGTCCAATCTATGGCTTGTAAGCAATAATATCAATACATTAAAGAAATTTTTAAGGACTAGATAACCAAGGAAAAAATAGAGGAAAACCATATCACTAGGTTAGAACACGGGTTTAGAACAATGGGTATCTATTTACTCCATGCGATTATGATTCATGTGGAGGTTTTCATAAAGGATCTAAATATTACCTTCTCATGCTTTGAGTGTAATATCCAGTACATTAACAAGAGAACTAACGAGAATGTAAGAGAGAAAAGAAGGTGGTTTCTACCCATAAATTGTTTGATATGGAGATATTTTTTATGGCTATTTGATATGATGTGTTGTAAAACCATTTTGTAAATAGTAATCATTTTACCTAATGCTATTATTATGCTATTATTGTTGAAAGGAAAAACATGAAATATATGTTTCCAATAATGATCTTAGTTTGACCATCTATTTTTGGATGACATTTATCTTATCTTCAAATTTGTGTTTGCTTTGTTAGATACTTCTTTCAAAAAAATGGCTTGTAAATGCAACATCACGATCAAAGACTATAGAAGAGGGAATGTTATGGAGATGAAAATATGGTCAATGAAGGTTTGGGATATTGTGTAAAAGGTGTAGGTATAGGCTAAGGCACATAAGTAGACATATTTACAGAGGTGGTCAATCCACCACCACTAGTTTGAATTATTTGCCACTATAATTGGGAAGTCCTTCAATGTGATTCATGGAAACACCTCTCCAAATTTGAGTAAGAATGGGTAATGGTTGGAGTAAGTTTTAAATTTTATATCATTTCTCCCTTATGATGTTGGTATGCATCTCATTCAACAAAAAATTTCCTAATATCCACCCTAAGCTAATGCCAAAATAAATTATGGCGCATTGCTCATGGGTTTTCATTTAATCCTAAATGATTACTAGAGGGAGAGTAGTTCACATGAATAACTTGATGATACATAATAGAGTTGAGAAGTATAAATAGGTATACTTTATATTATAAATAATGGTCATCCCAATAGTGGTTTGGGGATGAACTGGAGTTAATAGAAAGATGGGTGATGAGATGTTGCATGGGCTAATTTGCTTCTTAGAAGTTCGTAAGTATATTATAATGAACTCATGTTATTATTCTTTTTGGGTATTTCCAAACTTTAGGGTTAGATTTTCTTTGAGCATCCAATACAAAGGGATGGACTTACATGTCAACACCCATAGATGTGTTTTTCACAAATTTTAGAAAGTGACACAATATCGTGTTGATATCTATTAGGTTTGCACATATTTCAATGTCAAGTGAAAATAACATAGTAACATTGAGCTCTCTTAGATTTATACCCATATTTTTTTTACATTTCAATTATTTTAAGGTTTTGATCTTTAGTTTCTTTTGCTAGTGTTTCTATTTTTTTCAAAAACCTATGTATGGTATTTTTGGCTTATTTTTACTTGTTCATCAAAATTTGAAACAAATTACATTTTCAAAAACTAAACTCTGTTCTATACAAAATCAATTTTTATTTTTATTTTTTTGATTAGTTACCAAAAAGATTAGGAGGCACATGCTCAATTATTTTTTCAAGATGTATTCACTTTTGAAAATTAAAAAAAAAAATCATATATTCAATAAAATTAGTAAAAAAAATGAGCATAGACTACATAGTGTTAGCTAAGTTTTTATTGAAACAATTTTTGAAATATTATTATTTTTTAAATATTTTAAGGGGGCCACACTAGATGCTATGTTAATTTTTTGATAAAAACATGAATACTTTGTGTGGCCCCCTATTTGAATCCCTTAATCTCCAACATTAAAAAAATAGTAGTTTAGAAATTAGATTCAAAGCACTATGACTCTCGTTCTTGTTGCATCTTCAAATTTTGAGTTTAACTATCCTCAATTTCTCATCCAAGACCAATTTTCCTGATTTCATAAAAAAGTGGTCACTTACGACCCCCTTTTGGTCCCCCATTCCCCTACACTTACCCTAGCCTAAGTAGTGACTCTTTTGGAGCCTAGGCCTAGTAATAAATTATGTGTCTATGGATCAAGATCTATAGTATTTTCTATATCTCCAACACAATGATTATCTCTCTTATGGGTAGGTAAAAAGCATTACTCACAACACCACCTCTAAACCATAATTGTCAAAAAAGGTCTATGAGGTCAAATTTGTAACATATGTGCTATGTGCCATAAATTACACTATTCTAAGCACCTCAAATTTACCTCATTAAATTATGACATCATCTACAACACCTACAACATCCTCTGGGTATGTGCAAGATCATGATGGGCCAAAAAGTGGCAATATGATGGGTATGTGGCTGATGACTTTTTTTAACCCAAAATTGATAAAACGAAAAGGGTTTTTAAAGGATATTCTCAGATTTCAGAAAATATAAATTATGCTTTACTTTGAATTTAATAAGTAATTATTATTCATTTTCTATTCAAATTACAACTAAAGTCCTGATTGATAGGATGATTGAAAAACATTTATAGCTTTCAAATAGTGTCACATTTTTTGAATCCAAAACATGAGTCACATTCTATGCTTCATATAATATAGGATTAAAAAAATAAAAAAATAATTTCATAAAGTTTTGACCAAGTTAAGTGGACATACCATTTTTAATATTTTTTTAATGTTGTAATAAAAAATTCATAATTAATTATTTACTTGGAAAAAATTACAAAAAATATGTATCACATCGAGACATGAGTCCTCTACTTATATCTAAAATCTTATAAATAAATATTATCATTTTATTGTGGTTAGGGTGGTTAGACAGACACCTACTTCTTATTTTTTCCCTAAAATTGAAGTACTACTACATTGAAATTTCAAATTTTTACCAAATAGATTTTTTTTTTAAATTAACCTAGTAGTTTAGAAACTACATTCAATTTGCTACAAATTCTATTCTTACATATTTTTGATATAATATAGATAACTTATTCAAATTTTTGTGTCAAGTTGCCTAGCTCTGATTTTTCTAATTTTTTTGCCACTTAAGGGCCTGTTTTTTCCATGATGATCCTGCACATACCCCTCTCTTGCATAGTTAGTGCCAAAAACTACTCCATCTAGCTAAATATCATGTCAAATTATTTTAAAGTCAAACCTAACCTATTATTTATACACATGCCACTTTGTTAGTAGATGTACCAAAATATAGAAATGCATGTGTATCACTAGGCATGCACATTTGTACACCTAATTTATGTATATAAATTTCATAGAGAAATTTATGTACCTGTCCCCAAACATGCACTAGTCTTGATGCATCTCAAGATTAGAACATGTCTAGTTTCCCTTGTGCAAAAAATATTTCTAGTAGAAACATCAAAATTATTGACATGTCACTCTATGCATTCATCACATTATATATTGTATAAATAACAAATAATAATAAAGAAGAAAAATTTTCTCACAGATACAACATAGACAACTAGTAGTAAACCAACAATAGATCGCCAAAATAACAAGACTGCCCAAATCTGCACTAATTAGAAGGTTTTGATGGGAACCTTAAAGCCAACAAAGCCAAGTTTTACAAGGGATATTGAACCCAAACTAGGTTTAGAAGAGAACTTGAAACCCACTTTCATTTAGATTACAAGGACCAAAAACCCTCACAACATACCAAGCTTTAACGGGGACCTTAAACGCACTATTCACATGATCACAGCCTAGCTCCACTAGGAAAGAAGAAGAAGACCTCTTGTAGCACCACCAAACATGAATAGTTGAAGCAGACTCCACCTCAAAGGGAGTAGGAAACATTTACAAACATGTTGCCAAGCCTTCCAAATGGGTTTAAGAGGAAATAAAGATTTAATTTGAAAGGAAGGTTATATCATAATCTTATCCAACTAGTTGACATATTGTCACTTCCATTTAATTGTAGCTTGTATTAAGCTATGTTGAACCAAAATTTTCCATGGATCTTCTCCATTAACAACTTCAATAACCCATTTTGTTGATAAATATATCCCTTGGGTTTGAGAATCCAATAGGCCCAATCCACCTTTTGCTTTAGGTTGAGTGGAATGTAACCATGATGTGGAATTGATACTAGCATGACCACTCCAATCAGAGCATAAAAAATGGTGAATGATTTTATTTTAGTATTAATGACCTTTTTTTATGGCATTCTGCAAGAGGAAAATTACACATGTGATGCAAGAAAAATTTGATTCACAACTTAGACCCTTCTTGGTAAAGATAAAAAATTATTCCTCCATGTACAAAGTTGAAATTTCATCTTATTAATAAACCAATTCCACATTTAATAAAAGGGAAAACCCAACCCAAGTTGGATACCCAAATAATGATAATTTTTTCCATTATTAATTTCCTTCTAGTTTTTAGGGATCCAATGAGGGATAGGATCAGATTGCACCATTAGAAATTAAATTTTGTAGTGAGCTAGTTTTGAACCAGAACATTGTAGTAAAGATTAAGAATCTCCAACATATTATTAATCGTCTCTTTAGAATTTTGAAGAAAGAGCATGTTATCATCAACAAAATTTGAGTTAATCACAACCACTTTATTGGGAATGGATATACCCTTTATCATATTTGTTTGGTTGGAATTTTAAGCAAGTAACAAAGTGCATCAACATCAAGGACATAGAGAAAAGGTGACAAGGGACAACCTTGTCTAATTGAATGCAATAAGGGACATGTTTCTAGAAACTCTTTATTTAGTTCCAATTGTGTATTAGAATATTTGAAAAGAATATGAATATATACTTACATATCTTAGGAGCAAACCCTAGCAATTTCAATATTTTAAGAATAAATCTCTAGTTTATTCTATCACGTGTTTTGTCAAAGTCCAACTTAACGAGAAGATAATTTTGACCTAATTGTTGAGCCTTTTCCAAAGTTTCCCATAACAAAATAAGGTTTTCAAGGATAAATTGTTCTCCAAGTAACCTAGTTTTTTCATGCCTAACTTTTTCTTTCATTATAGGTTTGATCCTAGTAGCAATGACTTTGGAAATAATTTTATAAGAGGTTTTAATCAAGGTAATGGGGTGTCATCTAGAGATAGTGTTTTCATTTCTCCCTTTTAGAAGAAGCTTGATAAAACCTTTTATTAATATTGGTCCCTAACAAAACTTATTCCAAAAGCCTCCAAATATAATAGATAAAAGTCCTCTTTAATATGGTTCCACATAATTTGATAGAATGCCACTAAAGGCCTATCTATCCCCCAACTTTTATTAGATGGCATTAAAAAAAAATATTCAAAGTCCTCTATAGAAAGATCATGGTCTAAAAACCAACTACATTCACTATCCACCTTCTTTGGGATATTTTATTTGATGGTATCTTCTAGAAATGGTTGTGCATCCTTCCAATGGTAATCTTCTCTAAAGAGATTCTCCTAAAATTTGTGAAATAAAACTTTAACCTCTTATTTATTTGTATGCATGCACATAATTTTCTTCATCTTGAATAGCTCCAATATACTCTTTTGTATGTTTATAATTAAGAAAATTGAACAAGTATTTGGAACTTCTATTACAATCCTTAACCCGATGTATTTTGGCCTTGATTTTAGTACCTTGTCCCCTATACATGTGAAGTTTGTGAAGTTGTGTTTGTATAGAAGTTATATAGGCTTGTAAATTAATATTATTAGGGTTAGAATTAAGTAATTTACTTTAGTTTTCAAGTTTCCCTTGAGGGGGTTTTTCTTTTCTTTTTCGTTGCCATGCCAACCTTTTTCCAAAAGAACATAAAAAGTATGCACATTGTGAGATAGCATGGTTCCACCATTTCCTATATGAATCCCCTTCACTTGGTTTAGGAGTAGAATTCCAAATACAAAAAAGAGCAACCATGCAATAAGGGTTTTTTAAATCAGATGTACTAAGCTTATATGGAAACTCAGAACCCACACTACTGTTGTGCCTAGGCTGAAAAGGAATAAAAGATAGGAAAATGATCTAAGAGACTAGTGGAATAATCTACTCTAACACAAAGACCAAAAGTGTCTTGGACAACATTAAGATTAAGGGATATATAAAATCTATCAAGTCTACTAAGCTTTCTATCATTCCCAAAACTACTATTAGACTAGGTGGACCAATTAAATTATCATGGCTAAAACTTTTATTATGAATTAGATCAATAATCCCCATAGTGTTATAACAAGACAACCATTTATCAAATTCTTCATTGCTCAACTTGATATGGCTAGACCAGATCCAATCATTAGGTTGGAAAATAATATTTTTTATTTATGCTTGCACCTACAATTAATTAATTAACTCAAATTTACATATTTTCTTTCAATAAAGACTAAACGAATTTATTAGGTCATTTATCTTTATGTTCTATTTTAATACATTCAATTCATTTATTTAATTATTTAATATAAAAATTAATTATTAAATATTATTCAAATGTGAAAATATATCATTTATTAGTACTCCCCTTTGATTTAAGTATAATTGTTTAATTGATTATTATTGAATTAATATTTTCTATGTATAAAATTTATATGCAAAATTTTGGTAAGTAATATTAAAAATAAATAAATTATCATATGATTAGCTAATATATTTTAGTTCTTAATCTTATCGAGCCCTGTGAACCATGCAAAGTTATCCCTAACAACTATTAATATCTCCCCCTACAATATAAATTAAACTTTTTTATATAAAATATTTGTAAATAATAATTGCATATTATTTTAATGCCACTACTATACAACATGCATGTAATCAAAATGAAAAGGCACATATACCATTGAATGATACTTGCTCACTATTTATTGCATTAGATCATTACCACATGTAGCTAAATTATTGTCTAGCTAAAATCACTTATCAAAATATCACTAAAGGTCTACAAATTTCCAAAAGTGAAAGGTGCATTTCAATCCAAAGAGGCAGGATTCCATCCCATTAAGCTTGGAATGTATGTATAATTTCTCCACAATGTTTTTCAGGAGAAAATTTATCTAACTTCAGTCAATTCTGAATTTTTTTTGCTATATACGACTAGAGTACATATCAATTTTGTTTCAATTTGCTGTCATATTTTAAGGCTTACACTAGGGGAAAGGATCTATTAGCCACCCATGTATCATTAAATGATATGTTCTTTCCCACCTAATTCCCGAATTAGATCTTTAAAACAAATCAATATATGATAATTAAAAGTCCACTAAAATATTCCACATGTACCAATAGTCGCCCACGTGTATATCTAATTGTTAAAATTTGAATATTTAATTGAAGGAGTTAAACAATTTTATTAGAGGAATATGTAATGGATCAATTGTGCAAGTTTTGTTGATAGTTGTAGTGCACAGTTGTTGGATCGCCTATGAATAGATATCAAGCACCACTTCTAAATGACCACTCTTTTACTTTTATGCACATAATGAATCCCCCTTCATCATTGTAACTACCTAGAAGCTGAAACAATAGCTTTAAGCTCTTAAGTACATACAAAGAAACCAAAAACAAATCATTGAAATTTGATGTAGTGTAGTGTCAACAAGAGAATTACAAATTTTTATAAGAGATATTTTAGGTAAATAAAATGAAATAAAAATTAAATCTTGTTATTTAATTTTTAAGCAAATAAAATATTTTTTTATTAAATTAAAAAACTTAAATAATTTTTAAGCAATTAAAAAATAATTTATTAGATAAAAATAAAAATAAAAAATATATTTTTCTATGATTTATGCTAGTGTGATGGCTAAATCATAACATTATAGTTGCAGTCACCAAGGTTCAAATTTTCATTGGATCATTGTGATCACAAGTATTGTACCCTTTTTGATTCATAATGCTCACAAGTTTGAACCTTCATGTTGAAGATTTTGTGCTCTAAATCCTCACTGAGCTAGTATAGACTCAAGACTTTGAGTCCTTCGTAGACTGTCAAACGCATGGGTTTGGACTATTTACATTAATGCACTACATTCACACAAAAAAATAAAATCATTTATGACCTCAAAGAACTTGGACCAGACTAAAAATTCTCATCTTATTGATTAAAAATAATAATAATTCTGCATGAATATTTAATTTTCTAGAGGCTGTTCAGATCATTTGTCGTCTCAAAATTTCATCATTTCTCAGATCTGTTATTTATTTACGTGCTTGGTCTTGTTGATTGTACTGTCATTGAGATTCATGCTTTTGTTGCCATCATCCTGCTAATTGGTAGCGATTATTCTAGTATTACAGCTCACCGCACTGTTTATTCCATTTCACTGTTAGCACAGCTCATTTTGGCCAGCTTCCATAACCGTGTAATTTTACGCCCTAATATATTTCTTCATCTGGATATTCTTATTTTTTCTTGGCTTGTATAGACCGCATTGCTTCCAATCCCCGCGAATAATCCATAATGGTTCTAATCAGGTATATGTGCCAATCACCGATGTGCAAATACTCTGAATACTCAGCTAACTTTTAGCTCTTGATTATAGAAATATTATTTTAAGTTTTTGCTTTTGGTTGAATTACTAATATATTTTGTATTTGTCTATTTATGCTCTCAAATACAAGTGGATTGTTTTTATGTATTTGAAAGTCCATTGGTCATACATGTTAACCAATGTTATTAAGTATATTAGCAAGTAAGTTGGAGCAACCCTACCATAGGCACTTGCACGTTTAGATGAGGATTGATTGTGTGTTAAAGGGAGGGTTGACTGATTTATTTGTTTGGCACCCCTCTACCTACTTTTTTCATTTTATTTTCCCAACTCTTTATCTATATTTTTGGACCTTATGCCTCCCTTTCAACTCTTTTTCTTACAAATTTTAATTTAGTAAATTAGTTTAGACGAGCTTTCTCCAAACGTTTTTCTCATATTTGAAAATTGTATGTGAGCATCAATAGCTACATTGTACCCAATTTAGATATTTCTGGTTTTTTAAGGCATTTGTTGTACATTTGAAGCATCTGACAAACTATTACAAACATCCAAATCGAGTCTTTGACTTATAGGAAACATATGTTACATTGTTGTTCTATCATGACTCCTCTTAAATATGTTCATTGGTTGATTTATGTGAATTTATTTCAGATTTGACATGTTTTTTATCTTTTATAACAAAAGATACATCCATATTAGATATATTTGTGAAATTTTATTCAGTGTGCAAGTGGGTTCCGTTTCCATGAAAATTTTGCTATATTGTTTCTTTTTCCCCATACTTCATGGAGTTGATTAGTGCCTACCCTATGATGTTAGAGATGATTACTGCCTACCCTATGATGTTAGAGATGCTTTATTTAATAGTACATTCCATCATGATTCTATGACATATGACAATAATGTGCTTACACTAAGTGAGGATCTACCATTTGATTCACCTATGCCTAACATTAGTATGTTTTATGATGATACATCCTCTATATGTCATACTAATCATATGTTTGTAGATTTATATGTTTTGAAATAAATTACCTTTTTATACATGATGGTGTGAAACATGATAATACATCTTCTACATCTCATTTTGAGTCTATAAACACTTATCTTCACATAGCCTCTTCCACATGATGGTAGGTTATGCCTTAATAACATTATTCATTAACATCTAATGTGGACACTATTGAGACTTCATTGCCTTCCTCTACCTAACATCATGATCTTATGAGCTTTAGTAAAGAATGACTACATGATGATTATGATAGCTATATGAATGATTCACTGTATGTGAAATTATTCATTCTTATCAATTATCAATACACAAATGATAATATAATATTTGTTAGCAAGTTTAGATTGTATTTGAAATTTAGGGCTTTAAAATGGGTTGATTCATCCTATTTGCTTTACTCTTTATTTGGCTCTTTAGATAAATATTTTATTATATATATATATATTTTTAAACCTAGAGAGGATGAAATATATTTAGATATGACTATTCATGATATATCTTTTAACCCAAATCTACCTACTAATATGGATTATGACACTTGTGCTTCTTCAAGCTTCACATTTCATGCTAAGCTTAATGTTACTCCTCCATGTGTCTCTCATGATATATTATTTCTTGAGAATACTAAGCTTATGTATTTGATAGATACATGTCTCACCTTCACCTACATGTGATGATAATTGCACTACTATGAATAGTACATTATGACCTAGTCACCTCCATAGGGGGTCATCACCCCCATTTTGTTCAAGACAATATTTTTTCTCTATCTTAGGGCCGATGGTCAATTGATGATATATTTAGTGATGAGCATAGTGCTAATTATTTATCTTATCATGACATGGATGGTGAACCCTTATTTCATGATGATGTGTCCTATGTTAATATACATATAATAGAGTCATTTAGTAGAATTGAGAATTTAGAATTACATGTTCATCATTATTATCTTCATGTTATGAATTTTTATAAGATTATTATTCTTTGATGAATATATTTGGTGATACTTTGATAGATAGAGATAAAAAAAAATTAATCCATGTCATACTTCTTATACATCCTTTCATGTGTTGTTATTTTCTTTCATAGATGAATTTACTCTTTGTTTTAGGCCAAGTGTTACTCATTATTATCACTCTTGTCCTTCTAGTAGCACATCCTTAATGAATCCCACTATTTTTTCTTTGCATGTCATTATGACAACACTTTTTCATAAAGACATACATATAGATGCTCTCATGCTTTCACATGATTACATTATAGGGGTGATCCCACAATAGTGGTTTACATTTTCTAGGAGATCTTGATTTTTTGTTGAAATAACATATTTTTAGAAAATATAATGATTTAAGCCATAAAATGTTCGATTTAAAGAATTCCAATTGAAGAGGGTTTGATCAAACTACATTAGATCAAACCCCCTTGGATAGAACCCCACTAGTTGTAAACAATACCTATAACGGAGTCTCCTTTACACCTATCAAAATGTTGATAAAAACCACTTGTGATTTACCTTTTGGGGGATCAAATGAATTCATTTAAAATTTACTTTTGTAAGTATGTAGTCCTTATTATAAGCTTCCCAAAAAGTATAATTTTAAATAAATCTAATTTGATTATTATATTTATTTTTTTATTTCTTGTGAATGTAGGTTTTTCACCGAAAATCAAACTCTTTATTCTTCACATGTGGAAAAATAGTAGATTATCAAAAGAAAATCTAAAAAATATCTATGCACTAGATATTGATTTCCTTAATCCAACAGAAAACAAAAATTGAATTTCGATACATAAAAAAAAGGTTATGTTTTAGCTAGTAAATCATGTCTAAATTATAACTAATTTGACTTTGAAACTTAATTAAGAAAAAATAGTCAATGAAATGCTATGAAACCAATTACATGCACTAGATATCGTAGTTACAAATCGAAATTTGAAAAAACAAGAATTTTATACTTCATAGAAAAAAAATTATGTGTTAGTTAGTAAAGTGTCACTCTTTAAAAATGGTGTTTACTATTAAAAACTAGTTTTTGAAGGAAATGGGAAAATAAGTGCAATCTACTTCCAATGTTTTTGAAAAAAATATATTTATAATCTATAGACAAAGTGTCACAAATCACTAGTTTACATCATCTTCAAATTCCTCACGGTTTAGCTGCTATAGGTGGCCGAAAGTGAAGATTTAGATCTAAATTCATGCTTATCAGTGACAGCTAGTGAACCCCCTCGATATAATGGTTATCCCTAGATTATTGTTACTTGCATGGATGGGTCCCTACCTATGAAATTATTATGGTCATATCATAACTAGGGTAGCCCGCTAGGTTCACCTTTGTGAACCAGGTGAATGCTAACTAATCCCCAGCAGTAGCTTGGACATCGATCATTGGCACGGTTCAATGACTGCTTGTTATTGCTCAAATATCCTAGAGGTTCATGCTTGGGTGGGTCACTCATAACATGAATCAAAATCACAATCAACAAATACACATGCCTATATATAAAGACCTCTAGATATGGAGTCGATTTCACAACACATAAATTTAAATGGAACCAACACGAGATGGAATTTACCCAACATATACATATATTCAAATACCAATTATAAAGTATTCAATCTCTTATATAACTCTATTTACTATATAGAAGCATATTATGTATTAAATATAAATTATTAAATTTCCTTAACTTGATCATATACCCATTTGGTACCCATTTCAACCTCAGACTGAAACTTATAGAGGAGGAAAGGTCAAACCAATTAGGAAAACCCTCATACCTTGGAGTTATTCCCCCAAACCCCCCCCTTTGGACTTGAGGTCATAGAGGCATCCTTCGCCCAAGGACCGCTTAAATACTCGCTTCCAAATGGACCAAAGTCACATGTAGTTCTCCTCACAAGGTCTCTTAAGGGACACATATGCACAAGTTTTCCCATAATCAAGGTTTCATCTATTATTTCTTATTCCAACAAGATTCCTCTAAATGATTCCCAATAGTTAATAGTGAATAGCGACAAGCAAGTAATTCAAAAACATTGCCAATTTAGGAAGACTAAACTGTAATGCTTCCATCAAAGGACATCAAGATCTTTAACTAGACCTCCCACCGACATTGATCCTAAATCAAAGTGAGCACCCCATAACCCCTACTATTACATCTCAAGGACATCGTGCCATATCTGGTATCTTGTTGATTCTACTACATGGTTTATAACATAGGGTCCTATTTATGTTTAGAACCTAATAATATGAATACAACATGGTTTGGTAATCTTAGATATCTCAAGTGTATTAGTTTTTGATATCTTGAACCACTATAGTAAATTAACAAGAAACCCCTTAAACATTCATCTACAAGAATACACCAATACAATAAAGATCACCTTTAGAGTAAACTTCCTAGTAATAAGGGGAGCAATACTCAAGATTTATTCATAATATGATATTATGTTGATATGGTCAAGCATCATGATCATATTAATCAATCTCAATTAGATCGCCATGACTCTATAAGGCCATACAAACATTATTAAGAAGTTGAAGGATGTAACACAATAGCATAAATTTGCTCCAACAAAAGTCATATGCAAGTTGACTTTAGAATCTAATGGATCAACATCCAGGCGCATACAACTTATAGTAATATATGCTTAATCTCTTAAAATCCTTTATAATCCACATTGTTAATATCCTTGCCATCTTGTCTTACTCAAAGTCTCACATAGAGATATAGTGAACTCAAGGTAAGTTTCTATTTTATCTCCCACCTTTGTCTACTTAAAATTTCACACCCTTGGTCATTCAATTAATCAACCCTTGACTAAAGTAATTACTTTGTTTATGAGTTTCTCATAATCCCAACTTCGCATACCAATTATTCTAATGTTTGAGTTCTTGAGCACCATACTGGATATTAGTCACCTCTAGGTTTTGACTCCCAAATTTTTATAAAGAATGGTTGTCATTTCATTTAATATCATTCTATATTATGACTTAGATATATGTATATTTGTATAACATTACAAAAATCCACATCGTTCTCACATTTAGTAACAAAATTATATCATAATTAAGAACAAGAAAATATACATTTCAATTTATCAAGATTATCTAAACTTTCACACATAAGAATAAATCCAGAATTTCATGCTATAGACTTACAAAGAAATTTATAATCTTTTGAACATATTCAAGAGAGATTTTGCATATAAAATTTCCTTCATTAAGTTCTAATGATAAGTTTCATCAATGTATTGGCTTCAATTTATGAATCATGTCTATAACTTTTAAGGAGGTTAAATCATTCTGTTGACTGCCTTTCAAATTAGTCATATAAGATAATTCATTTGGCTCAAGTGTCTCAATGCAACGTGTTTACCAAAAGCTCTTCAATAGGGAGCTTAGAGTCATTATCTCTAAGGATGCTTGTAATACTATCATCATATGGATGGATTTCTTTCTCGATGCTTTATTTTCTCAATGCCCTCGCTGGTTTTTTAGATTTAATATAAAGTAAGAAGAGAGAGTTAATCGCAATTTGAAATCATTCAAGATAACTTAGACATAAATTCTACTCTTTTACATGGAGGTGGCAGAAATATGAAATAACAGTAAGGAATAAGGCTCAGAAGAAAGGAAGCTGCAAGGACATCCTTGAATATATCTCTTCTTAGCCAAACTTTACCCTTTTCACAACCCATTCTTTAGCAACCAATATATATATAAATCGACATGGGGTAATATAGAATTCAGCACAGTAAACACATGTAAATATGCAAATAGTTCTAGGAAAATTCACCACCAACAATTCACCGCCAGCAATTCACGACAGTGGAAAATTAACAGCATTAATTTAATACCGTTAATTTACACTGCGGTGAATTGTTGGCAATTGCTGACGATGAATTAGCTATATGCCACACAAAAATATATGCCTAAATGTTGTAATGGAACAATATTGAGGTGGGTTATTAAGAAAGGCACACGTTGAAACTATTGAGTACACACAAGTCCATAAAAATTTAAAACCCAAGAGAAGGCAATGCACTGTCCAAATTTAGAGTGGTTGAAGAATAGATAACCCGAAGCCCAGTTAGATTATATTAAAATGATGATTGCGCAACTCTAGCAACCATAAAATTAGACTACATTTCAAATGTACAGCATGCACAGAAAGAAAATATATGTTATAGGTCAATGATTTCTCACTGAGCTTCGATTTCCTAGGCCTCTCTCAACGCCATAGAAAAGCTAAATTTAAAAGCTCCTAAGCAATCTCAAAGAAAAACTTCTAGCAAACTCTAGCACAATGAACTCACCTTATAATCATTGACAAAGATCTATTTCAGTTGGATTTGTTGACCACCCTTACCCTCTTTCCAAGCACCAATTTGAGCGTAGGCAGGTAAAATGTTACAATCATTTCCTTTTCTTCTCCCTACATGATTCTCCCCTTCACGCTTTTCTCTGCTTGGCCATCTCGCTGATGAAAATCCTTTATCATTTATGCTTTGGGGAACGTCCAAAGCCTCTTTTGTTTTTCCTAAAATAGAGCCCAAATCTCTTGCGTCCTCTTGCTCTCCTTTTCATCACACGCAGTGAGGACACTGGAACTGCTGTGGATTTTGGTATTATACCTGCCAATTGCTTTTTCTCGAGACCACATCTTTCTCTTTGTGTTTTCTTGTCCAAACTGTGTGCATTCCTTCTCTCGCGCATTCCCTTCTATCCCTGTTCTACTCGTTCCCACGCACCCACTTCTGCATTCTTCCCCTATATTATTCTTTTCTTCCATAGACCAAGCTTTTCTCCACTCATTCTCCCTCTCTTCCTTCAAAACCAAACTTGAATAATAAACTAAGGGGGAGGTCTGAGGGTTTAAAGTTTGCCTGCATGTAGTTTTTCCCACGTGACATGCCATTTTCCCCCTGTCGTTCATCTGCACCATGTTTCTTTGACTGCGTAGCTCCTCCAGAACACACCCACACCATGTCCATTTTTTTTTTATGCCGGCCTCCTTTGCTGGGTCGTTAATACTTTGCAATGACTTTGGCATATTTCTTTTTGTTATTTTTCACCTACCCACTGTGTTCTCTTCGAAATTTTCGTAAGACTATAATGGATGCCCATGCCGTCCTCCATCGCCCACCTCACCAAATTAATGGGTGTGCATACGTTCACATGGTGCCCGTATTGGCACCATGTCTCCTGTCCCTCAATCGCTTCTTTCCACACCTAAGCTATCCTACAAGGACATTGTTGACGAGGATGTGACCAAAGTTATGTATATCCCTTATTTTCACGAGGATCAATTGATTTAAAGGTGTTCTTATTTTGAGAAACTTTAACGATTTGGCTAATACTTTCTTGAGACATTTTCATACAATATTGAGCCTATGATATTTATCCTTCAACTCATGCAATGTAAACAAAAGAAACAACAACTGAAATTAACTAATACATTTTTAGATTTTAGATTTTGTTTATATATATATTCTCTATCATATGGTGATGAGTTTTAACATATTATTATGAATGGTTTACTTCCAACTTTTTAGAGCCACATTTTCATCTTTCATTTTCATGTTTATGTGCTACTATCTATAAGTGTGAGTATTTCATATAAGAAAATCCACTTTAATATATATGCATTTAAAGCACTTCCCCATTTTCTTGTAAGTCAACATAAGTATCACACTTATAAAATGAGGTCAATGAAGATGTGCCTAAAAATGATCGTCATGCATGTCTCCAACTACTGAATTCACTACACTAGAAGGGCCTGCACATAAGGCATTGGAACCAGTTTTATAACATAATCTCATGAGTTTAACTTTGATTAAGCTAGCAAATATGTTTAAGACTACATCACATAAAGCTAAATAACTTTGTTCTTATTATCAAACATATGGGGAAAAATATAGATGCTTTGCAATCAAACATAAATTTCAAAATCTTATAAATAAAAAGGATATAATCATTACTAATTGGTTTGATGGTGTTGATCACATGAACACAATTGAAATAGAATGAAAGAAAAAAACAAAAGAAAGATAGAAAGTGAAACATAATGAAAAAATTGAGTACTTATTTTGGGATGACAATTTATGCATTAGATCATTGGAAAAAAAGGCTAAAGCTCTTACTATGTTGGTTGGTTAAAGATCATCATTATAGCTTGGATATCACTACTGCTTTAACTTTTGACTTGTCATTTTCTCTTCCATACTCCTATTTACTTTATATATCCATATCATTTTCTATATTTGGTAGCTTTCCTGTTTTACTTTAGTTAAGGAGCATGTTTATCTTCATTGATCATTATACTTTGTCTTCTATTCTCTACTTGCAAGACATGCTTTATATCTTTAATCTTTTGGTTGTCATCCTATACATTTGGTCTTCATCATTCTTCCATTTTTTTTTTATCTTATGTACTTATTTATTTTACAAATTTTATCTCTTGCTTTTATTCTTCCTTTCTTTACCTCTCTTGGAGAGGTTTGTTGTCTTACCTTATTTAGTTATTGTCACCTTTTCATCTATTTCATATGCCTTGATCATCTTGTCTATAACTCTTATCTTATGAGCATTGTCTTATATTCTTACATTTATTAATTTGTCTTCTTAGATCATTGTCTTTGAAAGGAAGCAATGTCTAAAATATGCTTCCATATGTAAAACATAATTAATATTACAATATAAGAAAGAATACACACGAAAATCATAACATTACAAATAATTTTATGTAGGGAAAGCCCCCTTTTCAAGAGAAAAAATCACTCAAAAGTACAAACCAATTGTATCATTGAAAAAAAAAAAATACAATAATCCAAGGACATATCTTTATAGAAGTATCAACAACATGTAAAATTGGAGCAAATTTAAAAGCATAATAGAACTTGCAAATCAATTTTACATATTCCATCCCCAAATACTACTAAATAGGTAAATATTAAACCACAAACTAAAAGTAGTTTTTTAAAATTATTAGTCAAAATGATAACCCAAAAGTAGCACCATATTTGGCTTGAATTCTAAAACCCAAGTTTATCATGGTCTTCCAAGCTATTATAGAATATGCACTTACAACTATCATAAATTGTTATAATTTTTCATATATAACTCCTCAATTTGGATTTCATATTTTGACATATTCAAACCTATTGAAAGATGTTTTTGACTTCTCATAATGCTAGTCAAGGTTTCAATATAACTTATCTATAATCATGCTCTTACATATTATAAGAATTTATCATATGTAACTTCCATCTTACAATGTCATAATAATATTAGATGTTCTTACAACCTCTTACACATTTCTAAAATATCTAACATGAAATAAATACTGTTAAAACAAAATGAAATGTTTAAATTCTCATATGAAATCAAAAATAATAAATAAATACAAATAATTTGAATTTGAAGAAAAAAAAAACTATGTACCGAAGAAAGAAAAAAATATGTCCTTTTATTAATTTAGACTGGTGGCTTGTTTTAAAAAATCATATAAACAATTTATTTATAAAAATAGCGATAGAAGAATGGGGAATGTGATTGATTGTATAAAATAGATGAGTTAAGATCTTATAAACGTTGATATTTCGGCAGAAGGATAGAGTTAGTTTTAAAGAACTGGCATAGCTAATTATTATAAGAAATGTAACGGTTTATGTTATAAGTATGGTTTTTTTTATAAGGGTTATTAAGGTTAGTGATGAATATTTTTCTTTTTGGTAAGACTGGAAAATTGTATTTTTCAAAATAGATTGGTTGTATCTATGGATTTTTTATTTAGTCTATAATTTTAAAATATTTATGTAATTTATAAAATTATTATTCGTCTTTAATAACATAAGAATTGAGTAAGAATTGTATTATCATTTTGTGAACAGTCAATTTTTTTAAAATAGTGAAAAAGATTAATATATAAATTAATAAGGTAAAAAAAAATTTCTAAATAAAATACTATATATTATATGTTTTGTTTTTTATTTACTTCAAATTTTGTATACACCATTTCTATTATAGAGTGTATATAAACAATAATTGCATTATCTATACTAGAGGCAAAGTACATGTCAGTGATTTAACATGTGAGGAAGTAATATGACTACAAAGGTTGTACTCTATTGATTTGATACAAAAAATGATAAAGCTTTACATTGATAGTCAAAGTGCAATATATTTGGTCAAGATAAATGGTTGAAAGTAAATGAGTATTGTTGGAAAAAGCTGATATAAAAAATAATGTTACTAATTTATTAACAAAGGTTATGAGTATAAAAGAAATTTCTTGATGCAAGGAATCAATGCGCATAATTGTCCACAACAGTTGACACTGCAAAAATTTGGTCATTATGGAAAGTATTTAAGAGTGAGAGATCATTGAACAAGTATTGTATGTTTCTCATATTTAATAATTGGGATGAGATTAATTAATTGGAAAAAAAAATCCTATATTTTAAGGTACTCCTGGTTATTTTTTTGCGTGATTTATACAATGTCTCAAACCATTTTTAATGTCCTTATGTATATCTGTAAATGCTTAAAGATGAAGCAAGAAATTCATTATTGTAATGATAATTGATTGATTTTTTGTCTATAATGAATTTTTTTATTTTTTATCAATAATGAAAAATTTTACTAAATTTTTTAGCAAAGAGTTTTTCAATATAAACCCGAGGTTATTCACTGATTATAAATAAATAAATAAATAAACAGTGACAAATCCAATTCAGATCCTTCCATATCTAATAGAAGTGTCCTCACCTGTTTAAACAGTAAATTATTCACTCAGTATAAATTAATTAATTAAAAAACAGTGACAAATCCAATTCAGATCCTCGCATAGCTGATAGGAGTGTCCTCCACTGTTTAAACAGTAAATTATAAGATAATATCCCAAACAAGAATCTCCTAGGAATAAAATGATATCATATGTATTTTAAAACAGTAATTTTTAACCATCGTGATGTATATTTCAACAGAAATGACTCGTGAGAATCAATGCAAAGTTGTCATGTAATCAAATTTAGTAAGGGCAATTACATACAGTAAAGAAAGCTCTATAAATAACCAAATAGTACTACTCTTGTTTACTAGGGGTCTACCAGGAGAGATCGTGCATTAGAAATCTATTTAGAAGAAAAAAATTAACATCATTTATTTATTTCATACGATGGAATCCATTGGGAAGCAAATAGAAAAATCAAAACCTTTTACATTATGTAAGAAGAAATATCCATATTTATTAGGTAGGTACCTGCTTTATCAGACTGGAAAAGCATCCTGTTGCTTCTGTTTTATTGCTACTGTCCTTGCAGAAATAAGATCTCTAAAGACGTAAAGCAAAACCCACTTAGGCTAAAAGTTTCTCATGATCTTAAAGATATTCAGGGTTCAGGTACTGCTTTAGCTGTGGAGGTACCGGTTAACTCGACATCCTTATTTTCAACCAGTCCACAGCAACCGGATTTCCACCACTTCCACAATCACCAACAAGGACAACAGTACTTCAAGTACGGAAGACAACAAATGCACTCCAATATACAGTCCCAGAAACTCATGGTTAATGAGAAAAAAATGTTACAGTTTGTTTCACTGCTTCACAAATTAAAATGATTAGAGTCTTCAATGTATTTTTATTGCTTGTAATTATTTCAATGGTGTGTTTGTAAGTAGGGTTTTTTTCTCTTCCAACCAAGAATGTCACAGTTTGAACAGGTCCAGCCCAATTGTTTTGGCCCCCTACGCACTAACTGGATGGATCTCAGAAACAGCATCATTAAAGGTAAAAAAATATACCATCAAATCTTCCTGCTTTAAAGTTGAAAATAACAAGACACACACGACCCATTACATCAAAGTTTCAAGAATATGTCTTTGTCACTATGATAATGGAATTTTGAAGGAAACTTAACATAAAAATCTGTAAGAAATGAATTTTTAAGTTAATATTGAGATAAAGAGTTATAGTAGAATAGGGATTTTATGTTGGATCATCTATCTAATAAATAGAGTTAGACATATTTGATCTATTTAATGAATAAAACTTCATGAAGAATATTGATTTGTTTTGAAGAGGCTGTAAAATCTTTCATGGATCTCATAATACATAGGTCATCTAAATACATAATATTCTTTTGATTGTAGTTCGTTGTTGCAAAGTTAAAAAATGTACTATTCCACTAGAATAAAGTGTTTTGACTCCACATAAAGATGATGACAACATACCCACCCAAAGGAAAGGATAGCATATAGCACTAGTCTTTTCACATTGCAAATTTAATTCATTCCACCTGATTCATATATTTGTTTAGGAAATTTTCTTATTAGACCATCTTAATAAAGATTATATAGCATCCTGACAAAAAAAAATGATATGTATTTATATTTATTATTATGTGAAATTTATAATAATCCTTAATAGTTGTATTGGGGAGTGACCTTGTGTCCTCCTACCTTTTTTTTTGTGAATATGTGTATTATATTTTGATCTTTAATTAATATAAATGCATATTCATCAACAAAAAAAAAAGTGATGTCAATTTCTATTTAGTTTTGGACCCATTTTGAGAGTGTCTTAATACAATTACATACCAACATGTTGCATGCTTTTGTACTAAGCTTGGACCATTCTACAATCTCAATCCATTCTCATTTAATCTTACACACATTTCCATACATTTATCCTTATCCCAACCTATGTGCTTTTTTCCACATATTCATGTCATTTACTAGTCCTAATTTTTATGCATTCGTTTCTCATCCCAAGATTCAACATTCCTTATTTGGGCCACTTTCGTCATGCATGGGGGTGATACCACATGACATGGATTAGATTGAAATTTTTAAATATTTAAAATTTAAATTAATGACTCCCACCTACAAGAGATCATGACTTGTGATGATCCTTCCTACAAGAGATTATGTCAATAAAAAAATTATAAAAACATATCAATTGAATATAAAAACTTGGAAATTGTAAATTAATAGATTTGCATTAATAAATTGTTTGTCTCTTTGAGGCAAAAACGTACTTTGAGTAGCACTAAATATAATATAGATCATGGTAACTAAAACAATAGCCTATGATCTATGTTCGTATTGATTGTAATAGATATAGCTAATGTTTTCCAAGCATATGAGCTTGCTCAAAATATCTCAAGGGAAATGACTTACAAATAATATGTGTCTAAAGACTTAATTAAAATAAAGAAAGAGTTAGGACTAAGGGGTCCTAACATCCCCTCCCCCTTGCAAAGCTTCATCCTCAAAGCTAAAGGAAAGGAAATTGCTACTTGGTGAATTGGTTCCCAAGTTGGATCTTCAAGGTGCTTGACATGCCACTAGATAATGACTTTACTAATTGTGTAGTTGCAAAGCTAGTAGGATCATGTATCTATAACTATTACGAGTTAGAGAATAATGCATTCTTTTGTTTCAAGCTCAAGAAGAATAGTTTGAGTAGTGAATTGTTCCAGCCCGAAACTTTCTTCTAACAAGAGAGTGGAAGATAAGATTAACACAAGAATAAGGTAGAATTATAGCTTGTAAGAAATGAGAACAATCCATTAAATAATTTTCTAAGGACCATAGAACTAAGGAGAAAATAGAGGAAACCCATATTAGTAGGTTGGAAGATAGGTTTAGAACACATTAATCTACTTACTCCTTCATGTGATTATGATTCATGCAGAGGTTTACATAAAGGATCTAAATAATACTTTCTCATGCATTGAGAGTAATATCCACTACATGAACAAGAGAACTAACGAGAATGCAAGAGAGAAAATAAAATGGTTTCTACCCATAAAATTATTTGATATGGAGATATTTTTATGGCTATGTGATATGATGTGTTGTAAAACCATTTAGTAAAAGGTAACCACTTGACCCAATTCTATTATTATTGAAAGAAAAAATATCAAATATATGTTTCGAATAAATTACTGATGATCTTAGTTTGACCATCTATTTTTGGATGATATCTATATCTTATCTTCAAAGTTGTGTTTTCTTTCTTGGATAATTCTTTCAAAAAATGGCTTGTAAATACATCACAATCAAAGACTATAGAAAAGTGAATGCCATGAAGATGAAAATATGCCCAAGGAAAATTTGGGCTATGGTGGCAAAGGTGTAGGTATAGGCAGAGGCACATAAGTAGACATATTTAAGGAGGTGATCCACCACCACTAGTCTGAATTATTTGCCACTATAATTGGGAAGTCTTTCAATGAGATTCATGGAAATATCTCTCAAAATTTAATAAGAATAGGTAACTGTTGAAGTATGAAGTTTTCATCATTTTTCCCTTATGATGTTGGTATGTATCACATTCAACAAAAAAATTCCTAATATCCACCTTAAGCTCATGCCAAAATAGATTATGATGCATCCACTCGTAGGTTTTCATTTTGTGCTGTAGAAAAATGGCCCCTTGTAATTTTCATGGCCTTTTAGGTCTTGTTTCATGGTATTTGATATATTTTTCTTTGATTTTATGTTGTGACATGGCTTGAACATGCATATTTAGGTACTAAAATTCAAATAACGATGTCTTGTGAAACTGTTGTATGACATTTCTACATTCTTCTAGACTCTATTTATTGTAATTCACCTAAAAAATCACCTTTTATTCATTATCAAGTCCTATTTTGAAGTGTTGTAAAGTCTTGTAACAATATTTCATGCTTTTCTAGGCATAACTTCACTATTTATCCCTTTCTCATGCTCTATTTGACCCCTTTATGCCCTCATATGTCTTAATTAAGTGTATTTTTGAATGTTAACCTGAAAAATAACATTAAATACAACTTAATTCCCAACACCTATTTTCAAGTCCTAGGTGGGACCCATTCACCATGGGTGGCGAATGAGTCCCCCTTGGCTCCAAATTCAAAATTCTTAAATTTTCCTTTCGGGTTTTTATTCAAAAACACTTGATGTTAGTCTGTGATGAGGTACAAACTGTTAACTAAGGCACAAGTGTGTATAAATATGTGATTTTCACCTCATTTTACATCTCCTCATTTAGTCAAGCATTCCATCTCACATTTCAAGCATTCAAGCATCTTACAACATCAATTCAAGCAATATTGAAGCACTTTGGAGCATCCATTGACATTAATTTACATTTGCATCATCAAAAATTTGGTAAGTTGATAGCAATTGCATGTTATTGGTTTATCATTCTCTTTCCTTTCATTGTTTCATTAAGGGTTTGATTACCAAAAGTGGGGTTTGACCAAGGCAAACCCCTATTTGCTAACCCTCAACCATTTTCCCCCTATTGCATGTGTGTTTGTAGACCTAGGTATGTAGATTTAACAAGCTTTTTGGTGTTGAAGGCTCGTAAAAAATTCAACTAGGTGCTTCAAGTCAACTCATTCTGGTGAGGTTGTCTCCTAATTTTAGGGAAGGTTGGAGAATGATTCACCACCGATGGAATAGGTCCCACATAGGACTAAAAATCTAAATTTTGGCAGTTACAATCTCATGATTCAAAACCCAGTTTTGACAATTTTTCACCAATAAAGAGTTCTTAGGAAAATAGGTCCACTATATTGGTGATTTGTTCAATCCTGGTGGTTCTCAAATTAATTGCTGTTTCATTCTCATTTCTTTCTATTTTTCCTTCTTCCATCTAGTTCATTGTTTGCATATCTAGTGTTTTGTATAGTTAAATCTTAGTTTGTTCAAATTATATAAATATCATTGCATTATTTACTTCTATTCTGTGGTATTTGTCATATAATTTGAATGAACCCTTATTAGTTTTGGGCTATATTTCCTATCTTTAATTGAAAACCACTGAAGGCTAAGGATATGAGAGGCAAAATCTATGGTTCACATTTAACAAATAGTTAGTGAAGGGCTGGGCATACAATTTCCTTGCATTATTTTAGGATGCTGGTGATCCTATCTTGGTTTTACAATTTTTGGCCGGTGGGCATTGTTGATTTTTCTAACTAAATCTTCACTTTCAGACACCTATAGTAGCTAAACCATGAGAAATTTGAAGATGATGCAAACTAGTGATTTGTGACATTTTGTCTATAGACTCTAAATATATTTTTTTCAAATTTTTTTGAATCGGATTGCACTTTTTTTTCGATCTCCTTCGAAAACTAGTTTTTTTTTTTGTAATAACATTTTTAAAGTGACATTTGTAACTTTTTCCATGAAGGATAAAATTATATTTTTTTAAAATTTAGAATTTTAACTACAATATCTAGTACTTCCAATTGGTTTCATAATACATTGGTCATCTAAATACATAATATTCTTTTGATTCTAGTTAATTGTTGCAAAGTTCAAAAATGTACTATTCCATTGGAATAAAGTGTTTTAACTCCATATAAAGATAATAACATACCCACCCAAAGGAAAGGATAGCATATACCACCACTATTTTCACATTGCAAATTTAATTCATTCCACCTGATTCATATATTTGTTTAGGAAATTTTCTTATTAGACCATCTTAATAAAGATTATATAGCATCCTCACAAAAAAAAAATGATATCTATTTATATTTATTATTATTTGAAATTTATAATAAATCTTTAATATTTGTATTGGGGAGTGACCTTGTGTCCTCCTACCCTTTTTTTGTGAATATGTGTATTATATTTTGATCTTTAATTAATAGACATGTGTATTCATAAAAAAAAATGATGTCAATTTCTATTTAGTTTTGGACCCATTTTGAGAGTGTCTTAATACAATTACATACCAACATGTGGCATTCTTTTGTGCTAAGATTGGACCCTTCTACAATCTCAATCCATTCTCATTTGATCTTACAAAAATTTCCATACATTTATCTTTATCCCAACCTATGTGTTTTTTTCCACATATTCATATCATTTACTAGCCCTAATTTTTATGCATTCATTTCTCTTCCCAAGATTCAACATTCCTTATTTGGTTCACTTTTGTGATTCATGGGGGAGATCCCACATGACATGGATTAGATTGAAAATTTTTAAAATTTAAAATTTAAATTAATGACTCCCACCTACAAGAGATCATGACTTGTGATGATCCTTCCTACAAGAGATTATGCCAATAGAAAAATTATGAAAACATATAAATTGAATATAAAAACTTGGAAATTGTAAATTAATAGATTTGCATTAATAAATTATTTGTCTCTTTGAGGCAAAAACCTACTTTGAGTAGCACTAAATATAATATAGATCATAGTAACTAAAACAATAGCCTATGATCTATGTTCATACTGATTGTAATGGAGTTAGCTAATGTTTTCCAAGCATATGAGCTTAGTCAAAACATCTCAAGGGAAATGAATTACAAATAATGTGTCTAAAGAATTAATTAAAATAAAGAAAGAGTTAGGAATAAGGGGTCCTAACATCCCCTCCCCCTTGCAAAGCTTCATCCTCAAAGCTAAAGGAAAGGAAATTGCTACTTGGTGAATTGGTTCTGAAGTTGGATATTCAAGGTGCTTGACATGCCACTAGATAATGACTTTACTAATTGTGTAGTTGTAAAGCTAGTAGGATCATGTATCTAGAACTATTACAAGTTAGAGAATAATGGATGCTTATGTTTCAAGCTCAAGAAGAATAGTTTGAGTAGTGAATTGTTGGCCCAACACTTTCTTCAAACAAGAGACATGGAAGATAAGATTAACACAAGAAAAAGGTATAATTTATAACTTGTAAGCAATGAGAAAAAAATATTAAATAATTTTGTAAGGACCATAAAACCAAGGAGAAAATAGAGGAAACCCATATTAGTAGGTTGGAAGATAGGTTTAGAACAAGTTGATTTACTTACTCCTTCATGTGATTATGATTCATGCAGAGGTTTTTCGTAAAGGATCTAAAGATTACTTTCTCATGCATTGAGGGTAATATCCACTACATGAAAATGTGAACTAACGAGAATGCAAGAGAGAAAATAAAATGGTTTCTACCCATAAAATTATTTGATATGGAGATATTTTTATGGCTACGTGATATGTTGTGTTGTAAAACCATTTAGTAAAAGGTAACCACTTGACCCAATGCTATTATTATTGAAAAAAAAAATGTCAAATATATGTTTCCAATAAATTATTGATGATACTAGTTTTAGCATCTATTTTTGGACATGATATCTATATGTTATCTTCAAAGTTGTGTTTTTGTTGTTGGATAATTCTTTCAAAAAATGGCTTGTAAATACAACATCAAAATCAAAGACTATAGAAAAGGGAATGCCATGAGGAAGAAAATATGGTCAAAGAAGGTTTGGGCTATGGTGGAAAAGGTGTAGGTATAGGAAAAGTAACATAAATGGACATATTTAGGGAGGTGATCCATCACCAATAGTTTGAATTATTTGCCACTATAATTGGGAATTCCTTCAATGAGATTCATGGAAATATCTCTCAAAATTTAATAAGAACAGGTAATTGTTGGATTAAGTTTGAAGTTTCCATAATTTTTCCCTTATGATGTTGGTATTTATCACATTCAACAAAAAATTTCCTAATATCCACCTTAAGCTCATGCCAAAATAAACTATGATGCATCCACTCGTAAGTTTTCATTTAACCTTAAATAACTAGTAGAGGGAGAGGCATACAATTCATGAATAATTTTAGGATGCATAATAGAGTTTGGAATTTCAAATAGGAATCCTTTATATTATAAATATAAGTCATTCTAGTAGTTGTTTGGGGATGAAGTCGAGCCAACACAAAGTTGGGTATTGAGACATAGTGTGGGATACTCCTTGTAGTGTCACAAAATGTCATCATTTACATTTTCACACTTAATTTGGGAATGATTAACATTAAAATGGACCTAATGTCACCTTGATCTAGTTTTGTAATGTATTTTCTACATTCACATTGGATTTAGATCCCTCTTAAGCTAAATTGACTTAACTTTGCCTTAATTTAATGTTGTAAAGTGTATTTATTTGCACCTTTAAATTAAGTTTTAGGCCCTTGTAAACAAAATGAACCTAATTGTATCTTATTTAGGGTTTCATTAATAAAGTGGGCTTCTTCATGTCTTAATTGGCCTAATTTTGCATCCACAAGCCTTAATTAATGCATCTTTCTAAGGATAATCCTAACATAAACCAACATCCAATCGTAATTCAGGTGTTTTTAGGTTGTGTGGCCTAGATTTAGTGATCTGGAACTCATACACCACCTTGGGCGTATGAGTTTCATCTAGGTTTTTGGGTCCCCATCATGATTTGACATCATTCTAAGCATTTTTGAAAAATGTGTCCCATAGTTAAGCCTAATGGGACTCATACACCACTTGTGTTGTATGAATCCCATGTGGCCCCAAAAAATAATTAATTGATATTATTGGTATGATTTTTTCCTCCTACATCTGATGTCGGCTTGTAGTGTTGTAATTTCAGGAAATTCAACATAAATAAGTATAAATACAAGTTTATTTCACTCATTTTCACCTAAGACTTTCAAGAGAGCATACCTTATAGCAAAATTGAGTTTACAAGAGTCTTCAAGAGTTTACAAGACTTCACAAAAGTATTCAAGAGCATGTTTAAATCATTCAAGGGTAGAACTCTTCATCAATTGTTGCAGCAATTCAAGATCCATCATCATGTCAAGGTTATCAAGCATCAAGCATGTTGTTGAGCTAATGTTGTGATGTTTCATTGTTCTACACTTATTTCAAGATTTAGATCTACATCCTTCATGACCATTTCATGTTAGATTGATGATTTACAAGACATAATTCAAGATATCATTATTCATGTCTCATGTTCCATGTCCTTATTTCATTATCTCATCATTTGGTTTAATTACCTAAAATAGGTTTGGCTAAGGAAAGCCCCCATTCCCTAACAATCAACAAGTTTCTCTTCTCTTTGGTGTGTGATTGCAGATCTAGGTGTCTTAGAGCTTGAAGATCCTTTTAAGATTAGGTTGCAATGTTGAAGAAAGTCATCAAGTTTTCACAAGGTTGTCATGTTCACAAAAAGTCACCTATAAGCTACAAATCAGGGTTTCAGATCTAGAAACAAAGTGTGACAGGAAGAGAAAAGTTAGGAGAGTAGATTCAGGTTTTAACCCTTTGAAAAATCATACTTGGAATGATATACCACCTTGGGTGTATGAGTCCCAGTACTTCCATTTTTTGTGTTTCAGGAGATTCAGATTAAGTACTGTCAGATTCTAGTTTTGGCACATAAAACCCAGTCCGGGACTAAATCACCTAGATTGGAGCATGAGTCCCAGTGAGCATCAAACAAGAAGTTTTTTAGGGTTTTTGAGCTTTTTTTGACCTCATCACTCTTCCAGGTGCACCTTTGATCATTTCTAGTTTGATATCTTGATTTTTCAGTTTCATTCTCTAGGTGATTTGGTTAGGTTTTGCATGGTAATTTGCATCTTGCATTCATTTCTTGTTTTTCCAAGCCCAAGCTTGGTGGTGAACCCTCTTATTGTCTCTAATCAAAACCATAGAATACCTTATTGCAAGATCTATTTCCCCCTTTCTATCTTCAAATTGAGATCTCTAAGGTTTCCTTGAGTGTAACAAGTGTGAAATACTCCATTCTTCAAAGGTGGGGTGTACTATTTTTCTTGTTAAACTCCTAGAGATAATTTTATTTGGGTATTTTCAACCCTTAGGATTATATTTTCCTTGGGCATCCAATCCAAAGGGTTGGACTTACATGTCAGTGCCTATAGATGTGTTTTTTGTAAATTCAAAACAAAATGACACAATGTCGAGCATAATCTGCATTAGGTTTGCACATCTTTCAATTCCAAGTTAAAAAATAACAATGTAATATTAAGCTCTCTTTTACATTTCCAAGCATATATTTTTTATGTTTCAGTAATGTTAAGGTTTTGATCTTTAATTTCTTTTGCTAGTGTCTCAATTTTTGTCAGAAACCTACAAATGGTATTTTTGGCTTCATTTTTTACCCATTCATCAAAATTTGAAACAAATTACATTTTTAGAAACTAAACTCTATTTTATACGTGCAATCAATTTTTTTATTAGTTTCCACAAAAATTAAAGGGAACACACCCAATTTTTTATTTTTTAGGATGTGTCCACTTTGAAAATTATTAAAAAATATCATATATTCATTAAAAAATTAGTAGAAAAATCAGGCATAGACTACATTGTGTCAATTAAATTTTCACTAGAGCGATTTTTGAAATACTAAAAAAAAATTAACACTTTCGGGGGGCACACTAGATGCCATGTTATGTTTTTTGATAAAAGCATGAGCACTTTGTGTGGCCCCTATTTAAACCCCTTAATCTCCAACATTTAAAATAATAGTATTTTAGAAAGTAGATTTAGAGCACTACAACTCTTTTTCTTCTCGCATCTTTAAATTTTGAGCGTAACTATCTTCAATTTTTCATCCAAGATCAATTTTTCCTGATGTAAAAAAAAGTGGTCACTTAAGACCCACTTTTGATCCCTCATTTCCTCACATTTACCCTAACCTATGTAGTGACTCCTTTGGATCCTAGGCCTATTATAGTGTAGGAAAATGTACTCCTTTACATTTTCACACTATGTTTAGGTCCCTTAATTGATTGGACTTAATTAAACTTCTAATTGCCTAAATTATGCATTCTTAAGCCTAATTATTCTCATTTTCTAAAAGGGAAACCAAAATTAAACAAATGTTAACATTATTTTAAACACCTTGGAAATTGTGTGTCTTGGATTTAGGTCCCAAGACCCATTCACCCAAGGGAAAATGGGTCCTTCTTAAGTGCCAAGACCCAATTTTTAATATGTTAAATTGATGGCATTTTAATAATTCAAATTCATGTTTCAAATGTTGGCTTGTGGAATCTAATTTTCAAAAAATTAGATAATCACCCATAAATACATAGTTATTTTATCAATTCAATTCTAACAACTTTATGAGAGAAATCCTATAGAAAATACTATTGTTAAGAGAATTGAAGAGAAAATTTATCAAGCATCTACAATAGTATTCAAGATCATATCATCGTGTCAAGATTCATGCGTGTTCATATTATGTTTTGGAGCTAACATTGCGATGTAGGTTTCAAGCATTCAAACAATCATTCAAACATCAAATCAAGTTATCATTCAAGCCAATTCATGCAAGATCCAATCCTTTATGAGATGTGTTGGACTTCAGTCCTCTAAGGGAAACCATTAAGGGTTTGGTGAGTTGTGACATAACATTGTTCATTCATCATTCCTTGCATTTGTTATTATTTTTCATTATCAAGATTTAATTACCAAACCAAGGTTTTACCAAGGCAACCCCCTATTCACCAAAAAAAAACAAATTTTCCCTCTCTTTTTGTTTGCAAATTTGCAAGTGAAGAAGGATTAAAAATTGGATCAAAAGTGTAATTTTACAAAGTTATCATTGAAGTTTTTAAGCCACATAAACTCACCTACATGATTTATTTCCAACTTTTCAACAGTGGAATCCAGAGGAATCAAGAATGCAAATCTAGAATTAGAGGACTGTGAAATCATATTTTGGACTCTTGTATAGAGACCCATTCACCATAGGGTGGATTTTTCCTAGAAGGAAACTAAATAACCACTTTTGGTGATAGGTACACATCAATCTACCCTTCTCAGATTTATCTTAAAACTATTTTTTTATTTGTGTTATCATTTATTTCAGAATTTCAAGTTTTACATTGCATAATTGAGTTCATTTGGCATTTTATTTTCATCTCCTAAAAGTGCATCTCAATCATTTTTTGTCATAAAGGAAGTTCAATAGATTTCCTAATAGAGTTGAATCACCTAAGTGTTGAAAGTCAATCCTACCTTTGGAAGATCTCTTTTCCTAATGAAATTAGGGAAATATGAGGGTTTCTTTCATCTGATCTATGTTCCATTTTGGTCTTCTACATCCCCCTCTATTTTTCTTCATTTCTTTTAGGTGAACCTAGCATTCTTACACTATAAACTTTTTGATTTGGAGATCCTTCAAACTTTAGATCTATGATTTTGCATTAGTTTGCATTGCATCTCATTTAAGGTTTTAAAAATTGTATTAGTTTACATTCCTTTTAGGGTTTTAAAACTTGTATTTTGCATTGTTTAAAACTTCAAAAATTCAAAAATTGGCATACATTTTACATTCATTTCACATAATAGTGTCCATATTAGTGATTTTAATTCATTTGCATCAAAAAATTCAAATCAAATTGCATCTAGAAATTTATCATTTTTCTTGTTGTTTGTCACCAAATTGCACTTACATAAATCATCATAAATTTTTGGAAATCTATAAATGAAAGTGTTTGTTTAAAACCTGAATCGGAGACCTTAAACATCAACTCAAAATTTCTTATAACTTAATATTTTCAACCCCTATGTAAGGACCCATTTGCCTTAGGAAATTTTTTTCCTTATACAGGTCATTTTCTGAATCTCTGAGCATTAATTTGTCTTTGTCTGCTTTACATCTTGCTACATTCAGATCTCAGTTTCAATTTTTGGAGTTACAATTTTTTGAAATTGTTTGCATTCAAGCTCATTGGTCAATACAAGTGCTTTGTTCAAACATGAGATTTTCATTCTAAAGATAATAATAACATGAGTATGGTCGACTTCATTGATGTTCAACCTTGTAAGGGCCAAACCAAAATATCTCTTGACATTGCTTTCTCACAAAATGGCATAACTAAACATGCTCCTAATGGTCCTCTTTACATAGCTGGAAGAATCAATGAAAAGACACTTATGAACAATTGAAAGCATGGATCAAAATACATAATGGATTTTCTTGCCCTACAATAGGTTTGATCACTCTCCCATTGAAATTTGGATCAAAGAAATTAAATGTCTCATTCTCAATCATCCCATCGTCGGACCAATTCCATGTGAAGGCTACACTCCATGCATGCCTTCCTGTCAGTTGTGCATAAATGCTTAAAATTTCCATTTGGTATTGAAATTTTCACTATGCATCATAGCAGTTTTAATCCTATGTCTTCCCATGGAAATTTCTCATTATATTTATTTTGGCTAGAACCTATGGAATCTATTAAGCCTTATGAGGACTTATTTTTTAAATCTTATCAAAAGTTATTTTTAAAAATGGGTTAAAAACTTTATTAAATGCAAGAAAAAGACTATAAAAAGGGATCAGGGAACCCAAAGGCTCCCAAGAAAGAAAGCACAACCACACCCAACCAAGAAAACAACCACCAACCACACGGACACAAACACCTTAACCGTCCATATCATTAGAAATGACCCTCTCTAATTCATGAAAATAATTAGGGGATAACTGTCCCCACTCCTCAATCTTCCAATCATTAGCATTCTCTAAAGCCCACTTAGCCAAATAGTTAGCAACCCTATTCCATTCACGTGGAATGTGAGTAGAAGGCACCACTTCCAACATAGAGCATATCTGCAAAATATGACACACCACCAAGGCAAGCTTCCAATTAACCTCAACCACCTTTTGCTCATGCAACAAATTAACCATAATCTGTGAGTTAGATTCATAGATAATCCTACTCCAACCCAAAGCATAAGCACACTCAATAACCCTGAGAATTTCCAACCCCTCCATAAGGTTGTTAGAACACTACCCTTTGTGAATGGAGAAAAAGAAAATAACTGAGCCAGAATTGTCTCTTCCAATTCCACCAATCCCAACAGGTCCAAGATTATCCCTAGAGGAGTCATTCATATTAATCTTTAGAACATCTGCTAGAGGAGGCAACAATCTTCCAACCCTTTGAACCTTCTTTTTAGCCTGCCTACCTCTTCTAACACAGGTAGAGACAAAAGTCAACCCCTGTAAGCCAAATCTATTCACAATCTCATCATCACTCCTATCCAAAGGATAAGCCACATCACATTTGGATTCCATCGTTTCTTGGATCATACCAACAATTATGTGCCAGACATGTTGAGTCGCCATCCTATCCTCATGAAAGATCTTACGATTCCTTTCCAACCAGATTTTCCAAAGGATGAAGGTAGGACCAATGCACCACACAATCTAGAGGAAAGAGGCTTGGGAAGAATGTCTTCCAGGACTACTCCAGAACTCAACAAAGGAAGAAGCATGAACACATGGATGTTTCCAAACACCCACCCATAAATGCAAGAGTAGCATAGAATAAGAACAATAGAGAAACAAGTTGGAAGAATCCTCCTCACTGTAGCTGCATAGAACAAGATAAAGGGACCCTAGAATCCCCACTTCTGAAGATTATCCAAAGTCAAACATCTATTCCAAGCTAGAGTCCACACAAAACAATTACACTTAGGCCAAGAAAACTTGTTCCACACCTATTTCCACCAAGGGACCTCCACCCCACCAAACTTATGAGCTAATAACTCTTGATACCCTCTTGCCGTGTAGTGAAAACACCCTCAGGAGTTGGGCTCCAAGCAAAAATATCCTTATCCCTAAGGGAGTTGCATTGTCTACCAGCCAAAATATTTTGAAGCTCAACACAATCCTCCTCAAACCCAACCATCAGCTAATCGCAAGGATCCTTCCACCTAGCCAGCTCCAACTACCCACATGGATAAGAAGTCTTAAGATCAATCACCCTTGACCAACTAGACTCCTGGATGCATTGACAAAGATTCATCATATTAGGATACTGGTACAAAATGGGGGGAAAACTATCCCAAGAGTCTATCCAAAAGAGGGCCTCAAACCCCTATTGCATATCCAAAACAAGCCCTCCTTGATCAGAGAAGCCCCTTTCTTAACTATTCCCCAAATCACAGAACCTTTTTCCACCAGAGGAAACCTAGAAATCTCCTCCTTCAAAACCCATGGAAGGTACTTCTCACATAAAATCCTGGCATAGATATGATCTTGCTCCACACACCACCTCCAATAAATCTTTGTAGCCAACGCCAACCCAGACCAAGTCAACTACTGCAATCCAAGGCCCCCAAATTGCTTCTGGTTACACACAATATCCCACTTCACAAGGCTCCACTTAGAAGAGGACAAGTTGATTTTCCATAAGAACTACCTAGCCAAATAATCCAAATCCTTCACAAACCCAATCAGAGCCACTTGGAGCATAAACCTATAAATAGGAAGAGCCTACACCACAAATTTTAGCAGCTAAAGATGCCCAAGAAAGGACAACCATCTATGAGTCCAATGATTAACCTTCACACGAAACTTGTCCATAATTTTTTTCCATGACTCCCTAGGGAGGCTACTAGGAGAGATAGGAATGCCAAGATAAGTTAAAGGGAGATACCTAATTTGAAACCTCAAGATACGAGCAATCCTTTGTTGAATAAGCCGTGGACTATTGAAGAAGAAAACTAAAGATTTAATATCTTCATTAATCATTTGACCAGAAGCAACCAAATAAATATCCAAAACCTTGCACAATTTCATGGCTTCTCTAATCTTACCCATACCCATCAAAGCAGTATCATCTAAAAATTATAGGTGAGACTGAGGAGGAAAACCATTTCCCCACACCCAACCTTGAATATGACCCAACTCATCATTATGTTTTACCAATCTCTCCGGACCTTCAGCAAGAAGAATAAATAAATAAGGAGAGAGAGGATCCCCTTGATGAATTCCTAGAGAAACACTAAAAAGAGAAAAAGGCTCACCATTTATTAGCACCGAGAAAGAAGTGGAGGTAACACATGACATAACCCACTTGACCCACTCTTTAGAAAAACTGAAAGCAATAAGGATTTTTCGTAAGGACCACTTAACTCTATTGTAGGCCTTTTCCATAGCTATCTTGTTGAACATAGCCTTTTCTTTCGAGGCTACCATAGAATGAATGGTTTTAGTGGCAATGAGCACCCCATCTAGAATTTTCCAATCTTCCACAAAACCACTCTACTCCTTAGAGATAATCCATCTAATCCATCATGTTAACCTTTCAACAATCAACTTGGAGATGATTTTGTAAACTACATTACAAAGGGAAATAGGTCAAAATTGACTCAACCAATCTGCCCCCTCACATTTGGGAATGAGAGCAAGGAAGGTAGAGTTCAAATCCCATAGCATTTACTTATTCCTTTGAGACTCAAAAACCACCTCCAATAGGTCCAACTTAATAATATCTCAAAATTCTTGAAAAAAATCAATCGAAAAACCATTAAGGCTTGGGGATTTCCCTTTCTTCATCTGGAAAATAGTAGCCTCCAATTCCTCCAGTGAGATATTTCCCAGAAGATGCTCATTCATCTCCCTAGTAACCATAGAGGGGATACAAGACAAAACATGGTTTTCTTTTGCCACACCATCTTCAAAATCCTCTCTAAATAAAGAAGCAAAAAACTGTGAAGCTTCTCTAGACATATCCTACCAAGAAGATAAGTTCTCACCCCTGTCATTCACAAGAAAAGGCATATAATTACCATTTCTCCTATCTTTCACTGAATTGAATAAGAAATCAATGTTTCTATCCCCCTCCTGTAACCACTCAATGTGTGCCTTTCATTTCCAAAAAAATTCCTCACACAACTCACACTCCTCCAAAGCTTTCAAAGCCCTTGCCTCCTCTTTGAGTAAATCCTCTAAAAGAACAAACTCCCTTATCTCCTAAGTGATGACATCCAAATCAGCTTGAGCAACAACCTTAGCATGAAAAATATTTCCAAAACACTGCATGCTCCACCATTTGAGCTGATACTTCACATATTGCAGCAGTTTGGAAAAAGAATACATAGAAGTTCCATAAGCAGGTCTTCCCATCCACCACCATTTAGCCATATATGCACCTGCAAAGAAGAGTCTCTCAACCACATAAGTTGGAACTTGAAAGACGAGAACCAAGAAACATGAGCCAAAGAAGCAGATAACTTGATAGGCCAATGATCTGAGCCCCTCCAGTCCAAAATTTCAGAGCAAGTAGACCACACTCCACCAATCCAGGAACATGAAACCAAAAAATGGTCAAGTCTCTCAACAATACAATTCTCTCCCAATCTCCTATTGTTCTAGGTAAATTCACCATTATAGGGCTTAATGTCAACTAGATTCAAGGTAGATATGTTATCACAACAAAGGAAGGAAGAAGGTTCAAATCTCATGATGCCACCCTTTTCTTCATCTAACTCAATAATGGCATTGAAATCACCTATAATAATCCAACAAAAAGAAGGATCCGGGCTCCAAATAAAATTGATATGAGACCACAATAACTTCTTACCATGCAAATTAGTAGCTGCATAGATGTTTGAAAGAAGAATAGTTTCCCCCGACTCCAAACTTGAAGCAAGCACAAAGATGGAAGACTTGGAGGACATCCACCAAAGAGGACGAATCTTAAATGGGTTCCACAAGCAAGCCACACCCCTTGCATTGCCATGAACCCAAATACACTGGAAATCTCCCCACCCCCACAACTTTCGCAACAAACCAACCATACTTTCAGTAGATAACTTAGTCTCCTATGAAAACAACACATCAGGAGAATGATTTCTTACCAAATCCTGAACAACTTTTTGTCGAGGGCCACTGTTCAAGCCCCTTACATTCCATGAGCGATGATCATTTCAAAGGGTTAGAAAAATGAGAGTCCAGAGTCTTGATGGAACCTGACTCCACCAAAGTTTCCCCCATCAACTTTATTTTATCAAAGTCCTTCTTTCTCCTAGCCTTGGAAGACTTATCAGTCACCCCTTTTTTAAGGTCTTTGTGAGGACTTCTTTTTCAAATCTTATCAATTTTTTTTTAAAAAGGGGTAAAAACTTTATTGAAAGCAAGAAAAACACTGTACAAAGGATTCAGGGAACCCAAAGGATCCTAAGAAAGAAAGCAAAACCACACCCAACCAAGACCATAACCGCCAACCACCCCACAACAAACACCTTAACCGTCCATATCATCAGCAATGACCCTCTCTAATTCATGACAATAATTAGGGTATAACTGTCCCCACTCCTTAATCTTCCAAAAAAAATAAAAAATTCAAATCTTATCAAAAGTTCAAGGCAAAGTGCATAGTAGAATTATCTCTTAGCAATATCCCTCAACCCATGCTTGAGTCTCCTATCATTGATGAAACCATGATTGAACCAAAATTCCTTTCGAGTAACCATGATAAATCCATGACAAATCCTCCACCTATTTCCTATAAGAGACCAAGAGATAACCATACAATTCTCATTGTACCTCCTAAGAATAAACAAGCTTATTATAAACCTAAAGAGAAAGTGGTTGACCAACCCTCGATGGTTCCTTTTGTTCCTCCCTTGCAGGAAGAAAAGAAACCTATGGTTGATAAACCTGATCCTACACAAACAAACTTGAAAACCATTAAAAAATAAATTGAAATACTAAAGAGTGTAGGAGTAGATGTTGTGTTATATCTCTTAAGTTGAAAGAAGAGAATAAACCAACAAACCAAGTTCAAAATTTAACTAAAAAAAGCATGACAATTCTCCACCTTCACCACAACAACAAACAGATGAAACCTCTATGGACATTATCATTAATCCTTTTGTTGTGATTAACTTGGATGATGATTATGAGAATGCTAAAATTGATGAGGAAGTACATAATGAGCTGAATTTATTGTTTTCCTCTTCCATGAGCTTAGACGATAACAATCGTGATGATCCTCCTAACAAGAGAACATCACCATGTGTTGAACCTAGTGATTTTCCTAGTATGACACTCATTTTTTCCCCTTTGGCTAGTCATTCACCTTTTGTATATGATGAACAAGACTGGGATGTGGATGACTTGCTATAGGTTGGCTCACATGTGTTGTACAAGCTTTATGTCTTCTTTTCATGTTCTTTGTGTGCTTGCATGTGTGTAATGTGATTCCCCGTATTGTGTTGTTCCAGGGTGTCTTTCTGTTTGTGAACCTACTTTGGATGACCCTTGTCACTCCTTTTGTGCAAGGACACAAAGGAAGTGAATCTATTGTGGAATTCTTCTATTTGTATCTAAATTCTTTTATTTCTCATAACCATTGTATTTTTCATTTGTCTTGTGTTTCCTTTTGGGGATGATGCAAAGTGTTGAGACATTTAAGTCTCTTAAATGTTGACCCAAAAGGATTCTCCTTTGTCTTCTCTCTCTATGTGTAATTCTTCCTTTGTGCTCATTGTTCCATGAGTTATTTGGGGAATGGTGATGATTTTGAGCTCAATTATATCATTGTAGCAAAGACATACGTTGACCCTAAATACATGGATCCCTTATGTGTTATCTTAGGATTGCATATGGGGGGGGGGGGTAATCTCCTTTTCATGACATAGCTTCATTTGAAACATATAATTGACATAGGGCTTTCCAAATAAGTTATCATGTATCTTTCATCTATTATTGGCTTTTATCATGTTCTACTTCAAATTAATTGCTCACAACATGGTGTTTAGCAATTTCTTTAAAGTGGGGGGCATTATTCCTCTTGCTTGTTGCTTTCTTGATGTCGTGACCTCTTGTTCAAAGTGTAGTATTCTTATTTCACGTGATGTGTCTTCTTGTTCATTACATTAGGATTGATGTCCTTCAAGAGTGTGGCCTTTCTTGGAATATGACATCACTCTTAGTAGTAATGCTATGGCTTGCATTCCCTAAGGTGTGAATCTTTTATCTCTTGACTAGTCCTCTCTTGATAGTGATATCGAGTGTGATGTTCCCTAAAGTGAGACCTTTCATGAACTATGTAAAACCCCTATGACTATCTTAAACCAAAAATTTTGGCCACTAAGCATAACACAACTTGATTGGTGGTGCCTTTGTGTCATGAGTGTCTAGCATAATGCAACTTGCTAGCCTTGTGATTGTTGTATGCGGTGCCTTATCAAAGTTATAAAGGAGTATAAATTTTGGTATGGTTAACATATGGGAACCTATAGACCTAGCATGAATTACCCATCACCACTTGTTTTATGGGTATACACCTAGTGTATATTTGATTGCACTAGACCTTGTTTGTTTCCCACTTATTTAGGCTTATTGAGTGTATATTGAAACACGCTTGTGAGTGTGTTTTCATGGCCACCTTGCATAACACAACTTGGTTTCCTATGGTGTGATGTGAGCATGTTTGATGGACTTGGCATAATGCAACTTGCTAGTTCATCTTTTCTTTACATTAATTTTGATATTGTACATATGATGTTGTATCTTGTGTCGATGTTGCATTCATATGTCTCTTTGTGCCTTTGTTGGTTTTCCATGGGATCTTTGTTCTTGGGGGCTTGATCATCCTCCTTGATCCTTGTGATCTCATATTTCTAACAGTTTTACAATTAGACATATCTTGACTTCTTTGTCTACTTTACGATGAGTTTGAGCATAGGGCTCATGCTCTCACTAAAGTGGGGGTTATTTTCACACTATTTTTGGATCCCTTAATTAATTGGACTTAATTATGCTTCTAATTGCCTATATTATGGATTCCTAACCCTTATTATTCTTGTTTTTTGAAAGGGAAACCAATATTAAACAAAGGCTAACATTATTTTAAACACCTTGGAAATTGTGTGTCTTGGATTTAGGTCCTAGGACCCTTTTTCCCAAGGGCGAATGGGTCCTTAAGTGCCAAGACCAAAAATTTAATATGTTTTTGGCAGAATTTTAATAATTCAAATTCAAGTTTCAAATGTCAGCTTGTGGAATCTAATTTTTGGGAAATTAGATAAACACCTATAATTTATACATAATTGTTTTATCAATTCAAATCTAACACACTTTATGAGAGGAACCCTATAGAAAATATTATTTTTAAGAGAATTAAAGAGAAGATTTATCAAGAATCTATAGTAGTATTCAAGATCATATCATTATGTCAAGATTCATGTGTATTCATATTATGTTTTGGAGCTAACATTGTGATGTAGGTTTCAAGCATTCAAGCATCAAATCAAGCTATCATTCAAGCCAATTCAAGCAAGATCCAATCCTTAGAGAGATGTGTTGGACTTTAGTCCTCTAAGGGAAGCCATTAATGGTTTGGTGAGTTGTGACATAACATTATTCATTCATCATTCCTTACATTTGTCATTATCTTCACTATCAAGGTTTAATTACGAAACCAAGGTTTCACTAAGGAAAACCCCTATTCACCAAAAATAAGCAATTTTTCACTCTCTTTGTATTTGCAGATTTGCAAGTGAAGAAGGATTCAAAATTGGATCAAGTGTAATTTTCAAAGTTTTCAAAGTTGTCAAGCCACAAAAACTCACCTTATTTCTGACTTTCTAAGAGTGGAATCTAGAGGAATTAGGAGTGCAGATCTAGGATCAGTGGAAAATGAAATCAAATATTGGACCCCTATATAGAGACCCATTCACCCTAAACGAATTTTTCCTAGAAAGACACTCAATAACCACTTTTGGTGATAGGTACACATCAGTCTGCCCTTCTCAAATCTACAAAAAAATTGTTGTTTATGTTTGTGTTATCCTTTATTTCAGCATTTCAAGTTTTACATTGCATAATTGAGTTCATTAGGCATTTTATTTTCATCTCCCAAAAGTGTATTTCAAATATTTTCTATCATAAAGTAAAAAATACATCCCCTAGTAGGGTTGATTCACCTAAGGGTTGAAAGCCAATCCTACCTTTGGAAGATTCTTTTTCCTAAAGAAATTAGGGAAATATGAGTGTTTCAAGTAGATATATGTTCCATTTTGGCCTTCCACATCCCCCACCATTTCTCTTTGTTTCACCTAGTAATGAATTATGTGTGTATGGATCAAGATCTATAGTATTTTCCATATCTCTAACACAATGGTTCTCTCTCCAATGGGTAGGTAAAAATTATTAGATTCACTACACCACCTCTAAGTAAAAATTTTCAACAAAGATCTATGAGCTCAAATTTGTAATATCCATGCTATGTTTCATAAATTGCACTATTCTAAGCACCCCAATTTACCTCATTTAACTATGCCATCATCTACAACACTTAAAACCACATCTCCTACATAGTTAATTCCAACAACTATTCCTCCATCTAGCCAAAAATCATTCCAAATTATTCTAAAGTTAAACCTAACCTATTATTTATTCATTACCACATTCTTATATTCCCAGCTTTAAGGATTTGGATAATACTTTCATGAGGATTTTTTATAAAATTTTGATCCCATGATACTTATCCCTCAACTCATGCAATATAAACAAAATAAATAACAACCAATCAAGTAATATATATTTTTAGATTTAATTTTTTTTTATAAATATATTCTCCATTATGTGGTGATGAGCTTTAACATATTGGAAGGGCCTCTACATAATCTTTCAGAACCAATTTTATAACATAGACTCATCACTTTAACTACAATTAAGTTAATAGATCTATTTAAGACTATATCACATAAGGCTAAATAGTTTTATTATTGCACATATGGAAAAAAAAATCTTTAGACCAACCCCACCATAGACACTTGCATGTTTAGATGAGGATTTATTGTGTTCTAAAGAGAGGGTTGACTGTTTTATTTTTTTGGCACCCTCCACCTACTATTTTCATTTTATTTTCCCAACCCTTATCTATACTTTTGAACCTTATGCCTCCCTTTAACTTTTTTCCTCACAATTTTAATTTAGTAAATTAGTTTAGATAGGAAGTGGGCTTTCTCCAAAGTGAGCATCAATAGCTACATTGTACCCCATTTTGATATTTCTGGTTTTTTGAGGCATCACCTAAAGCATCCAATAGACTATTATAAACATCAAAACAAAGTCTTTGACTTATAGGAAACATATGTTACATTGTTAATTTTCTATCATCGCTCCTCTTAAATTTGTTCATTGGTTAATTTACATGAATTTATTTCAGATTTGACATTTTTTTATCTTTTATAACATAGGATACATCCATATTAAAGATATATTTGTAAAATTTTATGATGTGTAGGTGGGTTCCATTTCCATGAATTTTTGTTTATATTGTTTCTTTTACCCCTCCTTCATGGAGTTGATTAGTGCCTACCCTATGATGCTAGAGACACTTCCTTTATTTACTAATGCATTCCATGATGATTCTATGACATATGCCAATAATGTGTTTACAATGAGCGAGGATCTACATGTGATTCACATATGCATTAAATTAGTATGTCTTATGATGACAAATCCTTTATATGTCATAATAATCATATGCTCATAGATTTATGTGTTTGAAATAAATTGCATTTTTGTACATGATGTGATACATGATAATACATCTTCTACATCTCAATTTGAGTCTATAGAAACTTATCTTCACATAGCCTTCTTCCACTCTATGGTAGGTTATTCCTTAATAAAATTATTCATTAACCTCTAATGTGGACACTATTGAGACTTCATTTCCTTTCTCTACCTAGCATCATGATCTTATGAGCTTTAGTAAGGAATGATTACATGATGATTATGATAGCTATACAAATGCTTGATTGTATGTGAAATTAAATTCATTCTTATTAATTATCAATACATATATGATAATATAATAATGGTTAGCGAGTATAGAATGTATTTGAAATTTAGGGCTTTAAAATGGGTTGATTCATCTTATTTTCTTTACTCTTCATTTGGCTCTTTGGATAAAGATTTTATTATATATATTTTTTCGACCTAGAGAGGACGAAATTTATATATTTATTTATGACTATTCATGATATACCTTTCAACCCAAATCTACCTATTAATAAGGATTATGACACTCAAACTTCTTCAAACTTCACATTTCATGCTAAGATTAATGTTACTCCTCCATGTGTCTCTCATGATACATTATTTATTTAGAATTCTAAAGTTATGTATTTGATAGATACATATGTCTCACCTTCACCTATGCATGTGATCATGATTTTACTACTATGACTAGTGATATGACCTATTCACCTCCATAGGAGGTCATCACCCCCATTTTGTTCAAGACAGTATATTTTTTCTATTTTAGGACCCATGGTCAATTGATGATATATTTAGTGATGAGCATGGTGCTAATTCTTTATCTTATCATGATGTGGATGATGAACTCTTATTTCATGATGATGTGGACTATGTTAATATACATATAATAGAGTCATTTAGTAGAATTGAGAATTGAGAATTACATGTTTGATCATTTTTATCTTCATGCTTTGATTTTTTATAAGATTATTATTCTTTGATTAATATATTTGGTGATACTTTGACATATAGAGATGAAAATTTGTTTAATCCATTTCATACTTCTTATACATCCTTTCATGTGTTTTTATGTGATTTCATAGATGAATTTACTCTTGGTTCTAGGAAAAGTTTTACTCATGATTATCACTCCTTTTCTTCTAGTGTCACATCCTTAATGGATCCCCAATATTTTTTCTATGCATCATTATGACACAATAATTTTTTATAAAGACATACATATGGATGCTCTCATGCTTTCACATGATATATCATATTTTACACATGATTAAATTATAGATTTAAATATCATTAGGATAATTTAGTATTAGTTGATGATGCCATCATTACACATGATATGAAAAATATTAAGAATGATCCTTTCACTTATTTGAACTACCTCATTGCTAAGATTGATAATCTAGAATAATAAATTATTGCACAAAGTGTTTATTTAGAAAATGATGCTATCAAAGCACTCTAAAATCCTTTGGCATATGAAATTTCAATTTAACCTTCACCAAATATATTTGTGGCACCTTGTTTCAAAATAAATGATGGTAACCACGATCCATTATGACATGCACAATACTTTAAAGTTATTTGTATCCCTTATTTTCAAGAGGATTAATTTATTTTAAAAGGGTTTTTATTTTTGGAAACTTGGGTAATAATGAACTTACATGGTTTTATTCATCACCACATGCTTATATCCCTATCTATAAGGATTTGGGTAGTACTTTCATGAGGCATTTTTATACAATATTGACCCTATGATATTTATTCCTCAACTCATGAAATGTAAACAAAAGAAACAATGACCAATTAAGTAATATGTTTTTAGATTTAAATTTTGTTTATAAATATATTCTCCATTATGTAGTGACGAGCTTCAACATATTATTAAAAATGGTTTAATTACAACTTTTTAAAGCCACATTTTCTCCATACCTCATCATTTATTTCCATGTTTATGTGCTACTATACATAAGTGTGAGCATGCCATTTAAGAAAATCCACTTTTAATATATGTATTTGAAGCACTTCCCCATTTTCTCATACATCAATATAAGTATCACATTTATAAAATGGGGTCAATGAAGATGTTCCTAAAAATTATCATCATACATGCCTCTAACTAGAGAATTCACTACATTGGAAGGGCCTCCACATAAGATAACAAAACCAATTTTATAACATAATCTCATCACTTTAACTTCAATTAAACTAGTGTATGTATTTAAAACTACATCACATAAGGCTAAACAATTTTTTTCTTATTAGCACACCATATGGGAGAAAATATATAGATGATTTTGCATTCAAGCATAAATTTCAAGCTCTTATAAATAAAGAGGAGATAAACACTATTCATTACTTTGATGGTGTTGATCACATGAACATAAATAAAACATAAAGAAAAAGAAAAAGAAAAATAAAGAACCACAATGAAAAACTTTAATATTTATTTTGAGATTACAA
>VDFB02270651.1:396861630-396922401 GCA_007258455.2 Sequoia sempervirens | reverse complement strand
CTAATAGGATGTAGATAGAGATGATGTATTAGTAAATGTAATTAGTTATGATATCGATGAAGGATATGCATAGAATAGGGGGTCCAACTTTACATATAATTAGGTCATTTTATTGATTTGTTAAATTATTAACATTCACTCAATTTAATAGACACTAAACTAAATGGAATGCTTAATGAACCATGCATATTTGAGTACAGAGCACTCAAAAGCATGTGTGTATGTAATAAATTTGATATTTATAAATTCAAAGGGTACACCCAAAAGGGATCATGGGTTCCTAAAAATGTAATAAGACCTAAAAGATGTGATCATATAAATATTCCTTTTGCATATGTTCTCACATGAATTCCTAAAAAATGATTTGATGAGTAGATTCAAACTCACAACACAAATAAATGATATAAATGAGAACATTAGTAATGGTAAATGTCCCTTCACCTTCAATGGATTACTCCCAAAGGATGTGGCTAATTGAAGGAAGATCATGATAAATAAATTAATAAGAAGCAAATGAGAATACAATCTTATAATCATATAGAAACACTATAATATATCATGATATAATCATAAACATCTAGTGAAATGATAAATCATGATAATCACATGGGCATGTAGAACAATGGTTGTAAAGAATGCATCATATCAATCATCATGGAAGATAAAATCAATGAATACAAATTTTCCTCTATCATGGACAAGGTAGATGGTGATGCAACCATCAAAAGCCAAAGACACCCATGTAAGTATATAAGGAATCTAAAATAGAACTATGTTCCCAGTTTGGTATCTATGAAAACTTGCACACATTGGGTAGGATTTCATCAAAGAAATAAGAACTAAAAAATAGCACGAAGCTCAACATGATCAATAAGTTTAGTGGTATAAGCCTAATAGTGGGGTGAATCCTCATATAGAAATTATGAATGATGAATCCAAGATTGAGTAATTTAATAAAAATATTCCAATTTAACACATCTCACAAATTAAAACAACACATTTGTATTTAGTATGGGATCAAAAGGTGAAAAAATATAGCAATTATTATTTCATGTAGCTTAATAAAAATTTATTTCAAAACACATAGTGCTATAAAGAATGCAAATATTTCTTATAGCATGTCTCTTATCAACACTTTGGGAATAACAACATAATTTCTTATATTTTGATTGTTCTTCCTAGAATAGGCAACCAAAACCACTAATTCACTCGAAGAGTTCAGATTTTCATCTTTGATCATTCACTCTCTTTTTTATTTAAAATATTATTCACCCAAGATCTTAAACCCCTATTAAAAAAATATAAAAACCTTAGTGAAAAACTAAACATTCAACCCAATAATCATTTTCAAATTTTGTAGGAAAGAACACCCTTGAAGCGACATGCGGCCAAATAAACATAACCACCCAAGAGTGATTTTGAACAACAAATAAAATATAAATTTCCATGACTATTAAAATCTCAATATTCCTATAATATTTTGACACTAAATGTAGAAAATCCACATATAGCCCTAGACATAGAGATAACTCATCATCAAAGGAACAAACAAGGAAAAGATAAATCTCAATAGAAAATTTAAAGGGGGACTGAGAAAACACCTAACTACATAAATCAATTTTATAATGAGTAAAAAATACTACAACAATAGACAAATTAGTTGAAATATTGTGTAAGGGAAAAAATGAGTCATCAAATATAATATATTTTTTCTCTATCATCAGGTCACAACACATCCATTGTTGGAAATAATAATATAATGCTTGTACATGAAGGTTTAGTGTTATTGAGGATAGAAAGTATGAAGACAAAATAAACATTTTAATTAAGTTATAACTATCATGAGATCAAAAGGAAAGCAATTAAAATGGGGTACACATGAGGTCATGGCCTTCCCAAAGTAGAAGTTATTTATCACAAAGTAATTTCCAACTTGGCATCCAATCAAATAACATATAACTTAGAACTAAGACCATATATTTTATTTCACAACCTTAAGACATAAGAAAATAAAACCAAATAAAAACTTAAAACACACATATCATCTTTCTAGAGCACACTACATAGTCCTTGTCATAGAACACAAACAACTCAAACATCAAATTATATAGTGGGCCAAATACGAAAGGCTATCCTATAGTAACAACATAAGGATGGCATCTATCTATCAATAGAGGACTAAAAAAATTAAAATGGTATCATTCCTTGATTTGGTGAACAAAATAGGGTAAAGTCCAAATGTGTGAACAAGAGGATTTACCACTAATTTTTCCACCCTAAATCACTACAATTATGTGTATGATAAGATGTAAATAACAATTAGAAATGATACCTAATTGTTATAGCAACTATGAGGGAATTTTTTATAGGATAAAAAGGTGTGTACCTGGTTAAAAACTTGTTGTTTTTAAGCTATAGATGACTCATTTGCCTTCGGTGGCGAATGGATCCATGCTATTTTTTCTAAAAATGAGATCAGGGTTCTTTTCCTTGATGTCCGCACTCTCAAAATCCCAGATATCAGTTTCTAGAAGTTCGTAGATAACTTTGTAGCTTCATTTATTTGATTTTTCACTTTAGATGACAACTTTTGTAACTTGACAACTTTCATAATCTTACTCAACTTGATCTTCAACCTAAAAATATGTAAATACACACTCAAGGGAAGAAAAACTTGTTGTTTGTTAGTGAATGGGGGTTTTCCTTGGTCAAACTCCTTGTAGGTAATTAAACCAAATGATGAAATAAAGGAAATCAAGCATGAAAAATGAAATAATGTAATTGACGTCACCTTGAATGTTGTCTTGTGAAACAAATCTGCAAACTAGCATGTAGTGGCCATGAAGAATGTAGATCTTGGATCCTTGAGTATGATGTGAACAATCCGTGCAAGTAGATCTTCAATGCTAAACTCACAATCTTAGCTCAACAACATGCATGATTGCATTGAACCCTTGACATGATGAATTGATCTTGAATTGTTGCAATAGAATCTTGAAATATTCCTTGAAATGCCTTGTGAATGCTCTTGAAATGATCTCGTGAACTCCAATTTGCTATATTGCTTGAGTGCTTGAAAGTCTAGGATTGCTTAGGAGGAAACTAGGTGAATTAAGACCTTATTTATACTAAATTAGGAGATTAATCTCAAAATTCAAACAATTAAGACTAACACCATATCTAGAAGAAAACTTTATTAAATTCCTGCCAAAATTAAATTCCAAAAGGGGGTCCTCATTAGGGAATGACCCATTTTCCACCTAGGGAAAATGGGTCCTGGCTCACTTTTCTAGGATCTAACCCCAGGGGATGGAAAGAACATTAGAAACCCATTTCAGATCAACTCAAAAAGGGGGTCCTATTGAGGGAAGATCCATTCACCGCCTAGGGTGAATGGGTCCTACAACCATTTTCTAAGACCTAATTTTTCCCAATTAAATGTTATATTATTTAAATCATGGGTGCTAGGATAGATCTTCGGGAGGTGTCATAATTAAGGTTTAAATTTGAATTTAAGGGGGTTAATTACTTCAATTAACTACAATTAATTAAGACCACCCTAGATAAATGTGAAAGTTCTTTACATAAATTTACAACACCTAAATAAGGTACAAATTTAAATACATTTTATTAAGAAGGGGCCCATTAAGCTTAATTAAGCAAATAAATCCTAGAAAAGTGTGAAAGTGTGTTACAACACTTCAAAAAAACTTTGCAAAAGATCAATTAAAGCATGTTTTAATCGGATAAAGGTCTTAAATTGGTGTGAATGTTTACAACACATTACAACACTACTCCAAGACACGATTAATTCAGTTTTACTGCCAATTATCAAACCAAGGGAAAAAGGCTAATTTTTTCCGTTACTACATTTTTCCCCCACTTTAGTGAGAGGATGACCCAATGTCAAACTCACACTAAAGTAGACATCTAAAACACTTACTTATGCAGCAATAACAAAGATACATAATCATACCATGTCAAAGGCCAAGAAAAAGAAAAATAAAGGATCAAGCACAACCATTCCAATGCGATGTAGACTGGGGTTGTTTATCCATAACATGCGCTACTCACTCTAGGGTAGTGGAAACTCAGTCTTTCCACTTGGTGAGTTTTCCCATCAAAGTGGTTTAGTGAGAAAGTCATGCCAGTATATTGGCTTCTCACTATATAATGAGAAATTCATGCTAGTGTATTGACTTCCCATCATACTAACCATACCAAAGTTATCCTCTTGATAACTTCAATAAGGCACCATGTCAATGTAATGCTTTTGTAAATGCTTTTGTTATGTAAAATTTTGTTAAAGGGGATTTTGCTTTGTTCATGTAAAGGTCTACTTCTTAGGGAACATTGTGCCTAATGTCTCCAAGAGAGGACAAGTCAAAAGTGTCATATCATCACCCATGGGATGCCTCATTCGCATCATTCCATGTTAGTAGATCATACACTCTTAGAAGACATCAAACCCAATGACACCACTAAGGAGAGGACACATCACATGCAAAAATAAAAATCACGCTGTGAAATTTTTCCAAAAGATGTCATCAATGTATGCCCAAATTTAAAGTGGTTTCTATACCATCACTATTAGCAATTGATTTAAAGTAGCTAATGTTATGAGAGATTTCCTTGGAAAACCCTATGCCAAGTCATATGTTTCCAAAATAAGCTATGTCATGAAATAGGAAGGAAGGGTTGCCCCCACAAATACATAAGGGATCTATGGATTTGGGGACATTATGTCTTTGCTACAATGTTGTCATAGAGAATGGAACTATCATCATTCCCCAAATACTCATAGAACTAGAAGAATGGTACAAAGAGAGCGAAAACAAAGAAAAATCCTTTCAGGTCAACATGGAAGAAACCTAAATGTCTCAACGTCTTGCATCGTCCCCAAAATGAAAACACAAGACAAACACAAAAGATAAAGAAAATATTTTGGGTCAACATGGAAGAGACATGAATGTCTCAACGCCTTGCGTCATCCCCAAAAGGAAAACACAAGACAAATGAAAAATATAAAGGAAAATCTTTTGGATCAACATGGAAGACGCCTTGTGTCATCCTAGAAAGGAAATCACAAGACAAAAGAAAAATGATAAAATATTTACGACATATAGAAGAATGAAGGTACATATAAAAGAATGCACAAAGAGAGAAGGTTACATCAAATGAAACAACATGAAAGATCATATTATGCACATGCAATCACATAAAGAAAAACATGAAAAAGCAAAGGAATAGTAAGGAACAGGCAATTCAACCTAAACTAGGTCATCTACCTCCCAATCTCAGTTAGTATAAATGGAAGGTAGACAACTAACCAAATGGAAAACATCAAGTTCCAAACTAGGGCATTCACCAAGTTCAAGACTCTTTGTAGGAGATTTGTCATCTAAGCTCATAGAAGAAGAAAACAATGTATTCAACTCATCATGTATTTTCTCATCAATATTTGCAATATAAATATCATCGTCTAAGTTAATCACAATATGAGGTTGAATAACAATGTCCATGGAATTTACTTGTTTATGTCATGGTGAGGGTTGAGATTCATCATGCATTGTTGCGGGTAGGTTTGCATTATGATTTTATTTGTTGTTGTTTTCTTGAGTTTGTAATCTACGAGCAATAGCATGACATCTACATCTATTCTCTCTATCATTTCGATTTGCTTTTTAGTTTGTTATCATTTTTTTGTGTGTAAGAGTGGGTTTTTCAATCATAGGTTCCTTCTCTTCCTTGGGAGGAATAGAAGAAACAACAAGAGGTTGCTCAACCACTTTCTCTTTGACTTTGTAATTGTGTTTGACTCTAGGAGGGGAAATGGTATTGCTTGTGTTATCTCATGGTCTCTTGTAGGAAATCACAGGAGGTTTGTCTATAGGTTGTTCTTGTGTGCTTAGGAGTGCTTTTGGTTCAATCATTATTTTGTCAAGGATAGTTGGTTTAGTCATAGGTTGAGGCATATTGCAAAGGGATAGTTCTATTATTTTCTTTGCCTTGAATTTTTTATATTATTTGAAAAAGAAATATTCATGAGGCTTGATAGGTTCCATCGGTTCGGTCCAAAAGTAATCTAGTGAAAATTTCCCTTTTGTCGCTTAGCATGATTAAATCTGCTATGATGCATAGTGAAGATGTCAATTCCAAATGGAAACTTTAGACATTTATGCACAACTGAGGGAACGAAATTCATGGAGTGAAGCCATGGGTAGTCTAGCTTCACACAAAATTGGTCCGATTGTAGAATAATGGAGAATGAGACAGTTAATGTTTTCAGTCCCACTTTTAAAGGGAGATCTATCAATGCTATCATAGGGAAAGAAAATACATTATGCATCTTGATCCATGCTTTCAGTTTGTCATATGTATCTTGATATAATTCATGCACATATAATAATTCTTCTGTGATTACATTCTCTCCACAGACGGGATCAATCAATATCCCATTAGTGGGCTTGTCATTGATTCACCCAGCTATGTAAAGAGGACCATTAGGTGCACATTTAAGTATGTCATTTTGTGAGAAAGCAATGTCAAGAGTGTAAAACCCCATCCCACAACCTAGAGGATGATGCAACACTGCGGAAACACAACTAATTGTTTTCTTAAAAAGAGTAACAAAGACGAGTGAAGTAAACTACTCTAACACATACATTCTCTAGGCCACGCAATGCGTCTACATGTGAATTTCAAAACTTACAAAATTATTCTAAAACATAGTATATGGAATTAACTCATGATAACAACATACAACAAAGAATTCACCATTCCATAATAAATCTAACACAAAGAAAAGTAATGAACATATATACATAGACTTCTATACAACACCATATAAACAATATATCATTTAATCCAATGATTAAAATATCATACATAATGTTACAATTACATCATAAGGGTTCCTCCTTGATTACAAATAAGGAATACAATATATAGTGTCCACTATTACAATGAATAAAGAGAAGTACAAATCCATAGAACCACATGAGCTCCTCGAACAAGAAGATGCTGCCATCACGAACAGGAATAGAAACTCAATAGAGTAAGGTGCACGTCACCCAACCATGTGGTACCCGTAGGACCAACCCCCATGCTAGGAGATAGTAACAGATGACCAAGACTAACATACTACCTCTAGACATAGGCAAGGTACAAAATAACACTGTACTAGTAAATACAAAACATAGGGTTACATTGCTTCCAGAATCACAAAATCAAGTACAACCACTATATAATACAATCGACTGATGTCATAGGAGGAGTGTCATCACAAAGGTTGCATTGGTTATCCTAAGGAGATCTTCCTAGGTCCTGACCCCAATCTTGGGTTATCCTGATAACCTCTTACGAACTTCGGCCCCACATGAACACCAGTGTGGAATCAATTATCTTTCGAGAAGAAAAGATAATGATTTTTCCATTCCAAGCCTTCCCAAATAATCTCAAGTTTAACACAAGCCCTTGAGCCAATGAGTGAGGCTAATTATCAAGTTAAATATTTTAACTACCCATTCCCCTAAAGTAGGTTATTTAATTTCCACTAATTACACTAACTTCCACATGAGTTATCCTGGGACCACTTTGTGTCCCGAACCTCGTTGAAAGCCACTCCCCTATTGACAACACAATAACTCATTCAACATCCAAGGGCAGATAGTGCACAAACTAATAATAACATAACACAAGAGATAATGCATCCCTACAGATGTCCAATATTGAATCCAACTACATGGACTACCCAAGGAAATCTCAAGGTGACTAACAGAAGTGACAACCCTTCCACAATTAAAATTTGGAAGACTTATATTTTCTCAACAACAAATATTCCCCACAGTACCCAATTACAGAAATACTAGAATTTAAAATAAACAATCTCATGTAATTAAAAGCACTACTATTTAGATTTCCTAAATCCAATAGAACAATATCTCACACTAAAATATATTATTCAAAACACAATTCCCATTAATAATCCACAACGAAATAATATCACAAGTTTAACTACAGTTTCACAACCACACATAATATCTAACCCAATTTCACAATTAAACTAATTAATCATTTCTAATTAACTAATTGTGCTTGCATATATCTATTGTAATAAACAAACATTAAACAAATATATTTAATATGTATATACATAATTAAATAAATTATATATATACATATAAATATATATATTATTTAATTATAAAATCAACTATACCATAAAAGAACTCATTTATCTAAAATAAAATCCATTTATATCAAAAACTATTTCCTCAGTTTTTTTTTTTAAAGTATCCATTTAAGAAATACAAACTAATATATATATCAATATAAATCATATTACATTATATTATATAATATATATACATATATTATATATAATATATATATCATATATAATATAAACTATAAACAAAAAAATTAAATTAAATAAATAATCTCTATCAAAGCATGACAGGGATGCTCCTAGCTGCATCGCCTCGAGGGAGGTAGTGTTGTCTATGGTGACTTCCCCCACACATATGTGGGGAGCGCTACTCACAGCAGCGCACCCCTATGCACGGCTAGGGGTTTCATCCCCTGGCCAAACACAAAGCATTTTTTTTTTCACAATTGTAAATTTGTCGTATGACAATTTCTCAAATCTTTTTCCAAAATAAAAATTCCCTATAGGAAAAATACAGTCCTCATGTAAAATAAAATATTTATATAATATATATATATATATGTATATGTACATATATATTTCAATATATATGTATCTATATATATATATATAAATTTATCCAAACAATTAATTTTTATAGAAGAATTTTTCTACATGAAAGATCAAAGATTTTTGTTTTCCCAGACAATTAAAAGGAATTGAGGAAACCAAAAAAAAATGATGATTTTCTACAGAGATCTAGAATTTCCTTTGGTATCAAATTATTTCAAATGATCAATTTACACAGAGGATCTAAATTGTTTTCTACAGAGGTTCAATTTTCATGGAAATCTTTTTTAAAAACCAAAAGCTTCCACAGTAATGAAAACCTCTTCCAATCTTTTCCAATTTGCATTACAATAATTAAATAACTCTTTCAAATCAAAATTCACAAAAATAATTAAAGAACCTATTCTAGAAGAATTGTTTCCTCAAGGATTGATGTCGAGCTTCTTTGTAAACTTTAATTTGCCAATGTTGCCAAAGCTTCCTCTAGAAAAATTGCCACTTCCCATAGAACAGAAATAAACCACAACCAAGAATTTCCACAAACTAGATTCCTAGAATTATCAGAAAGCTTCTAAGATCTACAATTTCTTCAAACCACAAAACAATTCTTTCATTTCCCCAAAAACCTTTGTCTGTTTTTCCCGTGCAAACAACTTCCTCTTTTCACCAATTTCAATCAATCTTTCCGTAATTCAATTTTAAGACAATAAGAAAATAAATCCTTCTAACTTCCAGTTCACACAACAAATATCTCTTCTTTGGCAAACCAAGATATTTCTAATATCTTTTCCCAAATATGCATTTAAAATTAAAAACAATTTATTTAATCCAATTTACAATTAAATAACTCATTTATTTTAATTCCCAATTAACTTAATAATTAAAATTACTTTATAATATAACTTAAATTAAATTAATTAATTTATAATAAGATCTCCATATTAATTAAATACCTAATCACAAAATATAATTTAATCCTTACAATTTAAACTTGCACGATAAATAAAATACCAAGAACAACATGGATAAAGAACATGACCAACATACGGACTGACGACAGACTATGCTAGGGTAAAGGTTTGACAAGGTTAACCGGTTACTATCTCCCAATCAACATTACTGTTGAGTAGTGGACACACTCAGACCTGTGAAACCAGGTGAAGCCGTTGTCCTGTACCTGCAAACCTACAACAAAATTGAAAGGTGTATATGTATACATATAATAATTCATACACACCGTGAAGAGAGAATCACAGAAATCATAGGGCACTCACAAGCGAGTGATGCAATACTGTTCTCTTCACCAATACAATGTCACATCAACTGAAGAGATAATATTTCAATTAAACTACCATAAGCATATATAGCACTGTCATCACAACTAAGCATCTATGCAAACATAAAGCATATTAAACATAATCACCATGCATATAATGTATCATCACATCCATATAGTCTATCATCACCCCACTATCAACAATAGAACAACCAAAACATAAAATAAGGTCCAAAAAATTATCTGAGCTATCAAGAAAAATGTAACAAAATGGAGGGTGTCACAAAGAGGATTTTTAACTGAAGCCTTATGAGGTCTAGCTTCGATAAATGCTACCACTTTTTCTACAAGACGTGGTCTCATACAATCATTATCTATTTTAACATTGTTCTTAGTTTCATTAGGAGAATTGATTGTGGCATGTATTTTTTTATCATCTTGTTTGTTCAAGTTTTCATGGAGGAAGCAACTAAGGCTATAGATGATATTTGTTTTGTTTCGAGTTTTAAGCACTTTCCTTAGATTTTGTATGATGGGAACCAAGCTAATTTCTATGCATTTACTAAGGATATAGAATTGTAAGTTTTCTAGTTGTTCATCTAGCTTGTCAATAACACCATGCACATTGATTGTAGGGGGTGAAGTCATGGGAAATGAAGTATACAAACTATGAGCCATGGAGGGTTGATTATCAACACTATCAGAAACCCAAAATCTATGGTGAGTGAGATATCGTGAGATGACATGAGCCTCTAACTACGTCTTATAATAGTATTATGAATAAGACACCAATTTGTAAAGCTCATACAAGTTTTACAAACCTAGTGTGCAAACCCTACAATGGAAAAGGGGAAATGAAATAACCTAGAATGAAATGTAATTTTTTAGATTCAAAGCAATACAATTTATTGATTGCATAATGCAATAAGTTGAAATTGAAATGTTTCAATGCAATTTTGAATTCTAATAATGCACTGAAATGAAGAAATTTAAGCTAATTGCAATGAATTTGATGAAAAAAAAAAAAGGAAACTGAAACAAGAAAGTAACAACACCAAATAGAAGATAGAAACTGAGATTTTAATGTCTAAAAAATATAGATCAGTAGCTACCAGGGACCCATTCACTAGTAAGGGTGAACGGGTCATGGATAGATGTTTTTGGTATTTTTCTATGGATTTCAAAGTGAATTTTAATTCTTTTTTAGTTTCCAAAAGTTACAAACATGAGTTGATCAGGGACTCATTTTCCAGTAGGGGTGAATGGGTCATGGTTAGGTACTTTTAAACTGTGAAATTTGGTTTTAGATTTCCAAAAATGAGATCTAAAAATGCAATGAAAAGATGAAATGCAAGGTCTAAATTGAAATTCACTTTTATTTTGATTTTCAAATGCAATTGTATGAGATGCAAAATGATTGATTTTCTTTTGTATTTTTCAGATTTAGAGAAGGATGCAAAAAAATGCAAATTTAAACCCTAGATAAGATGCAAGATTTCAATGCAAAAAAGTAACTCTAAAATAGATCTTAATTTAATTCTAATGAACGCAATATCTAACCTAGGATGCAAAAGATACTTCAAAAATCAGAAAATTGCAATGCTCAATATGTTGGGTTCACCAAAATGATTAAGGTGAATAAAATATGGTAAAGTCCAAATGCATGAACAAGACAATTTACCACTAATTTTTCCTCCCTAAATCACTACAATTATGTGTATGATAAGATGCAAATAATAATAAAAAATGATACCTAACTATTATAGCAACTATGAGGGAAGTTTTTAGAGCATAAAAAGGTGTGTACCATGTCAAAAACTTGTTTTTAAGCTAAAGAGGACTCATTCGCCATAAATGGTGAATGGGTCCCTTTTAGGGTTTCTAAAAATGAGATTAGGGTCCTATTCCTTGATGTCTACACTCTCAAAATCCTAATTATCTATTTCTATAAGTACATAGATAATTCTATAGCTTCAATTCTTTGATTTTTCACTTTAGATGACAACTTTTGCAACTTGACAACTTTCACAATCTTTCTCCAAATCTTGCTCTACTTGATGTTCAACCTATAAATCTGCATATACACACTCAAGGGAAGAAAAAATTGTTGTTTGTTAGTGAATGGGGGATTTCCTCATTCAAACCCCTTATAGGTAATTAAACCAAATGATGAAATAAATGAAATGAATCATGAAACATGAAATAATGTAATTGATGTCACCTTGGATGTTGTCTTGTGAAACAAATATGAAAACTAGCATGTAGTCTCCATGAAGAATGTAGATCTTGGATCCTTGAGTATGATGTTAACAATGCTTGCAAGTAGATCTTTAATGCTACACTCACAATCTTAGCTTAACAACATGCATGAATGCATTAAACCCTTGACATGATGAATTGATCTTGAATTGCTGCAATAGAATCTTGAAATCTACCTTGAAATGCTCTTGTGAACTCCAATTTTCTATAGTGCTTGAGTGCTTGAAATTCTTGGATTGTTTAGGAGGAAACTAGATGAATTTACCCCTTATTTATACTAAATTAGGAGATTAACCTCAAAATTCAAACAATTAAGGCTGACACCAGATCTAGAAGAAAACTTTATTAAATTCCCACTAGAATTAAATTTGAAAAGGGGGTCCTCATTAAGGGAGGAACCATTCGCCACCTAGGGAAAATGGATCCTACTCACTTTTCCAGGACCTAACCCTAGGGGATAGAAAGAACATTAGAAACCCATTTCAGATCAACTCAAAAAGGGGTGTCCTATTAAGGGAGTCCACTCATTTTCCACGAAGGGTGAATGGGTCCTGGCACCATTTTCTAGGACCTAATTTTTCCAAATTAAATTTTCTATTATTTAAATCATGGGTGTTGAGATAGATCTTTGGGAGGTGTCATATTTAAGGTTTAAATTTGAATTAAAGGGGGTTGATTACTCCAATTAACCATAATTAATTAAGACCATCTTAGATAAATGTGAAAGTTCTTTACAACACTTTATAACACCTAAATAAGGCATAGATTTAAATACATTTTATTAAGAAAGGGCGCATTAAGCTTAATGTGAATATAAATTCCTCAAGCTCCCTTTGAGTGTTTTTGTTTTCTTAAGTACCAGCCCAAGCCTCATATGTTAAAAATGTTTCCCTTAGCTTTTCATCGAGCTTATTTTTGCTAAACTTCGTCGACTGCCACCACATGTCCAACAAGCACTCGACGCAGCGATCACTTCCTTTTCTTTTTTACCAATTCTCATCATGCTTCCACATGTCTATGGCACAAGCTTTTCATAACTTCTTCCCTTCACTTTTTTTTCGAGCCCCATCCACGTGCCACATAGCTTTCATTCGCATGCACTTTCTAGCGGACCCCACAATTGGTGCCAATAGTAAGGAATGTTGCCACGTATCTTCCCAATGCAAGCTTTCATTGTAGAAGGGGAGGAATCAACGAGCAAGTTATGACTTTCCGCCATGCATCCTTTCAGCGGAAGTTCTACAGAAGGGAAGGATAAAGTTAGTTAAAAGTTGCAACATGTTGCCACGTGTTGTAACTACCTCCTCTGGCAAGCGACACTTGTTTGCATGGCATTTTTCAGGACCACTGCCATCATTCACAGGGGATGCATCTGGCTGGAGTGTGACCATGTGCTATGACCTGAATCCTTTATGTTACAACAGCTGAGGGGAATCATTGTTGCAGCCATCATTGCTCGAGATACATAATCTTTTATGTTACTTGCCTACTAGGCGGTGGGATTGCTAGCTATATATACTGCTTCTTGCTTCAGAAAGTGAGTTCAGAAGACATAGAAAAATAGGGAAAGAAATTAGGCCTTTAATATTGCTTTTAGATTATTGTATGAGATTATCAAACTGTGCCATTGGTCATCATTTTTGTTTTTCTTAAGCTATTTGACAAAACATTGATACTATGCCATTATTGTCTTGAATTGTTTATTTGCAGAAATTTTATGATTTTAATGCAAGTTTGTTGGTTTAGATCATTTCTTTGACTCTTCTTTTCAATGAATGTGTATGAGAATTATTTTATGTCATTCAATTAATTGTTCAAGCTTCTATTTCTAAATTTTGTTATTCTAGGACATAACAGATTGTTGAATGAGCCCTTAAATCGTATTCAAAAGATAGATTTATTGTGCCTTATATCTAAATCTTGGCGCATCACCTTAGTTAGACCTTTATCTTTTATATTTTCTTCATTTTCCCACTCCAAAACCCCAATTATAAAAGAAGTCGACTTCTTTAAAAACACGGAGGTTACTCAGTTTAGCGCAATTGGTTCCCCCATTAACTAAGTTTCCCATAAAGGTTGTTACCTTGCTAGTTTTTGGCATCAACACTTAATTAAGTAAATAAATCGTAGAAAAGTGTGAAAGTGTGTTACAACACTTTACAACACCTTTGCATAGGATCAATTAAAGGATTTTTTAATCAGATAAAAGTCTTAAAGTGATGTGAATGTTTACAACACTACTCCAACACACTATTAATTCAATTTTAATGTCAATTATCAAACCAAGTAAGGGAAGAAGGCTACTTTTTCTATTACTATATTCCTATTGCACTTTAATAGAATAAAGTTGATAAGAGAAACAAGAAGAACAAACATAAATCACTATTATTTTTGCTAAAATAGGATTTCCTACGAACTCAAATGCTCTTACATCAAACACATTAGGTAAGTTATTTTTTATTATTTTGAGGCTTGTAACATTTTGAAAACCTTTGGATCGATATCTCATCTTTATTTTGTATCCAAAATGATCTCTTCATATATCTAATTTTCTACTTCACTTGATATTCATGAATTTCCTTTTCCTTTGTCTTCTTCTTGAAATCAATTTTTGCATCCACTTATCCATTTATACTCCTAAACTTTTATTTGATTCTACACTTGTTTGTCAATCATAATAAGGATATACAAGTCTATCATATTAAAAGTTGGTGAAACATCTACTCCTAGAATCTCCATCTCATAAACACTACTTGTAAACTTCTTCAAGACCTAGCATGGTCCTATTACTCTCCATTTTAATAAATGAAGAGCTCCCTCTAGGAACTACTCCTTTTATATATGACGAAATACCAAAACCCCAGCTTAATTTTTAAATTTACTCATGAAATCAGCATGTGTTATTGTGGTTATTAGTGCTCTCCTCCAAGCCTTTCTTCACTTATTTGGGAATTTCTACACATACCCATCTCTAATTCCGTCCATATTCCTTGAAGTTCTCAATTTACCTAAATCTTTTTGGTTATTCTTAAATTCTTTTGATAGTTTCAATAACAACAAAATTATGTTTTCAAACACATTGTAGGATTCCCATTCATTTCTTCTTTTTCTTTCAATTAACTCAAGGTAAAAAATATCTTTCACAATAGTGTAAATTCTCTTTCTTCCATCATACATAGTTTTCCTATCAAAATTCTATGGATTCTCTAACAATACATGATAAGCATGCATGGGAATTCCATCACATAGAATCTCATCTTTGTAGGAAGAAATTTGTAAAATCACTAAGCATTATTCATTCACCAAAATTTTATGTCCTACTATAACCATGAAACTTATGATGGGTTTAGTTGTTTTACACAATGTATGGTTATATTATTGACTTCCATTTTAAACTATGTAAGGTTGTTGATTTAACAAAATTGACTAATGATTATAGAAAATATTTTTAGACATGCAATATGATAACTAGAATGATATACAAGCCTAGATACAATTTAGAGCTCTAATTAAATTATAAATATTTAACTAGCATGCAACTGATATTTAATATTTTGACATAATTTGATACTTAATAATTATTTCTTAGATTGGAAAATTAAAATCAATGTATTGAATACCTTTAAAAAGGACATAGAAATAATTCACCTAATGAATTTTCTTAGTCAACCCTTGAAGCAAAGCGTGTAAATTTAATATAATTAATCAATTATTTAATATTAGCTACAAGGGTAAATATAAATTAGGACATGGGCAAGGGTAAGGCATGTAGGTAAATAGCTTATATGTGAAGCAAGAAATAGATAGATATGAGGTAGAGTATATTTAAATTAGAATATGGATGAAGGATATGCATAGGGAAAGGGACCCAACCTTGAGTAGGCCATTTTATTTATATGTTCGATTATCAAGATATTCCCTCAAAAAACACACAAAACATAATGGAAAAAGAAAACAATGTATTTTTCACCATTATATTTTGTTCCCACTTTGAGGTGCATCTAAATCCTAAATGAATTGGACATCTTTGAGTATGTAAGAGGGTAAACCCACAATAGTGGGTCCCAAAATTGGGCCATTAGTTATTGCAATTTAGATTGAGGTAAAAGTAGGAAACAACTTCATTCAAAGGTATTTCTTTGAACGAATATGACTCAAAAAACCTTCATTTAAAGGTTGAAAATGTAAAAACAAATTTGAACTAAGGAAATTTCTATAAATTAAATAAGGAAAAAATTGTGGAAATAACATACATTCATTTGAAGGTCATTGAATACCTTTGAACAAAGGTACCTTCACTTGAAGGTCCATCAAGCAAAGGTCCTAAAAGTGACCTTCCAACCTTAGGCCTTGAATTTTTGCTCAGAATGTTTTATTTATAACCTTCGTTTGGACCAAAAAATGTAATGAATATGACAATATTTAATTTATAAGATCATAACATTTGATATAAACTTTCAAATGAGTATAATTTTAAATATATTTTGTTTGATTATTATATTTATTTTTTATTTTCCAGTGAGCATAGGTTTTTTAGCAATTGTCAAGGTCTCTATTCCACACACATGGAAAAATATTAGAATACATTAAAAATTTGAAAAATATATATGCACTAAGCATTGATGTTCTTATTTCAAACAAAAAGTAGTTTGGATGCATAGAAAAAATATTGTGCATTACAGTTGTAACCTATGTCTAAATTATAGTTAGTCTCACTTCAAAATGATAAAACATAATTATGCAACAAAAAATTATGAAAAATAAATGTGCACTAGATATTCATGTTATGAATCTATGTTTAAAAATTTATAATTTTATTATTTCTACAAATTAAATTATGCTATATAGAAGTAATGTCTCTTTTTTAAAATATTGTTAATTGTAAAAACCAAGTTCTTTAAGGTTAAAAAACTCACAAGTTATTTAATCAAAATAAATAAAATACATTTATAATCTATACATGAAATGTAAAAAATCACTAGTTCACATAATCTTCAAATTATTCACGGTTTAATTGTTATAGGTGTCAAAAAAATGGAAATTTGATTTTATATGTTGATTTCAATGTCCTACTTTGGCAAAAAAGTGGAAAATACTATTGTGGGATCACGCAACACTCACAATAATGCATGCACAATAAAGTAAATATTTATAAACTCAAAAGATACACACCAAATGGATCATGTGATTCATAGAAAGTAATGGTACCTACATGATGTGATCATATAGATATTCTTTATGTGCGTGTTCTCTAATAAATTCCTAAAAAAATTTGATGAGTAGTACCTAACTCACAAGAAAAATAAAGGATATAAAATAGGAACATTAGCAAGTATATATACCCCTCTTTGCTTCAACTAATTTCCCCAATGGGTGTGGCTAATTAAGGACAGGTCATGATAGATAAATCAATAATAAGCGTATGACCATGTAATCATAGAGAAACACTAGAAATAGTCAAATGATATAATCATATCAATATATAATGAAATGATAAATCATGATAATCATATAAGCATACATGTAAAATAAAGACTATAAACAATGCATCATGATCAATCATCATGGTACTTGAGATAAGATCAATGAAGAAAATGCTGCCCCTAACATAGGAAAGATAGATGGTGATGAAACCCTCAATGGCCAAAAATACTAATGTAAACATATATAAGGAATTTAAAATAAGAATATGGCCCCAATGTGGCATCCATGAGCACAAACATACATTTGGCAGGATTACATCAGAGACATAAGGAGTAGACAATTTCATGAATCTTGACATGATCAATAGGTTCAATGGCATAAATTCCAATGACAAGGTAAGTCCTCATATATAGAAAGTATGAACTTGAGATAAAAAGATATACAATACTTGATGATACTGTTTACATGCTTGCATGGTGCTTCAATCCGGAAGTTTTTTTTTAATAACATCAAGTTTAAAGGAAAAATTGGTGCTAGATTTTATAATGGTAAGGTGGATTAAAATATACTTAAAACCTTTCATATTTGCTAGGCACCCAAGCTGGGGTGATTCGCCTTTGGAATAGGAAGTTGGATAGTTGTTGGAATTTAGTTTTGGGTAGAAAAAAAACATAAGAACAGAATAACCTTTGGCTTGTGTGGAGTAAGGGAAGAGTTAGGGAAGATAGCGTAGAGGTTGGAGGGATTTTTATGCCCAAAACTAGGAAAAAGATAGCAAATTTCAGAGGCATAAAATTCATGCATTGATGGAGCTATGGCTGGAAAGGTTTTTGCAAACATACATAACCTTAAAGTGGCATGGTAGGTTGAGGATTTTTGAAGAATAAAATGGTGTCAAAATCATTTCAAAGAATATGAGAAAGATAATTGATTGTTGTAAAAAATTTTTGAACAACATTAATCTATTGAAATTGCACAAGAATAAATAATAAATTATCATAGTTTAATATTTTTTGTGATTTCTCAATTAAAACCCGGTTGGAATTCTTGGTTTATTTGATTGATTTTCTACAATTGTTCTTAGTTTGGTAAGACTTAGACCATTGAACTACTCAGAGTTATATATGAAAAAAATATAACAATTTATGATAGTTTTGAGAGCGTATTCTATAATAGCATGACAAACTATGATAAACTTGGGTTTTAGAATTCAAGAGAAATATGGTGCTACTTTTGGGTTATTATTTTGTCTCATGATTTTAGAAAACTACTCCTAGTTTATGGTTTGATATTTACCTATTTAGTAGTACAAGTTGGGGATGGAATATGTATTATTGATTTGCAAGTACTATTATGCTTTTAAAGTTGGTCCAATTTTACATATTGGTGATACTTCTATAAGGATTTGTCCTTGGATTATTGTATTGCAACATTTATTTCCAATAATATAATTAGTTTGTACTTTGGAGTAGCTTTTTTCTCTTGAAAAGGTTTTCCCTACAAAAAATTATTTGTAATGTTACAATTTTCATGTGCATTCTTTCTTATAATTGTTATATTAATTATCTTTGTGCATATGGAAGCACATTTCAAATATTGCTTCCTTTCGAAGATAATGCTCTAAGAAGACACATCAATCAATGTAAGAATATAATACAATGCTCTAAGAAGCTAGATCAATTGATGTAGAAACATATTGTAGTTATGAAGTAAGTAGTAATCATGAGTATCATAACATAAGAGTTATAGACAAGATGATAAAGTCATGGGAAATAGATGAAAATATGACACTAACTAAATAAGATAAGACAAAGGACTTCTCCAAGAAAGAAAAAGAAAGGAAGAATAAAGGTAAGAGATAAAATATGTAAATATTTACATAGACCAAAAAATAAAAAATGGAATAATGATGAAGATCAAATGCAAAGGATGATAATCAAAAGATAAAAGATATAAAACATGTCTTGCAAGTAGGGAATAAAATACAAAGTAAGTATAATGATCTATGAAGATAAAAATGCATCAAGTAACTAAAGTAAAATAAGAAAACTACCAAATATAGAAAATAAGATGGATATAAAAGTAAAGAAGAGAGGTAAAAGTGACTGATAAGTCAGAATTTAAAGTAGCAATGATATCCAAGTTGTAGTGATTCTCTTTAACCAATCATCATAGTAGAAGGTTTAGCCATTTTCTTCCAATGATCTAATGCATAAATTGTCATCCCAAAATAAATACTCAAGCTTTTCATGATGGTTTTATCGTTATTTTTATTTTTTTCTTTCTATTTTATTTATTTTCATTTGATCAACAGCACCAAACTAATGAATAATAATTTGTTAGACACATAGGACAACTGAGAGTGGGGAGAAAATAAGTTGTGCATTAAAACCTTCAAACCCTTATTAAGCATTACCATGAAAGTAAACAAATAAAACAACACATCCATAATCATTCACAATAGAACACCATATTTTTATGTGGAAAACTCTAATAGGGAAAAACCACAGTGAGGATTAACTCACTATATTAAAACAAAAACCGATTATAAGAGGCTCACTACCTAGGGTTCACTGCTCGAAGGACTCACTATCCAAAAAGAGAATCACTCACTATCAAGCACTTATTTCCCAAGAAGATCAGTTATTTTTTATTAAAAAGATACAATTACAAGGAGGTTCACTACCTCAGAGAAACTAGAGTATCTACCACAATGTCTCTTTACCATCTACAACCTTCATCACATTGCCTCCACCAACTTCTAGTACACTAAACTATAGACACCTTCTGCTTACTACTTCCAGTAGACTTAGGCATTCATGCTCACATTTAGATTTCAACACATGATCACACATACATCATTCCACACCACAAACTTCTCTAAAAACATAACCTTGCATATATACCTTCTAAAACCTTGAAAAACCTCCTCTAGGTCAGCTCCAATGAAATGTATGCACCTCAAATGTGCAAGCACCAAATAGGTCAGCACCAAACACTTTGGTGATGGAAAGAAGTGAGGGTGGACCACATCAAGGGTTAACCGAGGCCCAATATACATTGAAATGTTACACAAGGCATCCAGAAACCATGAATCCCATCAACAAACAACACAAACACACTAGGTTGGCCAAACCAAAATTAATTATAACAAGCAACCAACTTTACACCTCTCGTTCGAAGCCAAAAAATCTTATAGGCCATGTAGAAACATTACATAAAACCTTGGAATATTCCAACATCAATAGAATATTCAAAAACATTGGCCCAAACACATGAAACTTGAGAATACTATCATCTTGTGCAACCAGTCAAACTGCCACTGAGAAACAACACAAGAACTATGCTTGTGAAACAACTAGAAACCCCAGAAAAAATAAGGGAAGGTAGGTATAGGTAATATTAGCACATTCACAAATAAGCAAGAAAAGAATTTTAGTGTGGAGAAATGTAGAGCAATTCTATCTCTTCCAAACTACCCTCTTCACAAGCCAAAGACAGTCCACCACACTATCAAATATATCTTCCACTATCACATAATCCAAAACCTAAAACTCTGGATATAACCCCTTCAAATACCTATGATCATCATTTTTAAACCACACAAGCACATCTTCAAGAATGAGGAAATTTGGAGCAAAATACAAAATGTTTCCTAGTCACCTTGTATAGTCTTTATGCAATTTTTCTCAAAAGCTCTTGGTAACCAAGTGTCTTTATTGCATCTGCAAAACCTTCTCAACATATTTATACCAAAGGTTGACATCAATGACAACATAGTGCAATATTTATCTCCTCTTTATTTATAAGATTTTGAAATCTACATTTGAATGCAAAGCATTTTTATTGTTTTTCTCATATGTTCAATAATAAGAACAAAATTATCTAGCCTTACATGATGTAATCTTAAATAAATATGTTAGCTTAACTACAGTTAAAGTGATGATACTATGTTATAAAATTAGCTCTAAAACCTTATGTGGAGGCCCTTCCAATATAGTGAATTCTCTAATTGGAGGCATGCATGATAATCATATTTAGTCGCATCTTCATTTTATAAGTGTGCTACTTATGTCGACTTATGATAAAATGGGGAAGTGATTTAAATGCATATATATTAAGGTGGATTTTCTTATGATATTCTCACACTTATGTATATAGTAACACATAAATATGAAAATGAACAATAAGGCATGGAGAAAATGTGAATCTAAAAGGTTGGAAGTAAACCATTGATAATAATATGTTGAAACTCATCACCACATAATATTGAAAATGAATGATAAGGCATGGATAAAATGTGACTCTAAAAGGTTGGAAGTAAACCATTCATAATAATATGTTGAAGCTCGTCACCACATAATGGAGAATATATTTTTTTTAAAAACATCTAAAAATATATTACTTGATTGGTTGTTGTTTATTTTGTTTACATTGCATGACTTAAGGGATAAATATCATACGATCAACATTGTATAAAAATGCCTCATGAAAGTGTTATCCAAATCCTTAAAGCTGGGGATATTTAAGCATGTTGTAATGAATAAATAATAGGTTAGGTTTGACTTTAGAATAATTTGGCATGATTTTTGGCTAGATAGAGGAGTAGTTGTTGGAACTAACTATGCAGGAGATGAGGTTGTAGGTGCTACAAATTATGGCATAGTTTAATAAAGTAAATTGGGGTGCTTTGAATAGTGCAATTTATGGCGCATAGCATAGATGTTGCAAATTTGAGATCATAGATCTTTATTGAAAATTTTGACTTAGAGGTTGTGTAGTGAGTCTAATAATTTTTACCTACCCATTGGAGAGATAACCATTATGTTGGAGATATGGAAAATGTTGTAGATCTTCATCCATAAGCACACAATTTACTACTAGGCCTATGATCCAAAGGAGTCACTACATAGGCTAGGGTAAGTGCAAGGAAATGGGGGATTAAAAGGGGGTCTTGAGTGATAAATTTGTTTGAAATTAGGAAAAATTGATCTTGGATGAGAAATGGAAGATAGTTACACTCAAAATTTGAAGATCCAACAAGAAAAAGAGTTGTAGTGCTCTAAATATACTTTCTAAATTGCTTCTTTTTCAAATGTTAGAGATTAAGGGGTTCAAATAGGGTTCACACAAATTTCTCATGTTTTTATCAAAAAAATAACATAGCATCTAGTGTTCCCTCCTTGAAATGTTAACTATGTTTAGTATTTCAAATATCACTCCAACAAAAATTCAATTAACACCATGTAGTTTATGCCTGATTTTTCTACTAATTTTTTAATGAATTATACAGTTTTTTTAATAATTTTCAAAGTGGATACATCCTAAAAATAAAAATTGGGCATGTGCCCTTTAATTTTTATGGAAACTAATTGAAAAAAAATTGACTGTGTATATAGAATAGAGATTAGTTTCTAAAAATGGAATTTATTTCAATTTTTTCTAAATGGGTAAAAAATGAAGCCAAAAATGCCATTTGTAGGTTTTCGACAAAAATGGAGACACTAGCAAAAGAAATTATAGATTAAAACCTTAACATAATTGAAATGTAAAAAAAAAATATGGTTAGAATGTTGGAAATACATGGTGAAAACTTTTAGCAATAGAACTTATTAATTTGTTTGCAAATTTGAAAGTATGTATCCAAGATTACCATGAAGAGATTATGTGATTGACAATTAAAAACATGAAAGAAAATCAGCAATACCTAAAGTTATCAAACACAAGTAACAAAATATATACGTGGAGAAAACCTTGCCAGAAAAACTCCACACCCAAAAAGATCCAATGTTTATATTTGTGGCAACGAAAAACGTGTCCCTTCTACTTTTCCTTGCTTGTTTGGGCCCTCCTTGTAAACTAGGCTTAATGGTGTCTTCATTTAATGTTTTAATGTGTCTAACACATTCACATTATTTCTTGGGCCCTTGTGAACTAATGAACGTGAATGGAACCTTGCTAAAGTGTTGTGAACTGTTGTAACAAATTTTCACACTTTTTTGAGGTTTTATTAATTAGCTACACCTAATAAATCTAATTTTAACCTTAATCATGCCTTACTTAAAATTTTGTAAAGTGTTGTAACACACTTTCACACTTTTCTAGGGTTTTCATTAATAATTAGGTTTCTTTATGCTTTAATTGGCCTTATTTTGCATCCACAAGCCCCATTTAATGCATCTTTTTGAGGATAATCCCGACACAAATTAATGCCCAATCATAATTTAGGTGTTTTAGCTTGTGTGGCCCTAATTTAGTGATTTGGGACTCATTCTCCACCTTGGGTCAATGAGCCCCACCTAGTTTTTGGGTCTCAAACCTGGTTTCACACCTTTCTAAGTATTTTTAAAAATGGTCCCTAAAATTATGACTAATGGGACTCATTTGCCACCTTGGGGGAATGAGTCTCGTGTGGCCCAAAATCAAAATTAATTCAAAATTTTGGTGGGATTTTATCCTCCTAGATCTGATCTCAGCTTGTAGTGTTGTAATTTCAGGAATTTTTTGCATAATTAAGTATAAATACAAGTTTCTTTCACTCATTTTAACTCCAAGCATTCAAGTATTCATCCTTATAACAAGTTTGAGTTTACAAGAGCATTCAATGGTAGATTATCAAGAATTTTAGAGCATTATTTTGAAAGCATCAAGTATCATGTCAAGCACTTCATGCATCGTGTTTGTTTTAGAGCTAACAATTGTGATGCAGGGTTTTATGATTCAAGCTAGCATTTCATTCAAGATCTATCACCTTCAAGTAAGAGTCAAGATCTACATCCATTGGAGTCATCTCACACATATTATGATTCAAGCTAGTGTTTCCAAGAGCATATAAGGGTAGATTATCAAGCATTTTAGAGAATTATTCAAACATCAAGTATCATGTCAAGGACTTCATGCATCATGTTTGTTTTAGAGCTAACAATTGTGATGTAGAGTTTTATGATTCAAGCTAGCATTTCATTCAAGATCTATCACCTCCAAGCAAGAGTCAAGATCTACATCCATTGGAGCCATCTCACACATATTTGAAGCATCTTATTGATAGGTTTTGGTGAGTTGTAACATCATATTTTTTTCATTCATCATTCTCCATTCCTATTTAATTCTATTTCAAGGTTTGATTACCAAAACAAGGTTCGACCAAGGAAAACCACAATCCACTAACAAAAATACATTTTTCCCTCTATTTTGTATGTGTTTTGCAGGTTTAGGTTGGAGGCACATTAAAGAGCAAGATTGGAAGAAGTTATCAAAGTTGTCATTAAGAATTGGAGAACATTGGGAACACCTATAGGTTGATTTACAAAGATTTGAATCCAGAAACCTAAAGAAGCAGATTGCGTAGACTGAGAGAAGATTCAGATCTTGAAGTTTTTAAAATCCCTAATTGGATTGGTTTGCCACTTTTGGCGAATGAGTCCCAATTTTGGTCAAAATTCAGATTTTTGTAGTTCAAATACCCATTTTCCAGATTCATGTTCCCACACAGAAACCCATATTTTGGACTGATTCACCTAGACTAGTGAATGAATGCCAATTACCATTAAAGATATATTTTCTAGAATTTCAGACCTCCTTCTAATCATCTTTAGATTTCCAGGTGCACACATTTCATCTTTCAACTTTCTATTTTGTTTTGCATAATTTTCTAGGTCACTTTGTATGTGATTACATCATATTAGGGTTTAGTATTACATCTTGCATTGTATTTGTCTTTTCAAGTCCTAACTTGGTGGTGAACCCATCATTAGTTTACAATCAACCCCTAGGACATCCCTATTGTAAGATCTCTTTCTCCAAGTTGCATTGAGATCTCTAGGGTTGTCCTTGAATGGAATAGCTTGAAAGTGGGTGTGCTCTAGGTCCTAAGCCATACAAAAGAACCTAGCCCCCATTTTAAGAGGCTCCATTTGGGTGAGCATGCATTTAGAACATCATAACTTTTATTTTTATTACGTCATTGTCCTAGATTTGGCTTGCATTAATATTGCATTAGGATTTGCAAATTAGTTAGTTGGCATTCTAGGGTTTTCAAAATTTGCATTAGTGAAAGTTCATATAGCTTTCATTTTTGTATCTCATTTCACTAAAAAATCATAAAATTACTACATTTACACTTAGAATACATATCATACAACATAAAAAGCAATTGAAAATTTATGAAAATTTTGAAAAAAACCCTCACTGGTACTCATTCACCACCTTGGGAAAATCAGTCCTAGTGCAGCTACACTACATTTTTTAGCATTTCAAGCACTGTTTTTGAGCTACTATTTGTTTTTTATAGTTTTTTGTTTTAGTTTATGAAATTTATGCTATAGTTATTTCATTTTTCTTAGCATATATTGCATTTTCATTCATTTTTAATTTACAAGCTCTTGCATGAGTATTTGGTGTCCTATTGCTAATACTGTAGTGAGACAAATTTTGAGACCCACGTCATCTTGCAATAGCACAATCATTGTGGATCTTGGGTTATCTAACTCTTTCACTACTATTATTGACACTAGTACACTAGGTATGGACCATACCCTTAACAACTCTTTACCTTCAAGTAGTGTGATGCAAGTTGAAACAAGGATTGATAATGTTCCACAAGAAAACATAATTCAAATTCATGAAGACTTAGCAAACCTACAACATCAAGTGCTAAATGACAACATTTTAACTATTTCCATCCCTACTATAGATAGCATTCATCGCATGCTTAAAAGTGAAGATGGACTTGACCTTGTGAAAACCATAGTTTAAATCTTTGGAAAACACCTTATCTCAACCACTAGTTGTCCTTTACCTACAAGCAATGTCACAAGCCAAGGAGGAACTCAAATTCCTCCTCTTACAACAATAGCCTCAATTCCTACCTATACCAACCCTCAAGTCACAACAACAATGCAACCAACTAGTAATGCTATTTCTTCCTTGGGTATTTCCGCTAGCATCCCTACTTCCTTTGTGGCTTCACATGTCATATCACCTACTACCATACCACCTATAAGAATTTCATTCACTTTTCCTTCAAATAGATACACCCCCTCACTTCTTTCACCTCCATCTCATAACGTAAGCAATGATCCTCTCATAAACCAACTCTTCCAAACTGTTTCATCCCTTCAAAAAAAATTCCACCATCAACCAAAATCAAAATGTCCAGACCACCTACATATTATGTCAAAATCATGCTCTTGTCCTTAGAGATATTATGAACACCGATGCCACAAGGTGTAGAGGTGCCTATATTTAAGAAATATGAAGGAAAGGGAGATACTTCTAACCATGTTAATGCTTATACCACATTATGTAGTGACTTTTTCCTTGATGATAAACTCTTGGCTAAAATTTTCCCTAGGTCCTTGAGGCATACTGTCTTGGAGTGGTTTTCTTCTTTACTGAACAACTGAATTTGTTCATTCAATAAACTTGTTGAGGCATTTGTTAACCATTTCCAAGTGCATATGACTCCTAAAATTACCTTGGCCAATTTGATGAGATGGAAGCAAAAGGAAGAAGAAAAGATTATAGATTTTATTTGATGCTATCAATCACTTTATTCCCAAATTGATGCCAAGGTTCCTGATCCTCACCTTCAAAATATATTCATAGAAAATTTTCAAAGTAAGATACAAGAAAAGCTTACCATGATGAAATTCCCCTCCTTCATGCACTTATGTACCTCCCTCTATGATTATTAAAATTCGGTTAGTAGTCATGATGCCAAATCCACCTCTAGCCGTACTGAGAAGTCCGAGTTCATAAACCTAAATAATTCCCAACCTTTTAGAAAGAAGAATAAAGGTTTCCTTAAATTTAGTCCACCTCAACAAACAACTCAGAATGTTAATAAGCATGTTGTTGTTGTTAAATCCATGATACCCTTTAGCTATGGAGATCTGAAAAGACAATTCACTCCCTTACCTAATATCCTTCATAACACAATGTCACAACTCCTAGAACCAAAGATGATTACCTTACCTCTTGTTAAAACACCCAATCCTAATAAACCATTAACCACAAGCTATAGACCAAATTCTTACTGCCATTATCACCGAAAAAATGGACATGACACGAAACATTGTAAGCATCTTAAACATATTGTGCAAGACCTCATTGATTTTGGTCATATTTCCATTAGAGGTGTTAGTGATCAAGGAAATAAGTCCATTGCCCCTCCTAACCAAAACATGCAAATTTTTACCAACCCTATGCCTAATCATAACATTTCATTTTTCAAAGCCAGCGAAACTACAAAGAATGATGTGATGAATGTTGATACGGATGATGATAATAATGACACTGTTCAACATGATTCTATAGATAATGATCTTATGGATGACATGGTAGGAGTGATAGATGTCATTCCTCGTAAGGGTCAAAATAAGAATCCTCTTAACATTGCTTTCTCCTCTAAATATATACTTAAACATGCACCTGATGGTCCTCTTTATATAGTCGGATGAATCTATGACAAGCCCACTAATGGGATACTAATAGATCTTGTCTATGGAGAGAATGTGATCACCGCAGAATTCTTACTTTTGCATGAGCTCTATCAAGATATATATGAGAAATTGAAAGCATGGATCAAGATGCATAATGGTTTCACTTTACCTATGATGGGATTGATCACCCTTCCTTTACAAATAGGACTAAAAACATTAGACATCTCATTTTCTATCATCCCGCAATCAAACCAATTTTGTGTGAAGCTAGGCTACCCATGGCTTCACTCCATGAAATTTGTCCCTTTAGTTGTGCATAAATGCTTAAAGTTTTCCTTTGACAATGAATTTTTCACCATCCATCATAGTGGATTTAACTCGTTTCCCTTGAAAGGAAAATTTTCCTTAGATTTCTTTTGGCATGAGTCTATAGAACCTATAAAGCCACAAGAAGACTTATTTTTCTTGTCCTATCAAAAGTTCAAGGCAAAGAAAATAGCAAAATTATCCCCCTGAAACATGTCCCCAACCACAACCAAACTTACCATCCTTGATGAAACCATGATTGAACCTAAAGACATGAAAAATAACCAAGACCAACCTAAGATAGAACCTTCACCTACCTCTTACAAAAGACCAAGAGATAACGAAAACAATCTTTTCATGCCTACTCGAATAAAACAAGTTTACAAAGTCAAAGAGAAAGTGGTTGAACAACCTCCTGTGGTTCTTTTCATTCCTCTCCTTAGGGAAGAAAAGAAACCTATGATTGATAAACCTACTCCTACACAAATGCAACTTGAAAATAGAACTAAAATAAATAGAGGTGATCGAGAGCATAGGCGTAGACATTGTGCCATTTCTCGTAGACTGTATAAAGAAATAAAGAAATAAAGAAATAAAATAAAAATAAAAACTTGAATGAAGCAATGGATGATGACTCTACCCCTGCCCCATAACCAAACTATCCAATACATCAATCGCAACAAGATCTAAACCCTCCATTAGACATTATCATTCAACCCCCTATCATGACTAATTTAGATGATGATTGGGAAGTTGCTAAAATTGACGAAGAGGTGCATAATGAATTGAATACATTGCTTTCCTCTTCCATGAGCTTTAGTGATAATTATCCTAAGAAGAGTGTTGACCTTGGTAATGACCCTAGTTCGGCAGTTACTATTGTCCCTTTGGCTAGTTTCCCACCTTCGGTATACAATCAACATGATTGGGATGTGGATGACCTGCTTTAGGTTGACTCGCATTTTCCTTACTAGTATTTTGTGTTATTTCCTTTTCATTTTTCTTTTTATGATTGCATGTGTGTAATGTGATCCCCTGTAATGTTTTGTTTGATGTATCTCTCTTTCTTTGTGACATTCCTCTATTTGTATCTTCATTCTTCTCTATGCCATAAATATTTTATCTTTTTTCCTTTTATCTTTTCATTTATCTTGTGTTTTTCCTTTTGGGGATGATGAAAGGCATTGAGACATTCATGTCTCTTCCATGTTGACCCAAAAGTCTTTTCTTTTATGCTTTCATTTGTCTCGTGTTTTCCTTTTGGGGATGATGCAAGGCATCGAGACATTCATGTCTCTTCCATGTCGACCCGAGAGATTTCTTTTTTTTTCTCTCTCTCTTTGTGTCATTCTTCTTGTTCTATGAGTATTTGGGGAATTATGATAGTTCCAAGCTCTCTAAAGTCATTGTAGAAAGAACATACTAACCCCGAATCCATGGATCCCTCATGTGTTTGTAGTTTCATTTTAGGGGCAACCCCTTCTATTTTTTAATTTTCATGATGTAGGTTCATTCAGAAACATATTGACTTGGCATAGGGATTTCTAAATTAGCTCTCATGTCTTCTTTATTGATAGAATTTATCATTTTCTACTTTAAATTAATTTCTCACAGCATGGTGTTTAGCAATTTCTTTAAAGTGGGGGCATACATTGGTATTATTCTTTTGCATTTTTCTTTCTTATGCTTCATGGTGTAGTTTTCTTATTTCATATGATGTGTTTTTTTGCATTGGGTGTGATGTCCTTCAAGAGCATGATCTATCTTAGAATACACATTCCCCTTAGTGGCTTGATGTGACACAGTGCATCCCCTAAGTTGTCAATCTTTTATATTTTGATTGGTCCTCTCTTAGAAACATTAGGCACAATGTTCCCTAAGTTAAAGACCTCGTATGAACTAAGAAAGACTCCCTTGAATGTTCCTTATTGTTGCATTTGAATTTTCTAGTTATATGGTCACCTTCCATAACACAACTTGCATGCCTATGGAACCATCTTGTTTGTTCATGAGCTCCAAGCATACAAAGTTTTGCTTGACTCATGAAACTCAAAGTTCATTTTTGTGTGGCACCTTATCAAAGTTATCAAGAGGTATAACTTTGGTATGGCTTGATGGGAAGCCGAATGAGGGCATGAATTTCCCTTAGCCACTCACATGTGTGTGTGAGTGTATACCGGTCATGAGTGTATGTGTCTCACCTTCTTGGATTTCTCACCCAATGGATATCCTGAAGTTTCGTTTCCTCAGAGTAAGTATGCATTTTTCGGACAAACAACCTATAGATCTAATCCACATAATGATGGAAAAATGGTCGAAGCTTGATCCTCCCCTTTTTTTTTCATTTTGTTCCATTTTCTGTATGCTTTTGTTGTGTTTTTGCATCATTTTCACGTGTGTTCTTTTGTTCCTATGTTGGTTTGCCATGGGATCTTGATCACCCCTCTTGATCATTGTCATCCTATCTTACTGAAATTTGTGCACTTGGACCCCTCTTGATGTGTTTTTGTCTACTTTAGTGTGAGTTTAAAACAAGTTCATCCTCTCACTAACGTGGGGACTAAATGTGGCAACAAAAAAGTATCCCTTCTACTTTTCCTTGCTTGTTTGGACCCTCCTTGTAAACTAGGCTTAATGGTACCTTGATTTAGTGTTGCAATGTGTCTAACACATTCACATTAGGTCTTGGGGACTTTTGAACTAATGAACATAAATGGTACCTTGCTAAAGTGTTGTGAAGTGTTGTAACACATTTTTGCACTTTTCTGAGGTTTTATTAATTAACTACACCTAATAAATCTATTTTTAACCTTAATCATGCCTTACTTAAAGTGTTGTAAAGCATTGTAGTTCACACTTTCACACTTTTCTAGGGTTCTCATTAATAATTAGGCTTCTTTATGCTTTAATTGACCTTATTTTGCATCCACAAGCCCCATTTAATGCATCATTTTGAGGATAATCCTACACAAATCAATGCCTATTCATAATTCAGGTGTTTTAATCTTGTGTGGCCTAGATTTAGTGATTTGGGAGTCATTTTCCACCTTGGGCGAATGAGTCCCACCTAAGCTTTTGGGTCCTGAACCTGGTTTCACACCTTTCTATGAATTTTTAAAAATGGTCCCTAAAATTATGCCTAATGGGAATCAATTACCACCTTGGGAAAATGAGTCCTGTGTGGCCCAAAATGAAAATTAATTCAAGTTTTCGGTGGGATTTTATCCTCTTAGATATGATGTTGGCTTATAGTGTTGTAACTTCGAGAATTTTTGCATAATTAAGTATAAATACAAGTTTCTTTCACTCATTTTAACCCCAAGCATTCAAGTATTCATCCTTATAGAAAGTTTGAGTTCACAAGAGCATTCAAGTGTTTACAAGATCATTCAAGAGAGTTCAAGAGTAGATTATCAAGCATTTTAGAGCATCAAGTATCATGTCAAGGAATTCATGCATCATGTTTTTTTAGAGCTAACAATTGTGATGTAGGGTTTTATGATTCAAGCTAGCATTTCATTCAAAATCTATCACCTTCAAGAAAGAGTCAAGGTCTACATCCATTGAAGCCATCTCACACATGTTTGTAGCATCTTATTGATAGGGTTTGGTGAGTTGCAACATCATATTTTTTTCATTCATCATTCTCCATTCCTATTTCAAGGTTTGATTACTAGAATGAGGTTTGACCATGGCAAACCTCTATCCACTAACAAAAACTAGTTTTCCTTCTCTTTTATGTGTGTTTTGTAGGTTTAGGTTAAAGGCACATTGAAGAGCAAGATTGGAAGAAGTTTTCAAAGTGCATAAAGTTTTTGAAGTTGTCATTAAGCATTGGAGAACATTGGAGAACAACTATAGATTGATTTACAGAGATTCAAATCCAAAAACCTGGAGAGATGGATTGAGTAGACTGAGGAGAGCAAATTTAGATCTTGAAGTTTTAGAAATTCGTAAGTGGACTAATTTACCACTTTTGGTGAATGAGTCCCAGTTTTGGTCAAAATTCAATTTTTTGCAAATTTAGATACCCATTTGCCAGATTCTTGTTCCCATGTCACAAAAACCCAAAATTTGGAATGATTCACCCAAATTGGCAAATGAGTACTAGTCAACATTAAAGACAAATTTTCTAGCATTTTAGATCTCCTTCTAGTCATCTTCACATTTCCAAGTGCACACATTTGATCTTGCAACTTTTTATTTTGTTTTGCATACTTTTCTAGGTCACTTTGTATTTCATTGCATCATATTAGGGTTTATTATTACATCTTGCATTGCATTTGTCTTTCCAAATCTTAACTTGGTGATGAACCCTTCATTAGTTTACAATCAGCCCGTAGGACAACCCTGTTGCAAGATCTATTTCTCCTTTGCATTGAGATCTCTTGGGTTATCCTTGAATGGAATAGCTTGAAAGTGGGTGTGCTCTAGGTCCTAAGGGATACAAAAGCTCCTAGCCCCCATTTTAAGAGGTTCCAGTATTAATATTCAAAAGAGATACACCAATAAAATACTCCTCTCTAAATTTTGGTAGCACTCTAATAACTTGCAAAAGAAACTCAAGTCAAAGCACCATCTCAAGACTCCAATATATAGAAGTTTATGGGAGAGAATACCACAAATGGTATCCCAAAACAAAAAGAAAAACCACCTAGAAAAATCCACACCACCCTTAGTGGATAGCCCATAAACATGGAATTAAATATTGAATAATCACATGGCCTTCACATGGGTGCCCAACCCATAGCCAATCAAAATTGGTCAATACCAAGTGCTCCATAACTCTCTAACGACTTTGATGGCTTCATGTGATAGCATGCACCAACATGAAAACTTGTGTACCCCACCATGCAAAACATGCAAGGACATGCATTGCAAAGTGGTTCCCACTCACAACATTGGACACCCAAGTGGAATATTCTTTCAAATGCCATGTAACTATCACTGTAAAGGGTCCACCTCTTTGAATGCAATTAGAATTTATCATAGGAAAATAAATATTAAATATTTTGTCCCTCATGTCCTCTAGAATACTTTCCAAAGAACGCGGAGACACATAAATCAACTTAAGATAGTAGTTATAATGTCACCTACCATAACATAGAAATCTAAGAGAAAGCTCAATGTTACTCTATTAATTTTTAACTTGACAATTAAAGATGTGAAAACCTAATGGAGACAATTTTAGAATTTGCAAGAAACACATCTATAAGAATTGACATGTAAGTCCAACCCTTTGAATTGGATGACCAAGGAAAATATAAGCCTAAGGGTTGGAAATATCCAAATGAAATTAACTCTTGGAGTATACCAACATCTTATCACCCAACTTTCTATTGACTCCACTTCATCCCCAAACCACTATTGGGATGACCAATATTTATAGTATAAAGGATGCTTATTTGAACTTCCCAACTCTATTATGCATCAAATTATTAATGAATTGTATGCCTCTCCATCTACTAGTCATTTAGGGTTAAATGAAAACCTAGGAGTAGATGCATCATAATTTCCTTTGGAATGATCTTTAAGGTGGATATTAGGCAATTTATTGTTGAGTGTGATATGTACCAACATCACAAGGGAAAAATGATGGTGACTTAATACTTACTCCAATAATTACCCATTCCTAGTCAATTTTTGAGAGATGTCCATGAATCTTATTGAAGGACTTCCCAATCATAATAACAAATAAATCAGACTAGTGATGGTAGATCACCTCTCTAAATATGTCCCCTTATGTGCCTTTGCCTATACCTACACCTTTGCCACCATAGCCCAAACCTTCATTGACCATGTTTTCATCTCCATTACATTCCCTTATCTATAGTCTTTGATTGTGATGTTGCATTTATAAGCCATTTTGTGAAATAATTGTCCAAGAAAACACAACTTTGAAGAAAAAATATAAATATCATCCAAAAATAGATGTTCAAACTAAGATCATCAATAATTTATTGGAAACATATATTTGATGTTTTTCCTTTCAACAATAATAGCATTGGGTCAAGTGGTTACCTTTTTCTAAATGGTTTTAGCACACATCATATCACATAGCCATACAAATGTCTCCATATCAAATAATTTATGGGTAGAAACCATTTTCTTTTCTTTCTTACATTCTCGTTAGTTCTCTTGTTCATGTAGTGGATATTACCCTCAACACATGAGAAGGTAATATTTAGAACATTTATGAAAACCTCTGCATCAATCATAATCACATGGAGGAGTTAGTAGATCAACTTGTTCTAAACCTACCCTCCAACCTACTAATATGGTTTTCCTCTATTTTCTCCTTGGTTCTATGGTCCCTAGAAAATCATTTAATGGATTGTTCTCATTGCTTACAAGCTATAAATTTCACCTTCTTGTTGTGTTAATCTCATCTTTCATGTCTGTTGTTTGAAGAAAGTTTTGGGCCAACAATTCACTACTCAAACTATTCTTCTTGAGCTTGATACATAAGCATCTATTATTCTCCAGCTTGTAATAGTTCTGGATAGATGATCCTACTAGCTTTACAGCTACATAATTAGTAAAGTCCTTATCACTTTAACATATGTTTCTTACAAACTTTTATATTAAGTTTCCTTCAAATTCCATTAACCTAGTGACAAACATACACTCTTGAAATTTTGATGTGATGGATCCTGTGTGTTGTCATTTTCAACTTTAATAAAGGAAGAAAATTTGATGGTATCTTTATTAACTTTAATAATGTTGTTTCTGAGATCCATCCAGTTAGTGCGTAGGGGGCCAAAACAATTGGGCTGGACCTGCTCAAACTGTGACATTTTTGGTTACGAGAGAAAAAAAACAAAAAAACCTACTTCTGGTGGTGATTACTGACAAAACAAACACACCATTGAAATAATTACAAGCAATTAAAATACCAAAATTTTGGATAACACTCACCTTTTAATTATGATAACTACTGAAACACTTCAAAATCACTATAAACTTGACATCCTTAATATGATAAACAACTAATTGTCTATAGTGGAAAATAATGGCTTTTTTTCTTTTCTGATCTTCTGATACCATGTACAGTAAAGCACAAGGACTTTCTTCAAGGCGTGGTCAAATAATTTTGTATTCAAACTTGAGCCCACACTGAAGAGAATAAATTTTCAGAAGGAAAGATTTAGTAGAAAGAGAAACACATTTAAACATTAAAGACTCTGACCATTTTAATTTGTGAAGCAATGAAACAAACTATAACATTGTTTTCTCATTGTGTCTGTCGTACTTGAGGTATTGTTGTCCTTGTTGGTGGTTGTGGAAGTGGTGGAAATCCGGTGGCTCTATGGGTGTTCATAAGGATGCCGAGTTAACCAGTACCTCCACAGCTAAAGCAGTACCCTAAATATCTTTAAGATCATGAGAAACCTCTAAGTGGGTTTTGTTTTACATCTATAGAGATCTTATTTCTGCAAGGACAGTAGTAATAAAAGAGATGATAGGGGTGGATGGATACAGATCAAAACAAACATGAACTGAACAATTCATGAATAAATGCACACACAAATAAAAATGAGTTGTTGCTCCAAATATTTGTATTTTATTGCTTGTCCAAAAATGGTTTACATCTGCCTCTTATATAGAGGACGTTAGATACATTTAGAATAATCTAGAATATAGGCTAACATATTATTTTACCTTGGCCGACATAAAATAAGTTTCTAGAATTTTCCTAACCCTAAACTTCTAGAATTTATCCAACCCTAACCGACATAAAAAAAACTTCTAGAACTTTACCAAATTTTACTTTATTCCTAATCTCTAATCTAGTTGGAACTTCTAGAAACCTCTAATTTAATTAATATTTTTACATCTCATTTGATGGAGAAATTACATTTCCCAACACTCCCCCTAATTTCGACCTCAAATGTTGCTCTGCATAAATTTCCTTGCTCTTGACTACTGACTTTTCAAATCCTTTTCTTTGCTTGATATCTTCATTCCTGATGATGCCTTTGTCTTTGTCCAAGTCTTCAAACTTCAAACCATCTCTATAATCTGCAGATCTCTTTCGTCAACTCTTTTCAACTCTCACCCACAGCTGCGGCAGTCCTTCAAACCTTGATTATCAAATATTTCAAAAAATTCAAATTGGAAGTCTTCTCTACAAACTTGCTATCTGTAACTTTTCATCAAACCTCTGTTGATTTCTTTCATCTTTGACATAGGAAAATTTCCACTTGAACAACCCTTTGAACATGCCTGTCATCTTTTGCCAACTCGATCCGTAAACCCATCCACAATCCGTTTTCATACAACCTACAATAGAATCCTTCTTGCACTCTTTGTTCCAACATCTCTTTTCAGAATGACTCTTCAAACCACAAATTCTGCATGGATGTAAATCCCAACATCTATCTTTTGTATGTCCTTTCCTGTTACAATGACAACATTGCACACATTCCATTTCTTTAACAAATTTAGTTACACCTTTATTATTTTCTTTACCTGTCACATATCCAATTCCTTCATGTTTTGGCCTCATTATTGGATTAATTGGCTCTCTCATCCCTTGATCATGCCTTCCTAAACCTTTACCTTTGTATCCCATTCTTACCATGATCTTTACACCAACATTTTTTTCATTTCCTTTACATCTAACAACATTATCTTTTTGACAATTTTTATCACATATTTCTTCAGCAAAAAAACATTTATCAATACATGAATTCAAATCCTCTGTACTACAAGAAACATCACATATGGATTTCCTTTCCTTCAAACATTCATTCTCTTCATTCAATCTTGATATTTAATTTTTGTATAAACTAATCTCTTCTTCTAATTTCTTCGCCTTTTCTTCTAAAACATCAACCAATTTCATTCTTTGTTCCAATTCCTCATTCTTTATAGTAATCTCATCAAACAATTTTAGTTTTTCTTCAAGCTCTTTATTTTTCTCTCTAAGTTTGCACAATTCCTTCACCTGCAAATTATTTATTTGTTCCACAAACTTTAACCTATCAGCTAGCTCTTCAATTGCCTCTGTATAATCACTAATTTCATTTAAAAGATTACATTTTTCTGCCCCCATTTCTTTCCTTAATTTTTCCAATTCTTTTTCTAAAAAATCCTTTTCATATTTTAAACTTGTATTTTCTTTCTTCACTTTTATTAATTCTTCTTCTAAATTATTTGTTTTCTCTTTCTTTACTCTATCAGCTTTTCCCATTGAATCAAACAAATAATCTTACCTTACTTTTGCAATCTTTATTTGCCTACACTATTCCACAATTTCCTTCAACAACTATGGATGTATCTTTCTTTCTTCAAATCAATAAATTGCAACTTACAAATTTTCTTCCTACCTGGGCTGACTTTTTCTTATCTGCAGACCTCCACTTTGATTTTTTCTTCAATTTGGTGCCCACAATCTACAAACAAAACTTGGTAGCAACTTCTTTCAACAACACTTGCTCCAACAATGGATCTTCACAAATTATTTAACAGCAAACTCTCTCACAACCGTCTGCTCTCCATGGTCTTCTACCATAGGCTCTGATACCACTTGTAGGAGGTGGGCAGAGGCAAAGAAGGATATAAAACATTATTTTCATTGTCTAAATAAAACTTTTACATCTTCCTCCTTTTATAGAGGTTTCAGGAGTATCCAGCAGTCTTTAGAATTTTCCTCACGTTTCTTTCTAGTCTCTTATCACCGACATTCTAGATGGATTCTTTAATGAGGATGGTGGAGAGGGTGGAAGCTGGTAGAAATTACCAGAACATCTAGAACATTCTAACACTCCCCCCTAATTTCTACCACTAATTACATCAAAATTTACAATGCCCAAAATAAATATTACATTGTCTTTCATCTTTTGAGCTTAGCTCATTCATCAACACAAACACTATTTCATTTTATCTGTTTCTTTTCACAACTTTCTTCAGCTCTACGGAGCTGGGCTAGACTCATAGACTTTGACTGAAATATGCTCCCATCCGTACAAATCCTTGATGCCAATTCAATGATGTTTCAAACTGCCAATTTCTTAAGCGATGCCCACACTTTTCAAAACATCTTAAAAGCTTTCATCTGTCACAAATGGTGACAAGATCTCCTCCTAACATAGCTCTTGACATCTGTCACAAATGGTGACAGAATCACCTCCAAAATCTTGCCTGACGTCTGTCACAAATGGCGACAGGATCCCCAGACGACCTCCTTGTCTTCTCAATCTGCGACATTCCACATAGCCTTCAATCTGTCTGGCGGTAGATGCCACGGTCTCCTTCCAAACAATGGTGGGAATTTTCAACCATCGAACCCTAATTCTAATTTGAAATCAGTGGCTTCCTCCTTGAATTTTCCTGGACTTCTTCAACAGCTGCTGCTTCAAATCTGTATAAAATAATGATGCCATTGTGTTGATTAAAATAGCAAACCCTTCTGATTGGCACTTCCACAATTTCTGATTCCTGTGATTCCCTTTGCTAAGGGACTGCAGCTCCTTCAGAATGTGATCTCCAACACACAATAACTAGCAACTTTGGATGGAAGATGTGTACAAACTGCTCTTTGCTCTGCGATGATACAACAACAAATACTTCAAGCATAAACTATACTTTATGCCCTTGAAAACAGATATTTTCCTTGTCTTCTTCACACATCGTGCAACAATCAATCTCCTTCAAACGGGTCAGTGATTCACCTCTCCTTTCACAATATGCCTTTCACAATCTTGTAGCCTTCTATGTTGACTCCAGGTTGGACGGCAGCTTTGTGATCTCCTTTTATAGCTACAGCTTCCTACCACTGTGTCTGCAATAACAAATTCTTCAGTTGATGACTCCACCTCTTGGCAACAACTTCCACTTCCGCAGTCCCCTTGGATTGGTCTGCTATATAATTGACCAGATTCTTCTAGCTCTCCAGGCTCCTACCATCAGCTCTGATACCAATCTGATAGGGGTGGATGGATACAGATCAAAACAAACATAAACTCAACAATTCATGAATAAACACACACACAAATAAAAATGAGTTGCTGCTCCAAATATTTGTATTTTATTGCTTGTCCAAAAATGGTTTACATCTGCCTCTTATATAGAGGACTTTAGATACATTTAGAATAATCTAGAATATAGGCTGACATATTATTTTACCTTGGCCGACATAAAATAAGTTTCTAGAATTTACCTAACCCTAAACTTCTAGAATTTATCCAACCCTAACCGACATAAAAAAATCTTTTAGAACTTTACCAAATTTTACTTTATTCCTAATCTCTTGTCCAGCTGGAACTTCTAGAAACCTCTAATTTAATTAATATTTTTACATCTCATTTGACTTCTAGAAACCTCTAATTTAATTAATATTTTTACATCTCATTTGAGGGAGAAATTACATTTCCCAACAAGAGAAGCAACAGGTTGCTTTTCCAGTCTGATAAAGTAGGTACCTACCTAATAGATATGAATATTTCTTCTTATTTAATGTAAAAGGTTTTGATTTCTCTATTTGCCATCGTATGAAATAACTATATGATGTAATTTTTTCCTTTTAAATAGCTTTTTAATTCATGATCTCTCCTGGTAGACCCCTAGTAAACGAGAGCAGTACTCTTTGGTTATTTATAGAGCTTTCTTACTGTATGTAATTGTCTGTTGAAATATAGATCATGATGGTTAAGAATGACTGTTTTAAAATACATATGATATTGTTTTATTCTTAGGAGATTCTTGATTACGATATTATCTAGTAATTTATAAGAGAATAATTTACTGTTTGAACAGGTGAGGTCACGCCTATTATAAATGTGAGGATCTGAATTGGATTTGTCACCATTTTTTTAAACTTATTTATTTATAATCAGTGAATAATTTCTGGTTTATAAGGGTTTTTTTTTATAAAAATTAGCATAGTAAAATTCTTTATTATTAATAAAACTCAATTAGTAATCATTACAATAATGAAATTTTCTCTTCATTTTTAAGCATGTGCAGATATAAATATACACATCAAGAATAATTTGAGACATTTTATAAATTATGCAAAAAATAAACATGAATACCTTAAAACATAGGAATTATTTTATAACCTACAATTTTTTTTAATTAAACATGAGAAAAATACAACACCTATTCAATGATCTCTCACTTGTTGGATACTTTTCATAATGACCAAATTCTTGAAGTGTCAACTGTTGTGGACACTTATGCCCATTGATTCCTTGCACCAAGAAATTACTTTAGTACTCATATGTAGCCTTTATTAATAAATTAGTAACATTATTTTTTATATCAGCATTTTCCAACCAAATCAAAAATATTAATGTTTCATGGGTGAATTGTGGGCGGTGAATTTTTCATTGGTGAATTGTTGACGATGAATTTGCCATATGCACTGCCAACAATTCACCACGACCAAAATGCCCAAAATTAACCACATGAGTATTTTTTAATATATATTTTAAAAACTTTGATTTTATTAAAAATATTAATGAATTTTCCGATGAACGAAAAATGCCCAAAATTAACCAGATGAGTATTTTTTAATATATATTTCAAAAACTTTGATTTTATTAAAAATATTAATGAATTTTCCGATGCATTGCTGGCGGTGAATTTTCCTTCGATGAATTGCTGGCGATGAATTTGCCATATGCCTTTTAACAACATAGAACTCTAAAAAATAGAAATAAAAAAAAAATTAAATAAACAAAATATTTTCAGATGCATTTTCTTGTTATATGCTTACTCAGTAAAATAGATTTGAGAAATTGAACAAAAGATAAACACCATCTGGTACAAAATTTTAAAAGACAGCCATTATCTCCTTGTGTCAATTGTGGAAATCCCCACCTGTAAGTATGTTTGTGTCATTGTAATTGATCCGTATAGTCTATGCAGCTAAAATTTTGCTTTTATAAGCTTTTTCACTTACAAATATGGCCCTAAATTAAGATTTTGAGAAAAGTGTTCCTAAGAATTTAAATTTAGAGGTTAAGATTTCTAACCATAAATACTTTTCGTTAAGTTGGATTATGTGGATTCTGTGAAAAACCTTCCCTGGGCTTAATCTACGTTAATCTAATAGAACACATTCAGATAAGCACAATTAGCATAGATTCATCCATTGTGGCTGGAGTCAAGTAGTTTATTGGCATTAAATACTTTAAACAATAAATAGAACAATTGCTTTTAGTTTGATAGTAATGCTGTTGAGGTTTGCTGTTGGCGTAGGAGGGTTGGTGCTTGGAGAGAGAGTATAGAGGTTGTTCTGGCTGGGTAGAAGACTACAATTTGGTCCATATAGATAAACATGTTAGATTTAGTTGTGCGATTGCATGTCAATGGAAATTTAATATCTTTCATTAATGATTATAAAAAATATTATGCATTATGATCATTTTGGAGTTCCAATTGAATTAGTATGTAATTGATTTTTAATATTTTAAAACATTTTAATATTTGAATGATATGTAATAATTTATTATTAAATTGGATGATTAAATTGAATGTATTGAATGGTTTAAGAAGAAAGAGAAATAATGGCCTAATAAATATTCTATATTTTTTTTAGGGTGAAAATAATTAACCAATTATTTAGAAGTATAAGGGTAAATAAAATTAGGACATGGATAAGAATAAAGCATAGGTAAGTATAAATAATGGCATAGATGTGAATTGGGATGTAGATAGAAATGAGGTATTAGTAAATGTAAGTTATGATATGGATGAAGGATACACCAAAAATGTGACACCCTTCCAATTTGTTATGTTTTCTTTGATAGCCCAGATATTTTGTTAGACTATATGGATGTGATGATACAATATATGCATGGTGATTATGTTTAATATGCTTTATGTTTGCATAGATGCTTACTTGTGATGACATTGCTCTATATGCTCATTGTAGTTTAATTGATATACTATCTCATCAGTTGATGTGACATTGTATTGGTGAAGAGAATAGTATTGCATCGCTCACTTGTGAGTGCCTTGTGATTTTTGCGATTCTCTTTTGTGTGTATGAATTATTATTTGGATACATGTACGACATTTGCTTTGGTTGTAATGTTGATTGGGAGATAGTAACTGGTTTACCTTATCAAACATCTATCCTAGTACAGTGTGTCACCAGTTTGTGTTTTGGTCATATTCTTTATTCATGTTGGTGGTCTTGGTATTTTATTTATCATGCAAGTTTAAATTATAAGGATTAAATTATAAGTGTGATTAAGTATTTAATTAATATGAAGACCTTATTATAAATTAATTAATTAATTTAATTTAAGTTATTATAAAGTAATTTTAATTATTAGATTAAATGTGGATTTAAATAAATAAGTGATTTAAATGTGATTTGAATTAAAAAAATTGTTTTAATTTTAAATGCATATTTGGGAAAAGATCTTAGAAATATCTTGGCTATTAAAGAAAAAAGATATTTGTTCGGTTAACTGGAAGTTAGAAGGTTTTGTTTTCTAATTGTCTTAATTGATTCCAGAGAGATTGATTGAAATTTGTGAGAAAAGAGGAAGTTGTTTTCATAGGAAAAGAGAAAGAGGTTTTTGGAAAATAGGAGAATTGTTTTGTGGTTTGAAGAAATTGTAAATCGAAAAAGCTCTCTGATAATTTTAAGAATCTATTTTGTTGTATTCTTGGTTGTGGATTATTTATGTTCTCTTGGGAAGTGGCAATTCTTCTGGAGGAAGCTTTGGAAGCTCTGAAAAATTGAAGATTAAAAGGAAGCTCGACATCAATCTCCAAATAATTTAGATCCTCTCTGTAAATTGATTATTGAAATAGTTTTATATAAAAGGAAATTATACTGGAATTATACAACCTCTGTTGAATATAAATCAAAGTTTAGAAAACATCTTTCTAAAAAATTGAATTCATTCATAAGAAAACTTCTTTTGTCAAAATTGAAAATATTTGACGATTTAGGGAAACCTCTATAAATTTTTCTACTTATTTTCCTATAAAAAATTTAGTTTTTAAATTGGCCTCTCACCAATTGGTTTTGTTGGATTCTACACATATATATATATATATGTATATACTGGTATTAACAATTTTTTTTACATTTTAAAAGTTCCTATAGAAAATTATTTTAAAAAATATATTATTTTGTTTTGAAAATCGTCCTACGACGAGATCTGTAGGAGAAGTTTTTATTTAAAAAGACTTATTAAGAGATGTGGAGGTTGGGGCTACCAAAGCTGCCCCACAGAGGACGTAGACTGTAGGCAGCAACCAGTGCTGCTCATAGGTCGTGGCCTTGTGGGGAAGGCTACGTAGTAGCCCAACCCCCACACATAGGGTTAAACTTGTGTTGGCAGGCCTAGCCTACGATTTCATTATTACTGTGTTGTTTTTAATATATATATAATATATGTAATATATGTTATGTATTTTATATATAATGTATATTATATATATATATATATATTAAATAATATATTTATTTAAATTCATGTTATTATTAAAGATGTTTTTTAGAAGGCAAGTAGATGATTTTTAAATGAATATTGTAATAGAATAATTTGATTATATAATTGGATAATATAGATAGATACATTTATTTAAAAGAATCTTTATTTAGGTGCATGCAAGCATGAGTAGTTAAATTGAAATGATTAATTATTTTAATTTTGAAATTGTGTTAGATATAATGTGTGGTTGTGAGACTGTAGTTAAAATTTAAATATAATTTTTTTGTTGATTATTAATTGGAATTGTGTTTTGAATAATGTATTTTAGTGTGAGATATTGATCTATTGGATTTAGGAAATCCGAATAGTAGTGCTTTCAATTACATGAGATTATTTATTTTAATTTCTAGTATAGTTGGATTTAGTATTGGACATCCATAGGGATGTGTTATCTCTTGTGTTATGTTATTATCAGTTTGTGCACTGTCTATCCTTGGGTGTAGAATGAGTTATTGTGTTGTCGATAAGGGAGTGGCTTTCAACAAGGGTCAGGACACAAAGTGGTCCAAGGATAACTCATGTGGAAGTTAGTTTAATTAGTGGAAATTAAATAACCTATATTAGGGGAAAGGGAAGTTAATAAATTTAACTTGGTGTTTAGCCTCGCTTAGTGGCTCAAGGGCTTGTGTTAGACTTGAGATGATTCAAGAAGGCCTAGAATGGAAAGATCGTTATCTTGTCTTCTCGAAAGATAATCTATTCCGCACTAGTGTGAATGTGGGGCCAAAGTTCATAAGAGGTTACTAGGATAACCCAAGACGGGGGCCAGGACCTAGGAAGATATCCTTAGGATAACCAATGCAACCTTTGTGATGACACTCCTCCTATGACAACAATCAATTAGTATTGTACAATGGTTGTTCTTGATTCAGTGATTCTAGAAGCAATGTAACCCTATGTTTTATATTTACTGGTACAATGTGGTTTTGTAATTTTCCTGTGTCTAGTGGTAGTAGGTTAGTCATGGTTACCTGTTACTATCTCCTAGCATGAGGGTTGGTCATATGGGTATCACATGGTTGGGTGGAATGCACCTTACACTGTTGGGTTTTCTCTTCATGTTTGTGATGGTGGGATCTTCTAGTTCGAGGAGCTTGCATGTTTCTATGGATTTGTAGTTCTCTTATATTCATTGTAACAATGAGGCACTATACATTTGTATTCCTTATTTGTAATCAAGGAGGATTCCTTGAGTTGTAAATGTAACATTATGTATGATCTATTCATTGTTGGACTAAAATTGTTTATATCATTTTGAAGTGGTATTGTATTTATGAAAATATGTTCATTACATTTCCATGTTTAATTATTTTGCAATGGGTGAATGCTTTGTTGTATGTTGTTATCATGAGTTAATTCCATATGCTATGTTTTAGAATAATTTTATAAGTTTTGAAATTCACATGTAGATGCATTGTGTGGCCTAGAGGATGTATGTGTTAGAGTAGTTTACTTTACTCATCATTGTTACTCTTTTTAAGGAAAAAAATTAGTTGTGCTTCCATAGTGTTGCATCGTCCTCTAGGTTGCGGGACGAGGTTTTACAAAAAATAGGAGGTCCAAATTTACACATAATTAGATCATTTTATTGATTTGTCCAACTATTAACACATTCACTAAAAATAGATTTTCACCATTCCAAATTGTCACCACTCTAAGGTGCATTTGAATCCTTAATGAACCATGCATATTTGAGTACGTAGAACTCACAAGCATGCAAGTGCAATAAATTTAATATTTAGAAAATCAAAGGATACACCCCAAAGGGATTGTGGGATCCTAAAAAGTAATAAGACCTACATAATGTGATCATATAAATTTTCCTTTTGTATATATTATATAAATGAGAACATTAGTAATAGTAAATGTTCCTCCTCCTTGAAAGGATTACCCCCAAAGGATGTGGCTAATAGAATGAAGATCGTGATAAATAAATTAATAAGAAGCACATGAGAATAAAATCTTATAATCATATAGCAACAATATAATGCATCATGATATAATCATTAGCATCTAACAAATGATAAATACGATAAACATATGGGCATGTAAATTAATAAAGAATGCATAATATCAATCATCATGGAAGATAAAATCAATGAAGAAAATTTTCTCCCCATCATGGACAAGGTAGATGGTGATGCAACCATCAAAAGCCAAAAAAAACCCATGTAAGTATATAAGAAATCTAAAATAGAATTATGGCCCAAATTTAGCATCCACGATAACATGCACACATTTGGTAGGATTGCATCAAAGACATAAGAACTAGAAAATAGCATGAAGCTCAACATGATCAATAGGTTCAATGGTGTAAACCTAATAGTGGGGTGAATCCTCACATAGCAAGTATGAATGATGGATCCAAGATTAAGGAATTTAATAAAAATATTCCATTTCAACATCTCACAAAGTAAAACAACACATTTGGATTTAGTACAGGATCAAAAGGTGAAAAATATAACAAATATTATTTCATGTAACTTAATACAAAATTTATTACAAAATACATAATGCTACAAAGGATTAAAATATTTCTTATAGCCCGCCTCTTATCAAAACTTTTGGAATAACAAAACAATTCCTTATTTTTTCCTCTATTCTTTTTATAGAATAGGCAACAAAAACCATTAATTCACCCTAAAGAATCTAGATTTTAATCTTTGATCATTCTCTCTTTTTATTTAAAATATTATCCACCCAAGATCCTTGACCCCTATTAAAACAATAGAAAAACCCTAGTGAAAACTAAATATTCAACCCAACAATCATTTTCAACTTTTGTAGGAAAGAACATCCTTGAGGTAACATGTGGCCAAATAAACATAACCACCCAAGAGTTATTTTGAACAACAAATAAAATAAAAATTTCCATGACTATTAAAATCTTGGTATTCCTATTATATTATGACACTAACATGTAGAAAATTCAAATGTAGCCCTAGACATAGAGATGACTCATCCTCAAAGGAACAAATAAGAAAAAGATAAACCCACTCAAAAAATTTAAAAAAGGGGACTAATAAAATATCTAACTACATACATAAATTTTATAATGAATAAAAAATGTTACAATAATATACAAATTAGTTGAAACATTGTGTAAGGGAGAAAATGAATCATCAAATATAATATATTTTTTCTCTATCATCACATCACAACACGTTCATTGTTTGAAATAATAATGCTTGTACAAGAAGGTTTAGTTTTATTGAGGATAGAAAGTATGAAGAAAATAAAAAAGATAATTTAAATTAAGTTACAACTATTATGAGATCAAAAGGAAAGAAATTCAAATTGGGTATGCATGAGGTCATGGATTTCCCAAAGTAGAAGCTATTTATCATAAAGTAATTTCCAACTTGGCATCTAATCAACTAATATATAACTTAGAATTAAGACCATATATTTTTTCACAACCTTATGCCATAAGAAAATAAAACCAAAGAAAAACTTAAAACACATATATTATCTTTCTATTGCACACTACATAGTCCTTGTCATAGAACAAAAACAATTCTAAGATCATTTTATATAGTGGATCAAATACCAAAGGCTATCCTATAGTAACAACATAAGGATGGAAAGTATCCTATCTATAGAGGGCTAAAAAAATAAAATGGTTATCATTCCTATACCACTTTACTAAAAAAAAATTGATAAGAGAAACACGAAGAACAAACATAAATCACTACTATTTTTGCTAAAATAGGATTGCCTAAGCTCAAACGCTATTACATAAAACACATTAGGTAAGTAATTTTTTTTATTATTTTGAGGCTTGTAATATTTTGAAAACCTTTGGATTGATATCTCATCTTTATTTTTTATCCAAATGATCTCTTCATATATCTAATTTTCTCCTTCACTCGATATTCATGGCTTTCCTTTTCACTTGTCTTCTTCTCAATCATTTGTTCCATCCACTTATCCATTTATACATCTAAAGCTTTATTTGATTCTACACTTGTTTGTCAATCATAATAAGGATATACAAGTCTATCATATTAAAAATTGATGAAACATTTACTCCTTCTAGAATCTCCATCTCATAAACACTACTTGTAAACTTCTCCAAGACCTTGCATGGTCCTATTACCCTCCATTTCAATAAATGATGAGCTCCCTCTAGGAATTACTCCTTTTGCATATGAGAAAATACCAACTCCCCAACTTAATTTTTTTTATCTTTACTCATGAAATTAGCATATTATTTATGGTTATTAGTTCTCTACTACAAGTCTTCCTTCACTCCTTTGGATAATTTCAACACATACCCAACTCTAATTCCTTCCAGATTATTCAAAGTTATCAATTTACCCACTCCTTTTGGGTTATTCCTAACTTCTTTTGATAATTTCAATAACAAAAAAATTATGTGTTCAAACACATTGTAGGATTCCTAATCATTTCTTATTTTTCTTTCAATGAACTCTTGAGGTAAAATAAAGTATCATTCACAATAGTGTAAATTCTCTTTCTTCCATCATACATATTTTTCCTATCAAAATGATAGGGATTCCCTAACAAGACATGGTAAGTATCCATGGGCATGACATCACATATAATCTCATCTTTGTAAGAATAAATTTGTAAGCTCACCAAACATTATTCATTCACCACAATTCAATGTCCCTACTATAACCATAAAACTAATGATGGGTTTAGTTGTTTTACACCATGTATGGTTTTACTATCAAATTTCATTTCAAACTATGTAAGTTTGTTGATTTAACAAAATCGACTAATGATTATAGAAAATATTTATAGACCTGCAATATGATCACTAGAATGATATACTGGCCTAGATACAATTTAGAGCTCTAATTGAATTATGAATATTTAACTATCATGCATTTGATATTTAATATTTTGACATAATTTGATACTTAAGAATTGTTGAACTTATTTGGTGAAAATTTAATATTTCAATGACCTAGTACTAAATTTTCAAGAAAAAATAAAAAGTAGGTGTTTGTCTAACCAACCTAAGTACAAGCAAAATTTTGTTTTTTTTTTTTGAAATTTTCAATATAAGTAGGTGCTTGGATGTGCCACTTTTTTTTTGTAATTTTATTCCAAGTAAATAATTAGTTATGATTATTTTATTATTTTTTTTAAAATACTAAAACTGGTTTATCTGACCACCATAACTTGATAAAAAAATCATGAAATTCAAGTTTTCTTTTTGTGACCTATAGTATGGGAAGCACAAACTGTTATAGATTTTTTTCAATCATCCTATCAATCGGGACTTTAGTCAAAATATATGTAGAAAATCAATAATAATTATCGATTTAATTCCAAATAAGGCATATCTTATATTTTTGGAAAGATGAAAATTTTCTCAATAAACCCTTTTCATTTCATCAAATTTGGATAAAGAAAAAGTCATCAACTGCTTTTTTTTTTCATATCGACACTTTTTGGACCCCCATGATCTTGCACTCACCCATATATATTGAATACCTTTAAAAAGGAGTACGTAGAAATAAGACATCTAATAAATTTTCTTAGTCAACCATGGAAGGAAAGTGTGTAAATTTAAAATAATTAATCAATTAATTAATATTAGGTACAAAGGTAAATATAAATTAGGACATGGGAAAGGGTAAAGCATGTAGGTAAATGGCATATATATGAAGGAAGAAATAGATAGAGATGAGGTAAAGTATATTTAAATTATGATATGGAAGAAGGATATGCATAGGGAAAGGGACCCAATTTTGATTAGGCCATTTTATTTATATGTTCAATTATCAAGATATTCCCTCAAAATACACACAAAACATAATGGGAAAAGGAAACAATTTTTATTTTTCACCATTATATTTTGTTCCCACTTTGAGGTGCATCTAAATCCTAAATGAATTGGGCATCTTTGAGTATGTAGTAGGGTAAACCGACAATAGTGAGTCTTGAAATCAGGACATTAGATTTTTCAATTTAGATTGAGGTAAAAGTAAGGAACACCTTCATTCAAAGGTATTTCTTTGAATGAACATGACTTAAAAACACCTTCATTTGAAGGTTGAAAATGTAAAAAACCCTCTGAACAAAGGTAATTTCCATAAAATTTTTTAAAAAATATTGAAATGGCATACCTTCATTTGAAGGTTCTTAAATACCTTTGAATGAAGTTACATTTGCTTGAACGTCCATCAAAAAAGGGTCCTAAAAGTGACCTTCCAACCTTAGGCCTCAAATTTTGCTCAAAAATTTTCATTTATAACATTGGGTTGTACCAAAAAATGGAATGAATATGACAATATTTAATTTATAGGATTGTAGCACTTGAAATAAGCTTTCACATGAGTATAATTTTGAATATATATTTTTTTAATTATTATTATTTTTTTAATTTTCTAGTGAACATAGGTTTTTTAGCAATCGTCAAGGTCTCTATTCCACACACTTGGAAAAAGAGTAGATACATTAAAAAAAAGAAAAATATATGTGCACTGCACATTAATGTTCTTATTTCAACTTGAAAAAGAAGTTAGTTTGGATGCATACAAAAAATATCCTGCATTACAAATATAACGTATGTCTAAATTATAGTTAGTCTCACTTCAAAATGATAAAATAAAATTATGCAACAAAAATTTATGAAAAAATGAGAGTGCACTAGATATTATGTTATGAATGTATGTTTAAAAGTTTATAATTTTATAATTTCTAAAAATTAATTTATGCTATATAGAATTAACGTCACTTTTTAAAAATATTGTTAACTATAAAAACCAAGCTATTTAAATTTACACTCACAAGTTATTTTGTAAAAAATAAAATAAAAATAAAAATTATATAATCTATATATGAAACCTCAAAAATCACTAGTTCATATCATCTTCAAATCATTCATGGTTTAGTTGTTATAGGTGTCAACAAAGTGGAAATTTGATTTTAAATATTGATTTCAATGTCCTACTTTGGCCAAAAAGTGGGACACACTATTGTGGGATCACCCAACACTCACAAGAATGCATGTACAATAAAGTAAATATTTATAAACTCAAAGGATACACCCCAAAGGGATCATGTGATTCATAGAAAGTAATGGTACCTACACAATGTACTCATATAGATATCCTTTATGTGCATTTTCTCAGACATAAATTCATAAAAAAAATTGGTGAGTAGTACTTAAACAAATAAAGCATGTAAAAATAGGAACATTAGTAAGTATATTTACCCCTCTTTCTTCAAGTAATTCCCCCAATAGGTGTGGCTAATTAAGGAAGGTCATGATAGATAAATCAATAATAAGGGGTAAACCCACAAATCTGGTTTACAATTCTAGTGAGGAAGAAAAATTGCAAAAATGCTCCTATGAAAAAAAATATTGCTTTTTAGGGGTTTGCATGAACTGGGGTGTTCAAATGGACCCAAAAGGGGTTTGAATGCACCTTGGTTCAAGTGAACCATATTAAATGATGGGTCTCACTTTTTTTGCACTTTCTAATGATGAAGACAATGGAAAAGAGGGGGTTCGCTCGAACCTGGGTTTGAATGAACCTAGTTTTGAGTGAACCTCTGAGGGGAGTTTGCTCAAACCTTGGTTCATTTGAAACCCCCCTCTTCCCCCCTTCTCCCCCATATTCTCCCCCTCTGACACCAAATTTCTCCAGAATTTTTCCCTTGGAAGCTCGAGTTAAGGATGAAAATGGTGGAGACTTCATAGACCCAACTAGATGATGGTAGTCCTCAAAATGAGCTATCCATCGAATATAATTTTAATATGTTTTGGTTTTATATGTATTTGTTTTTTTTTTAGTTTGATTAAACATATATTTTTCACCAAAAATCAAGCTCTCTATTTTGCACATGCGAAAAAATAGCTCAGATTATCAAAATAAAATTCTAAACAATATGTTTAGGCTAGGCATTGATGTCCTTGATCTAGTAAAAAAATAATAATTTCGATACATACAAAAAAAATTGTATCTTTCTTTTTCTTTTTTCTTTCCTTCTATTTCATTTGTGCTCATGTGATCAACACCATCAAATAAATGAATAATAATTGTCTCCTCTTTATTTATAAGATTTTGGAATTTCTATTTGAATACAAATTTTTATTTTTATTTTTCTGAATAAAATTATTTAACCTTATGTGATGTAGTCTTAAATATATCTATTAGCTTGATAGTAGTTAAATTGACGAGACTATGTTATAAAATTGGTTCTAAAAACTTATATGGAGGCCCTTCTAGTATAGTGAATTCTCTACATGGAGGCTTGCATGATGATCATTTTTAAACATGTCTTTATTGACCTTGTTTTATAAGTGTGCTACTTATAAAATGGGGAAGTGCTTTAAATGCATATATATATTAAGGTCAATTTTCTTATATGGCGTGCTCATACTTATGTATAGTAGAACATAAACATGAAAATGAATGATGAGTGATAGAGAAAATGTGGCTCTAAAATGTTGGAAGTAAACCATTCATAATTGAAAGGTTGAATTTGGTTGCTTCTATGCTTGGGGGATAGAATAAAAATCTTCACACTCTCTCATTCAAAGAAAACCCTAGAGATCTCAATCCGAATGTAAAGAGATTTTGCAATAGGGTTGTCCTAGGGTATGATTAATGGCTAAAGAGGGGTTCACCACCAAGATAGGGCTTGGAAATACTAATGAAATGCAAGATCTAATGTTTAAACCTAGTGATCCATGAAACTTGAATAAATGACCTAGAAATGCATATAAATCAGAATAGAAGACTGTGAAATTAGAAGTGTGAACTTGGAAACCTATAGAGTCTTGAATTAGAATTTGAAATGCTATAAATATTCATTTTAATGCTTAATGGGACTCATATGCCATTCTGAGTGATTTAGTCCCATACTAGGTTTTCTGCACCAAAACTGGAATCTAACATTGCTTATTCTAAATCTCCTGAAACCCTGAAAATTGGTAGTATTGGGAATCATACACACAAGGTGGTGCATCAGTCCCTGTATGCCTTTTTAGAGGGTTATGACCTAATTCTACCCTCCAATATCTACTCTTTCTGCTCCACTTTGTTTCTAGATCTGAAACTCTGATTTCAGACTTGTAGAAGATCTTTCAAGATCTTGCAAGTGAGGAGACAACTCCAACAACTTCATTCAAGCTTATAACCTAGTCTTCAAAGATCCTTCATGCTCCAAGCCATGTAGATCTGCAATCACACATGTAAAGAGAAGAAAAACATGTTGATTTTTAGTGAATAGGAGTTTGCCTAAGTCAAACCCATTGTAGGTAATTAAACCAAATGATACTTAAGATAAAGAAATAAGGACATAAACATGAAGCATGGAACATGAAACATGAACAATGATACCTTGAGTGATTTCTTGTAACATGAATATGCAATCTAACATGAAGTGGCCATGTAGAATGTAGATCTTGATTTTGAAAATAAATGTAGAACAATGCTTGATCTTAGATCTTCAATACTACATCACAACACTAGCTTAACAACATGCTTGATGCCTTATGATCTTGACATGATGATGGATCTTGAATTGCTGCAACAATTGATGAGGAATTCTGCCCTTAAATGCTTTAAAGATGCTCTTGAATACTGTTGTGAAGTCTTGTAAACTCAATTTTATTATAATGCATGCTCTCTTGAATGTCTTAGGTGAAAATGAGTGAAATAACCTTGTATTTATACTTGTTTATGCCAAATTTCTTGAAATTACAACACTAAAAGCTAACATCAAGTCTAGGAGGATAAAATATCGTCAATAATTTGAATTAAATTTGATTTTGGTCCACACGAGACTCATCACCCAGAAGTGGTGTATGAGTCCCTTTAGGCATTAATTATGGGATACATTTTCAAAAATGTTTATAATGATGTAAAATCAGGATTGGAGCCCAAAAACCTAGGTGGGACTCATACGTACAAGGTGGCATATGAGTCCCAAATCACTAAATTTGGGCCACACAACCTTAAAAAACTTGAATTATGATTGGATGTTGGTTTATGTTGAGATAATCCTTAAAAATATTCATTAATTAAGGCTTATGGATACAAAATAAGGCCAATTAAGGCATAAAGAATCCCAATTTATTAATGAAACCCTAGATTAGTGTGAAAATTTGGTACAACACTTTACAACAGCCTAAATAAGGCATAATTAAGTTCATTTAATTTACAAGACCCAAAACTTAATGTGAAGGTGCAAATAAATACACTTTGCAACATTAAATTATGGAAAAAATTAGGTCTATTTAGCTTAAAAGGGCACTAAATCCAATGTGAATGTAGAAAATACATTACAACACTATATCAAGGTGACATTAGGTCCATTTTAACATTAACCATTCCCAAATTAAGTGTGAAAATGTAAACGATGACATTTTTCTACACTATAGTAACAATATGTTGAATCTCATCACCACATAATGGAGAATATATTTATAAAAAAAAAATTTAATATAAAAACATATTACTTGATTGGTTGCTATTTATTTTGTTTGCATTGCATGAGTTGAGGGTTAAATATCATAGGATCAACATTTTATAAAAATGCCTCATGAAAGTATTATCCAAATCCTTAAAGGTGGGGATATAAGAATATTGCAATGAATAAATAGTAGATTAGGTTTGACTTTAGAATAATTTGGCATGATTTTGGCTAGATGGAGGAGCATTTGATGGAACTAACTATGCAAGAGATGAGGTTGTAGGTGTTGTAGATGATGGCATAGTTTAATGAGTAAATTGGGGTGCTTAGAATAGTGCAATTTATGACACATAGCATAGATGTTGCAAATTTGAGCTCATAGATCTTTGTTCAAAATTTTGATTTAGAGGTGGTGCAATGAGTCTAACAATTTTTATCGACCCAATGGAGAGATAGCCATTGTGTTGGATGATGAGCCCAAAATATGCTCATAGTTTGGATATTATGATGAACTTTTAATGCCATTACTTTTGTTATTCGTGGTTGTTTAAAACTCTTTTGAAACCTTTTATGGGTGTATCCTGTAGCAAAACGTTTGCATATTCCTACAGCTTATTGTGTTGACTTGACTACATTTATTACCCCGTTGACTCCCTAAATGATTGGTATATCGCATACAGTTTTTGAATGATGAAATAGATTTAAATGTGTGATTAATGAACGAATATTGTGTATGTGCCATACTCCTTTTCTTTCGCATCTGTTACCTTTTGTTTTGCAGGTTGTTGAAGAATGATCGAGTCAAGCGTAGCCGATCTCGGCCTTGCAGTAAAGTCCATTTCCTGCATGACTTTGAGGAAGCTCCGGCGAAGACTCTTTGACCGAAACCATTGGGAAATATTTTTAATGACAGTCAATCTGGAAAGAGTGAAGCGCTAGATTCTCTCCGGATCGAGTTGAACGCATAAATTCATTTATGAAGTTTTTTCCTTGATTCTAGGATACACTTTACTTCCATGTCTTTCTTTGATAGGGTTAGTTAGTTAGTTGCTCTCCTGATTTTAAATAAAGTACTCCTCCTATGCGAGTGAGAAGGGGAGAGATGATAGTTAGAGTAAGATAGAAGCATAGTGATAGAAAGGTAGCAGATATCATGTAAGAGTCAGTATGATAATGAAAAGCAGAATCTACTTGACAAGAGACAGAGTTTGTTGTTAGTTTATATCAACAAAGCAATGTATACCATTCTATTTTCATGAATAAAGTTTGATGAAGTTCTGAGTTCAGCACCTACGTAATCAGTAGATGCTTGCTAAGGGGGCCCACTTAGTAAGTATCTGTAGCTAGTTAGTTAGCTGTTCTTTTCTGTTGATCTTCAGTTAGCTTTCATCTTTGAAGTTTTCATACAAACTTATTCTTGTATTGCTCCTGCAGCATAGGGAATCCATCCCTATGCCTGTTCCTGCAGCATAAGGCTAGTTCTTAGTTTATGTTTTAGTTGTAGCTGTTATGGTTTCTATTTTTTAAATCAAATCATAGTTGAGTTAAAGAACTTTGCATTACCTTCCTGTAATGTAGATAGAATCCCTTCCAAGTATTTATTTCTGCTAAGTTTTGACTGAAACCAGTTCTTAGTGCATATATTGTGCTGCGCCATTTAAAGTATACGTCCCCTGGTTTGACAAGTAAATGAACGTCCATAGAGAGATATTAGTCACTTGTTGGAATGTCTAATTCCCAGGAAAGGTTTTACTGTGATTTTTATATCCTTTTTTGGGCACGACCATTGGAGATATAGAAAATACTATAGATCTTGATGCATAGGCAAATAATTTATTACTAGGCCTAGGATCCAAAGGAGTCGCTACATAGGTTAGGGTAAGAGCAAGGAAATGGTGGATCAAAAGGGAGTCTTAGGTGGCTACTTTTTTTTTGAAATAGGAAAAATTAATCTTGGATGAGAAATTGAAGGTAGTTACACTCAAAAGTTGAAGATGCAACAAGAAAACAATTTACTGTGCTCTAAATCTATTTTCTAAACTACTATTTTTGTTTTCAAATGTTGGAGATTAAGGGGTTGAAATAGGGGCCACACAAAGTGCTCATGTTTTATTAAAAAATATAAGATAGCATCTATTGTGCCCCCTGAAATGTTAACTTTTTTTAGTATTTCAAAAATCGCTCCAGTAAAAATTTAATAAACACCATGTAGTCTATGCCTAATTTTTTTACTAATTTTTTAATGAATATATGAGTTTTTGTAATAATTTTCAAAGTGGACACATCTTGAAAAACAAAAAATTGGGCCTGTTCCCTTTAATTTTTTTGGAAACTAATAATTTTTTTTATTGTGTATAGAATAGAGTTTAGTTTCTAAAAATGTAATTTGTTTCAAATCTTGTTGAATGGGTAAAAAATAAAGCCAAAAATACCATTTTTAGGTTTTTGACAAAAATGGAGACACTAGTAAAGTAAATTAAAGATCAAAACCTTAACATAATTGAAACATAAAAAATGTATGGTTAGAAATCTAAGAGAGCTGAATGTTACACTATTATTTTTTTAACTTGACATTGAAATGCGCGCAAACCTAATGAAGATTATGCTTGATATTGTTGTAATTTTATTTAGAATTTTCAAAAAACACATCTATAGGAATTGACATGTAAGTCCAACCCTTCATATTGGATTTCGAAGGAAAATATAACCCTAAGTGATGCAGGAGCATCCATGGTGTAAGGGCAATCTTGCATCACCCAAAAATAGTTAAATTTCAAGTTTCTCAATTTTTAGATGTTTTAATATTTTTGGATACCCTTTTTGTCATAATGAAATTCCCAATTTATGGTTTTTCATTTCGGTTCCTGGGTTGAAAGATATTGCAGTTTTAGTTTCTCAGATTTGCACCTGAAAATCTTCCGAGTGGGATTTGAGGCACTTAGAGCTTCCGGAATGGCCCTGAAACTTGCCGAAATCAGCATAGCTAATTTTGAACCGCGTTCTTGACTTTGAGACCTTTCCAACGGTTCAAACGGTTCGTGAATCAGAGTCCTGGATCAAAAGTTATGACCCCACGAAGTTGGCACACTTTCTAGAAGATACCATTGCAAATGCTCTTTTGAAATTTGAAGTTCTTCATGTTGTAAATTTTCGGCGCCAAACCGCCTAAACTCAAATTGAATGTTGTTTTGGCTCCAAACAATTGAGGAGCTCTATTTATGGGCGGGTTTTCTAAGTTTTGGGTAAATTTTTGGGGACAAGCTCGCATATTGCGAAAGGGTTATTCTGTAGCTTTCTGTAGCTTGCATGTGTTGTAGAACTGGGAATTTGAGATCCTCTGCATGTAAGAAGCTCCATTTTCTAAATAATAAAATTATGATCTAGTTTGTGGGTTATTTTCTATGTCTCGGGTTTGTGCCCTCATCAAGTGGTATCAGAGAGAGGTTTTCTTGAGCGTGTGGACATATCGCCGATCATGAGGCAGTTTGCACCAAGACCGTGGTTGTGGGTCAAGGTCAAGAAAGATGCCTCCAAGAGTGGTGCCTGGTAGGCGTGGTGGTGTCAGAGGTGGTCGAGGTGGCAGAAATGCTGGTGGAAGAGATGCACTGGCAGCCCTCCAGAGACAGGTCGATGCATTACAAGAGCAGTTGAGAAGAGGGTTAAACACGAGGGAGGAAAGTGAGGATGAAGGAGAGGAAGAAGGTTCAAATGTAGAAGAGGAAGAAGAAGTAATTGATCAAGACCAAATGCGGCTAATAAGGGCCATTTCGAAGATCGAGAAAAGACCTAGAGCAGAAGTCCCCAGTTATTCCGGAAATATAAACCCATAAGAGTTGATCGACTGGATCAACGAGTTAGAAGAATATTTTGAGTATGAGGAAATAGAGGACCAAGATCGGGTTAAGTTTGCGAAAATGAAGCTGAAGGGCCATGCCAGTATTTGGTGGAAAGAGGTCCAGTTGGAAAGAAATCAAAGAGGAAAAGTCAAGATCACTAGATGGGATCGCATGGTAGAGAAGCTGAAGAAGAAGTTCATACCAGTGGACTACGAGTTAGATTTGTTGAAGAAATTGCAAGGGTTGAAGCAAGGAAGCAGATCTGTGAAAGAATATACTGAGGATTTTCATAGGATAATCATCAAAACGGGTCACACAGAGGCCAATAAGGAGAAGGTAGCCCGATATCTTAATGGGTTATGCCCGAGCACTCAGGAGGAGTTAAGCCTAGTCAAAATGACCACCATTGAGGATGTGTATCAATTTTCTCTTAAGGTGGAAGAGAACCTGAACAAAAGATTTGATGGCAAGCAAAAAGGACGAGGAGGTTAAAGCGGAAGGGGTAGTGGAAGACCTTCGGCAAGCCGAAATGATGAAGAAAAGAAAAGTGAGGATGTGGGTACTAGCCGAAGCAAAAGGAATGACAACTTCTACCGCCCTCGTGATCAAAACAGTGGTGATCAAAGAGGTAGAGGACGAGGGAGATATGGACAAGGATCTGGAAGAGGTGGTTTCAAAGGAATGTGTTTCCAGTGTGGTGAAGAAGGGCATCGAGCCTATGGATATCCACAACACAGGAAGAGAGCGGAGACAAAAGGCGAGGAAAGGTCATGGAAAGGGTTGCGCATCTGCGATGAGGAGGCCAATCTAAGCAGTGAGATGATCTTTACGAGAAAGGGGAGAAGCCCTGAAGTGATTAGGAGAGCCACGGTGAGCGGGGAAAAGGGAACGGATCAAGGAAAATTTGTTTCACAAGGTGCAGGTGTGAAGGAGAAAATCTTTGTGAGGGTATTGATGGTGGGGGCATCCGATAATGCGGTGTAAAGGAGATGGTCACAAAGTTGAAGCTGAAGAGGGGAAAGCACAGCGTGCGTATCCCGGATTTCTGATTCTGAGAAAGACCACAAAGTTTTGTTCAATGAGCAGTGCCTAGTAAAGTTCAAGATTGGGAGCTACCATGATGAGGTACTATGTGATATCATCCCCATGGATACATGTCACATGTTGTTGGGGAGGCTGTGGCAGTTCGATAGGCGAGCTATACATGATGGCCATGCAAACACTTATTCCTTGATTGTGCGATGGGTTCGTCACAAGTTGAAACCCCTGAAGGAGACCGAAGAAAAGGTATGCAGTAGTGCTAGAATTTGTTATGTAGATGGAAGAAATTTTTTAGAAGGTATGAAGCATGAGCATGTGTTTTATGCATTGATTCCTAGAGTGAGTAAGGAGGATAGTGAGAAGGTTCTAGAAGAATTTTCTGGGATGTTGGATGAGTTTCAAGATATTGTTTCTGATAATGTACCTGAGGGTTTACCACCAATAAGGCAAATCAGTCATCAGATTGACTTGATTCCTGGAGCCAGTTTTCCAAATAAGGCAGCTCATAGAATGACTCCAACAGAAAATGAGGAGTTGAACAAACAAGTTCAAGAGTTGTTGAGAAAGGGTTTGATACGGGAGAGTTTGAGCACATATGGAGTACCTGCAGTACTACCACCAAAGAAGGATGGGGAGTGGAGGATGTGTACAGATTCCCGAGCCATAAACAAGATAACAATCAAGTATAGATTTCCCCTACCAAGGATGGATGACCATGGACTATTTGGCGGAGCTCAAGACTACGTTACTGATCCAAGAGTGGATATCACCAGATCCGGATTCGAGAGGGAGATGAATGGAAGACTGGCTTCAAGACCAAAGAGGGTCTGTACGAGTGGTTAGTCATGCCTTTTGGGCTAACCAATGCACCGAGCACATTCATGCGGCTCATGAACGAGGTACTAAAAGAATTTCTAGGAAGCTTTGTTATTGTGTATTTAGATGATATTTTGATTTTCAGTAAGACGTTGGATGAGCATCTAATGCATATTCAGAGAACCTTTGAGAAGTTAAGAGAAGAGAAATCTGCTGGATTAACTAAGAAGTGCAGTTTTGTGAAGAGGGAGCTAGTGTAATTTGGGTTTGTTGTCTCAAAGAAGGTCTCAAGATGGACCCGTGAGAAGGTGAAGGTTATTCTCGAATGGCCTACCCCAAGAACCCACCAGGTGAGATCTTTCCATGGTTTATTAGTTTTATAGAAATTTCATTAGAAACTTCAGTAGTATTTGTGGACCCCTGACTGAAACAATGAGAGGGGATAGAAAAGAATTCAAGTGGAGCACTAGAGCAGCAAAAAGTTTTGAACTGTTGAAGCAGAAGGTGACAGAGCAACTTGTTCTAGCTCTCCCATATTTCAACAAGGTGTTTTAGGTGGATTGTGATGCCAGTGTTTGTGCCATTGGAGTAGTGTTGAGCTAAGAAGGTAAGCCCATTGCCTATTTCAGTGAAAAGTTAAATGATGCCAAAAGAAAGTATTTTGTATATGATCAAGAATTTTATGCAATAGTTCAAGCATTAAAGAAATGGAGACATTATTTGTTGCCAAAGGAATTTTTTCTATATACTGATCATCAGGCCTTGCAGTACATAAATAGTC
>VDFB02270651.1:396837968-396861530 GCA_007258455.2 Sequoia sempervirens | reverse complement strand
GTTGATAGGTTTTGAAGATGGCACATTTCATTCCATGTCAGAAGACCCATGATGCAGTCCACATTGCTGACTTGTTCTTCAAAGAGGTGGTGAGGCTACATGGTCTGCCAAAGAGTATTTTTTCAGATCGTGACACCAAACTTGTGGGGTACTTTTGGAGGACCTTGTGGAAGAAAATGAAGACAGAGTTGAAGTTCACACACCATCCACAAACAGATGGGCAGACAGAGGTTGTTAACAGGAATCTGGGTAACCTACTGAGATGTTTGGTAGGAGATAAACCCAAGGGATGGGACTTGATCTTACCCCAGGCAGAATTTTCTTACAACAATTCTATTAACAGAAGCACAGCTAGATCACTATTCCAGATTGTGTATGGAGGTAGCCCGAGAATAGCTCCAAAATTGAGGAAGATGGACTAGGAGAAGAAAATAAGTTCTGAAGCTAAAGATTTTGCAGAACACATCAAGGATATACATGAGAAGGTAAGAGAACATATTAACAAGATGAATATGCAGTATAAGGCTAAGGCAGATCAGAAAAGGAGGTGTAAGGAGTTTCATATTGGTGATGAAGTGATGGTCCACTTGAGGAAAGAAAGATTTCCAGTGGGAACATATAACAAATTGAAGATGAAGAAGTTCGGTCCCTGTAAGATTTTGCAGAAGCATGATTCAGGGAATGCATATGAGGTAGAGTTGCCTGATGGAATCAACATTTCCCCTGTGTTCAACATTTCAGATTTGGTTACAGTACTCTTTAGCGTGGCATGCAGGGAAGAACCAATGATGGAAATGCTGCAGGATTCCAGCACCTACTTCAGAAAAGGAGGAGATTGAAGCAATCTTGGATAGTCGTGTGGGAAGGAGTACCAGAAACAGGCAGTATGAAGAATATCTGGTGAAATGGAGAGGAAAGCCTGTTGAAGATTCATCCTGGCTATCTAAGGCAGCAGTTGACCGGTTGGGTTTTCCTCAACCATCTGAGACGTGACGGGGTCACTTATCAAATTACCCTGCGTGTTTGATGCAGGAGCATCCAGTGGTGTAAGGGCAATCTTGCATCACCCAAAAATAGTTAAATTTCAAGTTTCTCAAATTTTAGATGTTTTTATATTTTTGGATACCCTATTTGTCATAATGAAATTCCCAATTTACGGTTTTTCATTTCAGTTCCTGGGTTGAAAGATATTGCAAATTTAGTTTCCCAAATTTGCACCTAAAAATCTTCCAAGTGGGATTTGAGGCACTTAGAGCTTCCAGAATGGCCCTAGAACTTCCCGAAATTGGCATAGCAAATTTCAAGCACGTTCTTGACTTCGAGACCTTTCCAACGGTTCGAACGGTTCGCGAATCGGAGTCCTAGATAAAAAGTTATGACCTCGTGAAGTTGGCGCACTTTCTAGAAGATACCATTGCAAATGCTCTTTTGAAATTTGAACTTCATGTAAATTTTCGGCACCAAACCGCCTAAACTCAAATTGAATGTTGTTTTGGCTCCAAACAATTGAGGAGCTCTATTTATGGGCGAGTTTTCTAATTTTTGGGTAACTCTTTGGGGACAAGCTCGCATATTGCGAAAGGGTTATTTTGTAGCTTTCTGTAGCTTGCATGTGTTGTAGAACTGGGGATTTGAGATCCTCTGCATGTAAGAAGTTCCATTTTCTGAATAATAAATTTATTCTCTAGTTTGTGGGTTATTTTCTGTGTCTCGGGTTTGTGCCCTCATCACTAAGATTTGGAAATACCCAAAATAAATTAGCTCTCAGACTATCCTACATAGCACTCATCACCCAAATTTCTAGATTGACTCCACTGCATCCCCAAAACACTATTGGGCATGACCAATAAGGATGCCTATTTGAACTTTCCAACTCTATTATGCATCCTAAAATTATTCATGAATTGTATACCTCTCCCTCTACTAATCATTTAGGGTTAAATGAAAACCTACGAGTGGATGCATTTTAATGTCTTTCGGCATCAGCTTAAGGTGGATATTAGTTATTTTTTTGTTGAATGTCATACATACCTTGCATTTTAAAGTAGCTTGAATACCTACCTCAATTTCTTCTTTTAACTTATTTTCCTTGGATTTCCTTCCTCTTTTGGCTGGATTTTTTTTAACTAATACCTGAGAGATGGGTGTTTGGGTTAGAGATAACTCTTGAGAGAAATCAAAACCACCTCTTACATCTGCTTCTATTTCATTTTTTACTCAATGCAAACCTCATTAGAGAGAAATTCCAACGATGCTATTTTTGCCCTTGATTCCTCCTCTTGATGAAGAATCTCATCTACTATCTCATCAAAGAGCTCAAAACCTATGGATTCAAGTAGTTTTTGTGCAATGCCTTCTAGCTTATCCTGACAAACTAGTTCCTTAAATTCAATATTTTCATTGGAGCTGAGCATTTCTTGATTTTGAAATTTGTACTTGTACAAACAGACTCATTGTTAGCTATCCCCTGTTTAGATTGATGACTTTCAATCCAAGTGCAAATGTTCTTATTAGGAATCTTCTGAGAAGAGAAAACCACATTAGTGAGTGGATGGTTTGTTCCCATGTTCATATAAGTCGTAGTAGAACACATCAGGAGGCGCATAATTTGCTAAAATTGGGCTAGTGAGAAAGAGAAACTAGGTGAAGAACAAGTCAGTTTGCCCAACTGATTTCCTTTATTGCAAAGCTTGAGGGAAGATAAAATGTGTTGTGAATGATCATACTTCTCTTTCAAGCTTACAGACTCTGTTGATACCACCTGAGATGGCTGACATTGGTTTTTTCTCTTTTCGCAATCATGGGTGATGTCACATGAGATATTATCTATGCTCTTGAGAGATAAACCTTGATCTTCTTCATCTTGGTCACCTAATTTCCTCACCTTAACAAAATTTTTAATCTTCTCTGACTCTCTTTCCTTAGTAGGTTTATCAATGAGAGGACACACACTAATCATGTGTTTCAAAGAATGGCATATAGTACAAATTTTTTGGCTATTTTCAACTATAATATCTTGTTCCCATGTGCCATATTTTGACTTAATATTTAATTTATTAGGAAAGGGTTTTGAAGTATCCAGTAATATGAAAACCCTAACTGGAAGGGAAAAATTAGCATTTAGAACTCTTTATCGTGTTTGAGAAAGATCCCTATTTGATTTTCCATGAATTCTATTAGATTCAACTCTCTATATTCTAGAGGAAAATACTGTAATTGCACCTAGGCTGGCGTAAATTTAGCCAAAAAGAGGCTAGGCTTAAAATTTGGTGTCCACAAATTCATACATAAGCCAAAGCCTTCATAGATCCAAGATTTAACTTTAAAAATTGCATCCCTCTGATCTTTATTATGAAATAACATGATAAAAACAACCTCCTTCTTATCTAAATTAAAAACCTTTGAAACCCCTTCCCATTCTTCAAAAATCAAGTCCCTTAACAACTCAATATCAAGGGTTTGATCCTAGAATTTACAGATTAGAGATTGATGGCGAAGATCACAAATTTGGTTCTAAAGTAGGTCCTTTGAAAAGGTTATGCCAACCACAATCTTTGCCCTTGCTAAGCCACATATATGTATTAGACATTGTTGCTCTAGTGTATTTTTTTTGGCTCCACTTTCCTATACTAATTCTTGTTGTTATGAAGCCTTCACTTCCAAAGGACCTCGACTTATGGGGGTTTGCTGCTCTGACAACTTGCATTTAGAAACATCTTTTTGTTTCCACTGTAAACCTATTTTCTTCTTGGCTTTGGGTTTATTTTTCTTATTTTTCTTCTTCTTAGGGATTATAAATTGAGAAAGATCCTTTGATGCTCATGCATTTAACTCCAGACTTTCTAATTTTTGTGGCTCATGAGAAGTAATTTGTTCCCCTCGACCAGATCTGATATGAGATGAAGGGCCTTGTTGATCTCCCAAAACCCTATCTTCCACCCCTACATGAGTACTAGAGCTCCCACTCTGTTTGTTCTCTTTTGGTTTTGGAATGAAGGGAACCCCTTGTGCAGCATTTTTATGACATGCATGAGGATCAATGCACTGCCTTGTGTCTTTTGGACCTTGAGGCATAGGAAAAATATTTTTCCCAACTTTAGAGGATCTAAAATTTACTTATATCTCTCTATATAATTGGCCAAGAAACCCTAGATTTCTTTCACTTTGCTTGCTGTGTAAAACCATTTTCTTTTCATATGAATGTTGATCATCTTCATAAATATCAAAAATAGGTTGTTTATTTTTATTAAGAATCTTGTGAGTAGGAAATGGCTTCTAGTTTGGTCTGCTAAATTGATGCCTTAGCACATTGGAATCATTTCCTGCATGATATTTGCATTTCTTACCAATGGGACCCCAATGCTAAGGGTTTTCTCTGTTGTAGCCAGATCTAACCCATGCATGAAGATTCCTATCATTATCTGGAATATAATCATTAGGCTTCCATTGTCGATGCTTAGCCATTCTTAACGAGACATCTATAATTTGCATAGATTTGTTGATTATTGAAAAATAATTGTACCTCTACACTCCTTGCTTAAATCATATGCCTTCACATGTACCCTTATTTTTTAAAATGATTTTGATGTCCCAAAATATGCTATGTATACAATACCCATATTTTCATAGATTGATTTCTCAAAAATTATTTATTATTAAAAGCGATTCTTATGGAAATGACACTGGTAATCTTATTATGCAAGTTTGTCACCTCATCACCTTCAGTAATAAGGAATTATGTGTGTGAAATTTGGTCTACTCCACTTATGACAAGGAAATTATGGTAATATTACATGTGGTTAACAAATTAAGACCATAGTTGATAGGAATTTTTTTATATCAAAATGGATCACTATAGTCTCAAATATTTCTTAGAGCAATGTGTATATTCTCTAATTGAGAAAAAATAGCTCACAAAAATCATGGGGTATAACTATAAGATCATTTATAATAAATGAAATGAGAATGTGATTGTTGATGCCCTATTAAAACTATAAGGACCATGCCACCCTCTATGTATTATTTATACCCTTTAATTGGATGCAATACTCCAATAAGAATGGCTTTTGATTATCCCACACAACATCTCATCACCCAAATTTCTATTGAAACTACTTCATCCCCCAACCACCATTGGGATGACCAATATTTATAGCATATATAATCCCTATTTGTACTTCCCAACTCTATTGTACATTCTCAATTATTTCATTAATTGTATGCCTCTCCCTCTACTAGCAATCTAGGGTTAAATTAAAACCTATGAGTGAATGCATCATAATTTATTTTAGCATAGGATTAAGGTGGATATTAGGTAGTTCATTGTTGAATATGATACATCACAAGAAAAAAATGGTGGTAACTTCAAACTTACTCCAACCATTACCCATTCTTACTCAAATTTGGAGAGATATTTATGGATCTTATTGAAGGACTTCCCTATTATAGTGGAAAATAATTTAGACTAGTGGTGGTGGATCACCTATCTAAATATGTTCACTTATGTGTGTTGGCCTATACCAACATCATTTTCACCATAGCATAAACCTTCCTTGACCATATTTTTCATCTCCATGGTATTCACTCTTCTATAGTCTTTGATCGTAAGGTTGCATTTACAAGCCATATATTGAAATAATTATCCAATAAAGCAAACACAACTTTAAAGATGGGTCGGTATCTACAAATGGATAATTAAACTAAGAACATCAAAAAGTTATTGGAAGCATATATTTTATTTTTTCCTCTCAAAAATAATAACATTAAAGATCAAGCAGTTATCTTTTGCAAAATGGTGTTACAATGTGCATCATATCAAATAGCCATAAAAATGTCTCCATATGAAAAAATATATGGGTAGAAATAACCTTCTTTTCTCTCTTACATTCTAGTTAGTTATCTTATTCATGTATTGGATATTACCCTCAAAGCATGAGAAGGTGATATTTATATCCTTTATGAAAACCTCCACATGGCTCATAATCCCATGGAGTAACTAGATCAACATTATTTTAAACTTGCCTTCTAGCCTAGTGATATGTTTTTCCTCTATTTTCTCCTTCGTTCTATGGTTAGGTTACAAAGCTATTTAATGGATTGTTCTAATTTCATACAAGTTAAACATTACACCTTCTTCTTGTGTTAAATTCTTATCTTCCATGTCTATTGTTTGAAGAAAGTTTTGGGCCAACAATTCACTAAAACTATTCTTCTTTAGCTTGATATTGTTGCATCCACTATTCTCCAAGTTTTTACTAGTTTTGGATATATGATCCACTAGTTTCACAACTACATAATCTATAAAGTCTATCTAGTGGCATGACATGCACCTTGAAAACCCAACTTGGGAACCACTTCACCAAGTAGCAATTTCCTTTCCTTTAGCTTTGAGGACACAATTTCAAGGGAGAGGGGACGTTAGGACCCATTATTTCTAACTCTTTCTTTATTGTAATTGTAGGCACGTAAAATGTATCGATTGACATTGTGCATTTGATCCTGACCTACTAATACCATTTCATCCTAAAATATCCCTCGGTCTAACCATTTAATCAAATTTCCTTATTTGATTAAATTCATCAATATTCCTCTTTTAATTAAATAAAACCATTATCTAATTAAGTCACCTCTTCTCGATAATTAAATTAATCATTCAGATCTATTTATCCCTATTTAATTAAATAATTAATTTTATTTGATTAAATCTCTAAAGTCTATCTATTAAATAAAATAAATTAAAACCTTATTTATTTTAGTCTAACAATCATCTCTTTTCACTAAATAAATCAAAATATTTATTTAATTAATCCTTTATCACATCCTTCTCATATTTGATTTAAATAAATCCACAAATCTAAGTCAAATTTGTCACATCACTTGATCTCTCATTAAATTAATTAACCTTATTTAATTTAATCACTTATCATGTCCCATCCTCCAACTTTTACCACTTGCACATGAAAATAGATTTAATTGATTTATTAAACCCCTATTTTCCTCAACAAGGCATCTTTTTGGAATATTCTTCAAGTTTGAATTCAAAAATCCAAGTTGACATGTACATCCAACAAGGCATTTACTCCATCTTACATGTTCTTTTCCTTGAGACAAGTGGCATTTAATGCATTCTTTCTTACCTCTTGCAAGTCATTTCAACAAAATTCAAAATTCAAAAATAGGCATTTATTGGCACAATCCTCAAAACTTGCACATCCTCCATCCACTCATAGATTGACATGTGGCATCTTGCCATTGGTTGAATGTTAGTCCCACATTGCTCAATTTTGGATTTTCATCCTTCAATCTCATCTATAAATAAGAGTCTTCATTCCTCATTTGATCATCCAAAAATTATGCAAAGTTACCATGCTCAAATATCTATCAAATTTCATCCATCATCATTGAATCTTAGCTAGGTTATGCAAATTTTTTAGCTCGGAGCATTCATACTTCATCAACAAAGTGGATCACTCATCAACATTCATCAACATACATCAATCTTGCATCATAGGAGTTGGGAAAGGGCCAATTTTCACATCAAATTGACACCAATTCCCCTTTGGGATCATAAGTTTGCTAGTTTAATTAGGATTCAATCTCTTTTATTTTATTTCATTGTGTTCATTTTTTTTTCCTAATTTGAGCTATGTTAATGGATTTCATGGGGAATCCATTTTCTTACTTGCAATCTCTAATCTAATGTGTTTGTTCATGTTGTTTTGTAGGTATTGGGATTTGGGTTCACACATTTGGCGCTAGAAAGAGGGCAACATCTCATTTTTAATCACATTTTCCTCAAAATTCCACTTTTTTGTTTGTGGACAGAATAAATTCCAACGCTGGAAACTCAGCGTCACCATACAGCACCACTGACTCTCCAGCGTCACCATATAGCACCGGTAGAAATTAAAACTGCAACACTGAAGTCTTCTCGCCCAACATTTTTAATTTCAAACTGTGTCACTTGACCAATCTGACCCGTGGGATTTTTCAAAAAATCAAATAGCGATGTTGAGCAAAAGTGCGACATTGTTGAGCTCACTGGTCCAGAAACAGAGCGCCGATGACTAGTAAGCGGCATTGTACAACACCGCTGAGAAATCAAACTGCGACACAGTCATGGGTTAAATCGCTGGCAGGGAGTAAAAAGTTGAAATTTTATTTTAGCACGTGCTTTTGGTTAAATGATAAATTTATCTTCTGTTTTCTGCTTTTTAGCCTTTTTATTTTGCAAAATTTGACTGGTTTTCTTTCTTGTAGGTTGGATCAATTAAAACGAAAGAAAAGGAAGCATGATGAGGGTACTTCACAAAATCAAAGTGTTTTTAAACACTTTAGTGTTTGTTTAACACTTTTAAGAAACTTTTATTCCTTTTTTCTTAGGACACTAATTTCGTTTGGGTTTTAAAAGGAACCTTTTCAATTTTTGCAAAAGGCTTAAAATGAACATTAGGACTACAACTTACTAGAGTTTGTTTTTTGGTTAACAATTGAGCAAAACAACTCTCATTTGTCCTTTGGTGCTTTAAAAATAATTCATAATTGCTTTTTGGATTTAAAACGAACATGTGCAACTTTTTATTTGTGAGGGATTACTTAAACTAACTTCATTGGAAAAGGATGTATGCGCTTCTCTCACGCTTTATAGCAATCTTGAGAATCAAAAGACTTTTTTTGTGATTTTAGGTTGAGATAAAGCAATCACCTCCACACTTCATTTTTGGGTTTAAAATTCAACAAAATCTTGTGCGAGTGTGAGTGGGGAATTATTGTGTACATTCTCTCTCTTTGTTGTAAACAAGGATTGATCGAGTTATGGATATTGTCTTTACTCACTTTTGTTTATCTTAGAGGGCCTGTCTTGGGGAAAAAGTACTCAGCCAATGGAATGACTCAACCGGTAACACTCTAAAGCCAAGAGTATTTCCAACCAGGATATAAATGTGGGTATTGGAATAAATGCCAATATCATGTTGTTGGCTCCGACGAGATGGATCTGAAAAGGGACTTTCACCGTATGGGTCAATCTCCACGAACGGAAAGTCCTAATTAAAAACCATGTTTTAGAATTGTCAAAATCCTTGATCTATTTGTTGGTGCAAGAACGGTCGTTCTAAAGTCGCCCCACACTTTTACAGTCTTTTAGTAGAAATGGAAAGCATGCCATGGGAGTTTCATGGGTGTTTATGCTTGGCTGCCTCAATTGACATTAATGAGCTATGGAGGGGAGCCAGTGGGGTCAAGCATCTAACCATTAGCTAAAGATAAGTGTAGTTGGACTTATCCAAGTGGGAATCCAACAAATATTGTCTTCCACATCCATAGGGTTGTACTTATTCTTGGTTACAAAATGCTTTGCTTGTTCGAAAACATCTTGGAAACAAACACTTAAACATCATCATCAAAATTTCAAACCCCTTAGGAGACAAATACAATTGACCCAATCCATATGTTATTGCTTTCCCTTGGGATTCTATCCTTAGAGGTTTCTAAACATTTGGATTACATCTCAATTTGTCTACTAAAGTTAAATAATAGGTAACCCTTGCCTTGAATTCATCAAATCTCCACATAACATACTTTGTGGGATTTGAAGAAATTAAGACATTGGACATCTAATTTAGAAAACCTAATCGAAGAAGTGTCTGTGGTAAAATAAAGTCACTAAGCAAAGATAAACAAAATGAACTCTCACATGTGTTGAAACCTCATGATTTTTCAAGAAGTCAAATCCCAAAAGAAAAGTCCTTGATTCAAAATCTAGAAATGTATGCTCAAATTGAACTACTTCTTGGTTATAAAGGTCTATAGAAGCATTTCATGTTCTTCAATACCAAGTTTTTAGGTAAACAAAGTGTCTTTTTTAGGTTCATCTTAGGATCCAAAGAAATCAAAATCTTTTTGCATCCATCCTTCAAACATCAAACCAACAATCATCTCACCATCACCTTTTGAGAAATATTGAAACTATCCTTCATGCTAGTTTTTTTGGAAAAAATCAAAATCATCAAATCCTTGAGAAAAAATCCTTGAAATCCTTATCAAAATCATCTTTGGCTAGGTATGTGTAGATGCATCCTTTTGCATATGCTTAGTCAAAGCTATCAAACCATCTTGTTTAGCTAGGTATATGTAGATGCATCCTTCTTCATATGCTAAGGTTAAATTATCATCTTATTTGAATAGGTGTGGGTAGATGCATCCTTCTCCCTACACATATTCAAATTATCATCCTTTGAGAAAATCTACCCCTTAGATAATCATCCAACATCTTAGGGTCCATTTTTTCAAATCAAAGCAAACCAAAATCAATCAATCAAGGGCAATCCAAGAAAATCAAAATAAAAAAACTGAAACATATCTGAAAGTCCCAAAAGTCTAGCATCCCCCTCAAGATTTATCAAAAGACCAAAAAATCCACATCATCCATCTCTTGCATCACCATCATATCATCTTTCGATCCTCAAGATATCTTAAAATTTTCTCTTTTGTGCATAAAGTAAAGATCAGTCCAAAGAATTAAGAGATTCATCTCCCATATTCTTGAAAATTGATCATTGTTTTATGGTTCAAACTAGATCTCAATACAAGAACACGAAAGTCGACAAAGAAACACCCGCTTCAAGTGACCTAAGCCAAATGAACGTAAAAAAGAATCCAGTCAAATCAAACAATCCTTTGACTATCTCATCATCACAAAACCCACAAGAGGAAAACCAAGGAGAAGATCTTACCCTTGGGATGTCGCATGAAGAAATAACCAAAATGCTCCAAAATCCGAAAAACCATAAAATCATCAACGTCATGATGAGGCTTAACCCTTCACTATACATGCTTGAGCTAGCAAAACAAGGGGCGAAACTACCTTATGATTTCGAAGTAAGTACCATAGTGGATACATCTTTACCTCCAATCTCATCCACCATCCCCATCTCATCTACACCCCCATCCAAAAACATCACTCAAAAAATTTTGCAAACAACAACATCTTTTGCTCCAACCCAACCCAATTTCAATAAGGGAAATACATTTATCAATGCAATTCAAACACACCCTCTTGTTAGTAATCAAGACTTGGAGGAAAATAACATTTTGGAACAAAACATACCCCAAAATCCATTACATAAGTATGTTCCTCTAACTTTCCATAATCCTAATGATCCATCATCATCATCCTTCCGCACAACACCTCAAACTTCTCTCCTCACAAATCCGCAAGAGGAGGGTGACATGTTCGGACCTGGGGGCATTTTCGACACCACAACAATTTTGTAAGAACTCAAACCCCTCACATTTTCACCTCTTCGACCATTGCCATCATCATCCACACCACTCCTTGGCTTAGGGATTCCCCCTTTACAAAGTATCAATCAAAACATCACACAAAACTTGTCATCAATATCGCAACAACATATGGCAACTACACAAGCAATCACGACATCATCAACCACCCCCCTAACATCGCACAACATGGTCTCTTAAGGACCAACCACATCAACGGCAGCATCCACCACTCAAATCACCTACACGACATCACCACTCACCACCACCACAAATGCCATTCCAAATCCATCACCACCCCCACTACCACCAACTTCTAGCATATCAAGCCAATACAACATATCATTACAAGTAACTCAACAAGCAAGCTGCTTTCCAAAGGGGATTCCTACAAGTGCAAAAACAAACAGCTGCACAACTAGCTGCTCAACAAGCCACTCAAGCTACCCAAGCAGCCCAAGCCACATTACAGGCACAACAAGCTACACAAGCCCAAGCGTTATTTCAACAACAACAAGAAGAAGAAGCTACTCAAGCAGCCCAAGCCACATTACAAGCAAAAAGGGCTGCTCAAGCCCAAATTTTATTGCAACAACAAGCAGCACAAGCACAAGCAGCGCAAGCACAAGCTCAAGCTCAGGAAAACACTCAATATCAAGCACAGCAAGCACAAACACAAGCACAACTTCTTGCACAAAAAAGAAGCAGCGCAACTGCAAGCATATCAGCAAGCAATAAAAAAATATCAAGAGTAGCAAGAAGCAGCCCAATTGGCAGCCCAATAACAAGTGTTGTTGGAACATAAAAAAGCACAACAACAAGCACAATAGCAAGCAATCTTAGCGCAAAAACAACAAGAACAGCAACAAGCCTTATTCATACAGCAACAAGTGCAAGCATACCTAGCTTGAAAAAATGTTCAAATACCATCAAATAACACACCAAACAACCCACCCATCCAACCCACAATCGAAATACCCCAAAAAACCTTCATCCCACCCCCTAATCTGCAAAATGATGTAACCACACATATCAGGTTACGGGTATGTACAAGATCATCATGGAAAAAACAGGCCCTTAAGTGGCATAAAAATTAGAAAAATCAGAGTTAGGCAACTTGACGTAAAAATTTGAATAAGTTATCTATATTATTTCAAAAATATGTAAGAATATAATCTGTGGAAAATTGAATTTAGTTTCTAAACTACTAGGTTTGTTTAAAAAAAAGAGAAATCTATTTGGTTAAAATTTGAAATTTCAATGCAGTAGTACTTAAATTTCAGGGAAAAAATAAGAAGTAGGTGTCTGTCTGACCACCCAAACTGCAATAAAATGATAATATTTTCTTATAATATTTTAGATATAAGTAGAGGACTCATGTCTGGATGTGATGCATATTTTTTGTAATTTGTTTCCAAGTAAATAATTAATTATGATTTTTATTACAACTCTTAAAAATATAAAAAACTTGTATGTTTGACCATCTTAACTTGGTCAAAACTTCATGAAATTTATTTTTATTTTTTAATCCTATAGTATGTGAAGCATAGAATGTGACATGTTTGGAATCAAAAAATGTGATATCGTTTGAAAGCTATAGATGTTTTTCAATTAGCCTATCAATCAAGACTTTAGTAAGTAATTTGAATAGAAAATGAATAATAATTACTTATTAAATTCAAAGTAAAGCATAATTTATATTGGTGGAAAGTTGAGAATCTCCTTTAAAAACCCTTTTTGTTTCATCAATTTTGGGTAAAAAAGTTGTCAACCACATACCCATCATATTGCCACTTTTTGGCCCATCATGATCCTACAGATACCCTTACTCTTGCAACAAGTGCTCGATCTTCAATCAGTGCGAACCACAAAAACAGCAAGCAACTTGTGTCCCTATCCATTTGATAGGAGCCTAGTAATGAAACCATTCCCCAAGGGATTTGAGATCCCCAAGTTTGACAAATATCATGGGACGGGAAACCTTGAAGATCACATCAAGGAATTCCAGGTTCATTGCATGGATGTTGCATATGAGGATACTTATCTGATGTGCCTATTTCCTAGGAGTTTGGTTGGCCATGCTATGGAATAGTTCTCTCGCCTACCAAAAGGCATCAAAACATTCCAAGAAATTATAAACGCATTCATTAAAAATTATGCATGCAACATTGCAATGGATGTTATTCTAGAAGAACTCTTAGCTCTGAAACAAGGTAAGGGTGAATCATTCGCTTCATTCCTACAACGATGGCGATCCAAGGCCAATCAGAGCAAGTGGACCATTCCTGAAGAACAACAAGTTTGCACCATTATATCCAACCTTGACGGCCTCTTGGCATTTCATCTCAAGGTACAAGGGATCGCCACATATGATCAATTGATCTCCAAGGCGCTCAACATCAAACGAGCCCTTATGACTCAACCCACGAGATCAACTTCATACCCCGAACAACAAAACAACTGCCCACCCTCCAATTACAACGATAAACCTCGCATGTGGGCAAGGAACAAAAATGTTACTAATGATGGTGTTGTTGATGCCAAAGTAGTCATTAGTGCCCTGTGCCAAAATACACCCGCACCATAAATTCAAATCCAACACCAAAACAATCATCACACAATACAACAACCAAACAACAATCCAACAATCAACAATCTCAATGATCAAAGGGGACCACCCCAATGGAACAAGAATCACCCCAAGTGAAAATACACTAGTTTGGGGGAACCACTTGAAGTCATAATGAAGAAGCTAATAAATGAAAACTCAAGGCTCCTACCTTTGAGAATTACCAAGAACCTGATCTGAAACCTCCTTGGTATAATGAGAATCAACTCTGTGAATTCCATAAAATCAAAGGCCATATGATGAACAGTTGCATGAGATTAAAAAGCATAGCTCAATATCTCATCGATCAAAGGATTATAAACATGGAACAACCTATATGAAACCAAGATCTTAAGATATACATGAATCTGATGCCTAATCATGGCAATAAAGGGAATAATAATAACACCAATAAGGGGAAATGCACCCACACAAACGTGAATCATGTGTACGAAACTATCGTAGCCTCCCTAGATGAATATTGCACAGTCATCACCATCAAAGGTGCCCATGCCAATTGTGGAGTCACCACAAGAAAAGTTACCATTGCAGGATCATCCCAGCCAAATAGAGTCCCTGCATCTAGATCCATCCCTAATGGCTACAATGTCCTATATCAGCTCAAAAGAACGCCAGCGCAAATCTCCATCATGGAGTTGCTAAAAATCTCATCAGCCCATAGGAAAATCCTTGAAGAAGCATTGGCTTCATCCACTATCCCTGCAGATCTTGATGTAGAACAATTCCAAGCTATGGTCAGAAATATCATTATGCCAAACCTCCTCACATTCTCTGACCAAGATTTCCTCACTCAACCATTTCACAACCGTGTGCTCCACTTAGAAGCCATAGTACACAAAAGAAAATTCAAAAGGGTCTTGGTGGATGGAGGTGCAAGCTTGAATATTTGTTCTCTTAACCTCATCAAACAATTGAAAATCTCAGAAGATTCTATCAACAAAGGAAAGGGTATCACAATAAGAGCATATGATGATCAAGAAAGAGTGTCTCAGGGCACAATCAAATGCCCTATTCAAGCAGGGCCTTCTATCATGGAAACCATTTGTCAAGTCTTGGACCTCGACTTGTCGTATAACATCCTCCTAGGATGTCCATGGATTCATGCAATGAAGGCAATAGCGTCAACTTTCCATCAAAGTGTGAAATTCACACATGAGGGACAAGAAGTTACCATCGAGGGAGATCCCAAACCCTTCTCCTATTGAAAAATCCTTGAAGAAAAGTACTATAAAATCCCCCAAGTACCAAAAAATGATGAGGGCCCATCTACACCATACATCAATCCCGCCACCCTCGCATCCACTTCTGCGACAGAGACACCCGCCACTCCTGCCATCCCCATCATTTATGACATTAAGTTCATCATCCAAGATAATAGTTGTGGAAATTACAAGCTCCCTAATAATTCTTTTGTGGTAGGAGAGTTACCACAATCTCCTAGATCACAGGGACGTCCGCAAATAAATGAAGCCTCCACATCCCAAAATTTCCTGAAGACTATCGTAACTTTATGAGTTGGGGAGATCTTGGTCAAGAATTTATTGAGGTAGATCCATCTCATATGCTATATCAAGATGAAAGACCAGTAGCTGATTTACCAATGGATGACTGAAGCAAGGGCCTACAAATGATGCTCACAATGAGCTATGACAAAAACCAAAGACTTGGGAGAAACGACAATGGGCTTATAATACCTATCATGCCAGAGACATGAGCAATAAAAATTCTAGGCCTTGGATGTACCCCTCCGAGTATAACCATACGTGGCTGAAGTCCTCCAGTTAGAAAGGTTAATAATCCTCCTCAGCCAACTGCAATAGAACTACGCTTACCAGTATCTATAGGTAGAGTCATAGATAACTTTACATTTGATATAACTGACATTTGTAGTAGTAGTGATGACAAGGATACCACGACCAACTTAACTAGGCTATTTTAGGATACCACTCTTTGCATGATTAGCACCCTATCTTTTGAACAAACCACCAATATCATGAGATCCACCTAGTATATCCCCAACTCATCGACTATGACCAACAAGGACCACCAGTTCTTGATACATTTGAAAACAATGAGGCACTCTCAGAATTCATGGGATTGTGGGATAACATTCCATGTGGGGATCACAAAGTAGGGTTCATAATGGAGTTAGATACACATGCCTATTATGGGGAAATGATTGAATCCCTCAGTCACAAAAGTGAAAAATTAAGAATAATATCCAAGTCCTTGAGTGAAAACCACACCGTGGCACTCTCTGACCAGAAAAAAGTAAAAAGAAAGGATGCATCCAATGGTGAAAACCTCTCTAAGGCGCCTAAGGATGGGGGATTCAATCTTCCTTCTAGACCTATTCATCAAGAAAAATCAGCAGTCATGGTAGAAAGGTGCAATCCAGTCAATCTAGGAACAGAGGAAATCTCGCACATCACATTCTATGTAGAGTCATTACTATCAGAGGAACAAGAGCTCCTAGCAGCCTTTGTAAGAGAGAGATAGATAAACTTTGCATGGAGCTATGCTAACATGCTAGGACTTGATCTAGAGATCATGGTTCACCACTTAGCACTATATCCAGAAGCAAAGCCTATTAAACAAAAACTTTGAAAAATGCACCCTCAAATCGCCCTATTAGTCAAAATGGAGCTAAAAAAGCTATTAGATGCAGGATTCATTCGACTGATAGATTATCTAGAACGGATGTCAAACTTGGTACCTATTTCAAAACTTGATGGGAATATCAGAATCTGCACAGACTTTAGAGACTTGAATAAAGCATGTTCGAAAGATGACTTCCCACTTCCCAACATTGAAATGATAGTAGACATGACAGCTGGACATGAAATTTTGTCACTAATGCATGGATTCTCAGGGTACAATCAGATCATGATAGCTAAAGAGGACCAACATAAAACAACTTTCACTTGTCCATGGGGGATCTACTGCTGGAATATGATGCCATTCAACTTAAAGAATGCAGGAGCAACATATCAAAGGGTCATGACATTGATATTCCATGACATGATCCATAAGATGGTCAAATATTATGTTGATGATATTCTAGCCAAGTCCAAAAAGAGAAAAGATCACATAGCAACCTTAAGTGCCATCTTTGACAGGCTGGAAGAGTACAAGGTCAGATTAAACCCAAAGAAGTGCGTCTTCGACATACAATTGGGAAAATTGTTAGGATATATAGTGTCAATGAGGGGTATTGAGGTAGATCTAGCAAAGGTAAAATCAATCCTCGAGATGGAGGCACCAAAAAAATTAAAGCAATTGAGAAATCCAAGGAAGGCTTCAATCCATTCGAAGATTCATAGCATAGTTGGTGGACAAACATAGCCCATACTCTCACCTACTTCACAAGGGAGTAGCGTACAAATGAGATACTAGTGTGAAGAGGCATTCAATAAAATCAAAGAATATCTACTGACACCACCAGTCTTAATGCAACCAATCCCAAGAAAACCATTAATTCTCTACATATCAGCAACAACAATAGCCCTTGGAGCTCTCCTAGCTCAACATGACAAAAATGGAACAAAAAGGGCTATCTATTACATCATCAAAAAAATGGTTGGCCATGAGCTAAACTATTCTTTCATCAAAAAAGCATGTATAACAGTAGTGTTTGCATCACAAAAATTTAGACATTACATGTTGGCACACAAACTAAAACTCATTGCCAAAATCGACCCTCTCAAGTACTTATTGTCAAAGGAAATGCTCATAGGAAGAATGGCCAAATGGATGATGATACTATCAGAATACGACATTGAATATGTGGAGTGGGAAGCAATCAAAGGCCAAGTCATCGCAGATCAACTTGCAGAAGTACCAATCTATTCAGAGAATCCTCTCATCTCATAGTTTCCAGATGAATGTATTTTCAATCTCAATGTAACTGACCACTGAAAACTGTACTTTGATGGCTCATACACGCAACATGGATTAGGAGCCAGTGTCTTCTTTATCACCCCACAAGGGGACTGCATACCAAGGTCCTACAAACTAGCGTTTCCCTGCACCAATAACATTGTAGAATACGAGGCTTTAACCATAGGTCTCAAAATAGCAGTGCAATGGAACATTATAGCTCTCTCAAAGTATATAGAGACTCCCAATTGATAATAAATCAAGTAAACAATGAATACCAAACCAAGGACGACAACCTCACTCCATACAAGAATTTGGTGGAGACCCTCAAAGAATCCTTCATCAAAATTACATTTGAGAAAATTCCTAGAACCAACAATAGAGCAGCAGACACCATGGCAACAATTGGATCCTTACTGGATATCCCCCACAATGTTCCAAAGTATGAATTCCTAATAGAGCAAATTCTCATTCCCACTTTTGAGGTACTAGAATCAGAATTCATGTGTGAAGTCGTTGGTCCCGGTGATCCTTGGTACCATGAAATTTACACATACCTTTAAATAGGAGTCATACTCGCTGACTTACCCTCAAACCTAAAATGAACTTTTGTAAAAAGGGCATCCATATTTCTCATCCTAGGAGATACCCTATATCGTAGAAGCATAGAAGGAACCCTACTACGCTGCTTAAATGCTGAGGAGGCATTAATTGCTCTAACTGAAGTACATAACAATATCTGTGGTTCACACTTGAGTGGAATGACCATAGCCAAGAAACCGCTGAGGATGGGGTGTTATTGGCCCACAATGGAAAGAGAGGCATATGACTATGCCAGAATCTACAATGTCAACATTATGGGGACCTCATCCATGCTCCAGCTCAAGAGCTTCATCCTATCATCACACCATGGCCCTTTTTGCAGTGGGGACTCGATCTCGTTGGAAAAATCACACTCACCTCATCTAACAGCCATAAATTCATCATAACCACAACAGAGTACTTCACTAAGTGGGTGGAAGCCATACCCATGATGTATATAACTAGGAAGCAGATTTCAAAGTTCATCCTCAACTATCTCATTTGTCACTATGGTGTTCCACAAGCCATTATCTCATATAATGGGACACCATTTAAGAATCAGGAGGTTCGTGACTTATGCAAAAAATTCAAAATCCAATATCGCTTCTCCACCCAATACTATCCCCAAGGCAACGGCCAAGAAAAAGCTACAAACAAAACCATTTTTAAAATCCTCAAGAAAATAGTCAATGACGCAAGTTGTGACTGGCATTTACAGCTTAATCCCACCCTCTGGGCCTACCGAACTAGCATTCACACACCTACCGATGCCACCCCTTTCTCCCTAGTCTACAGATCAGAAGAAATACTCCCCATTGAGATCAAGATTCCATCACTCAGGATATCACTGTAAAACCTCATCACAGATGAAGAGTACTGAGTGTCAAGATTGAATGAGCTGGAGCTACTGGATGAGCGACGTATAGATGCTTTGAATCATTTGCAAGTCTATCAGAATAGACTCAAAACAAGCTATAATAAGAAAATCAGAAGTAGGACTTTCCAAGTCAAAGAATTGGTATTAAAGGAGAATCAAAAGAATGTCCCAAACCCAAGTAGCAAAGGAAAATTTGAACCCAATTGGTTGGGACCATTCGTTATCACCACAAGTTACAAGTCAGGGGCATATCAGTTATCAACACCCGAAGGGGAACCTTTGCAAGAGCCCATGAATAGCTCTCACCTCAAAAAGTTTTATGCCTAAATCTTTCAAGGAATAGAACCAAAAATCAAAAAAATCAAAAAATGTCCTAAAAAAATGGTTACCTTGGCGAAAACCTGGCAAACAGGCGTCTTGGTAACGGGTGATCCCACAATAGTGGTTTACAATTTTTGGCCAAACTGGACACTTAAATTTTTATTTTTAACGAAAACTTCACATTGAGGCACCTATAGGCTAAACCATGAGGAATTTGAAAATGATGAAAACTAGAGTCTCATCACATTTTGTCTGTAGATTCTAAAAATATTTTTTTCAAAATTTTTGGAATCAGATTGCACTTCATTTTCCATCTCCCACAAAAACTGGTTTTTTTGAGAAAACAACATTTTTAAAAAGTGACGCACATCGTATAATGTATAACTTTTTTTCCATGGAGGATAAAATTCTAATTATTTCAAATTTAGATTTGTAACTTGGATATCTAGTGCTTCCACTTGGTTAGATAGTTTTTTATTGAATATTTTTTTCTTTAATCAAGTTTTGAAGTCAAACGAATAACAATTCAGACATAGCGCGACCGTATAACGCGTAACTTTTTTTGTATATATCGAAATTCAATTTTTTTAATTTTTGTTGGATCAAGGACTTCAATATCTGGTGTACTCATATTTTTCAAATTTTTTTTTGATAATCTGCCATTTTTCCACATGTGCAGAACAAAGACCTTCATTTTCGAAAAAAAACCTATGTTTAATAAAACTAAAAACAAATACATAATAAAACCAAAACATATTAAAATTATATTCATTGGATAGCTCATTTCGAGGACTACCTGATTCCAATTGGGTTTGTGAAGATTCCCCCATTTTCATCCTCAACCCGAGCTTCAAAGTGTAAAAAATTAGGTTTTTTGTGTGAACAAAGTCAAAATTTAGGGAAAAGGGTTCCTAGCGAACCAGGGTTCATTCGAACCCCCTTCAATATGCATTTTCCATTTTTTTTTGGACGGGAAATGTGGGCCCCGTAATTAATGGGTTCGGTCAACCCTCTTTATGGTTCGGTCGAACTTGTAGGTTCATTCGAACCCCTAAAACCAATTTTTTTTCCATGGGGCCATTTTTTCTTAGTTTTCCTTCCTCCATCAAATTGTAAACCACTATTGTGGCTTCACCCTAACCAAAAAAAAAAAGCAAAAAATCTAAAAAAACTCAGAAAAAGGATTGAAAATAGTAAAGAAAAAAATCGTCCTCTAGTGGAAACCACTTCGGTGGCACTTTGGACAAGTACCTTGGTGAAAACCTAGCAAATAGGAACCTTTTGTAAATAATCACTTTCCATCCACCAAGATATTTATGGCTTGTTCTACATCATCCATCCATCACATTTCAATCATCCATCGTGGTCGGATCTCCATCCATCACTCATCCACTCGCAATCTGCATCATAGCTTGGTCCTGTTTTCGTATCATGATCCCTCCTAGGACTACTCAGCCCATCCTCAAGGTATGTTTGTCCTGCCTTTATCAAAGTAGTCTATTGCTTCACTTTGGAGGCATGTTATAATCAGATTAGATTTGTATATATCCTCAAAGTCTCAAAACATCAAAAAATCCAAAAACATCAAAAAATAAAAAAATACAAAAACATCAAAACATATCAAAATCCCAAAAACAGGTCAAAAAGTCATTCAAAAAGTCAAAAAAAATGTCGTGTTGTTGAACTACGGGTCTCTAAGCCTTGAACCTAGGCAAGGTTGATCTTTGATCATTCCTCAAGACACTTAGGTCAGTCCCTTAGGATTTTGTCATAATAAACTGACATCTCATCATGTATATCGTCATCTGTAAATTGGTCAACTCGTTAGTCGAACTACGTGGTCACTACATATATAATGTAGGCAAGGCTAATCTGTTGATCAGCCCCTGAGGCCCCTAGGGTAGGTATTTAGGCTAGTCTCTTGGTCAAAATCTCAAAAAACCCCAAAACATTCAAAAGTCAAAAATCAAAACATTTGCAAAATCTCAAAAATACCAAAAACAACCTCAAAACATCTCAAAAAGATCAAAAAATCCATCCATCTCATCTCGCTTGCACCCACAGTAACATCGCTCATAATAAATGATCGTCATCCTCAATCTTTGATAAGGTAATCAGAAACAAGTCTAGTAGGTTAAAATTGAAAACTCAAAACATCAAGTCTTAGGTCTAAGTCAGTACGTAAGCAAGTTGGTCAACTCTTTGTGTCGATAACTCATCATCCAATTGGTCCCATATCAATCATCATTTAGAACACTTAGGATAAATGAAATGACGTGCCACCATCCACTAACATGTCCTAGGATGCATCCTTCCTACAATGGGCATTATCTTTTGGCAATAGTTTTGGTTCTTATCCTTAAAAACACATCCCCTTTTAGTTAGCAGTATTGAAGAACATCAGCTTTTTTGTTTACTTTGTCTTTATCTTTTGACTTATCTTATTGCGCTCATTCCAAGGACTTCTCAATGATATCTGAATAGAGGATTTAGAGAAATAGGAATGGGGCAACGATCATTATCTTTTTTCTATTGTGCTTGTTGGACATTCTTCTAATATAACCTTGGCAAATACTTGCTTTGTTAGGTATGTATGGAGGAGGTTTTGGGCAGCTTGTTGACTATTGCATTGATAGGTTGTACCTTTTCGTGTTTTTGTCTGAGGTGTTTAAAACTTCTAAAGTGCATCCTAGCAAGGTTTATGTATGTCAAGTGTGAACAAGGATACTACTATCTATTTTTCAAGTGAAAGTCCATCACACTAGGTACAATGCCATCCTGTTTTTCTATACCTTGATGCATCGTACCACGTGTGTTATCAAACATAAAGAAATTGGCCCTTTGAAAATCCTAATTCCTTGGCAAGAAATCATCATAATTTTGCATATTCATCATCTTTTGTCTTGTTGAAATGACTTCTTCTCTTTCATCCCTTCTGGCTCATCGCGCTAACAAGGTACTATGACAGTTAGTCATCATCGTCATCGATCCTGCATCCACAAATCATTTGCATATTGCATCAACATATCATATAGGAAACACATGCATTCCATTTCCATCATCATATAAACATGGTATTGTAGGAATTCTTCATAGATAAGCGCATCTGTTTTATTAGATTGCATCCATTCTTTGCATCACATTGCATTTATCACATAAATCATTGCATAACATTCATTTGCATAAACATTTCATAACCATTTCACATTACCACCTACTACATAATCATACATAATAGGTATATAAGCATCATAGATAGTCCATTGCATACATACTTGCATAACATCATAAAGTCATCTGACACATTACGTTCATTTTTGCATAAAACATCATCATATCATTGCATATAGTGCATCTCATACATACATTTAACATGTTTAGGATAATATAGATTTGTTATTCTAAGAATTTTAGAAAACCATCTCATATTGCATTATATCATACAAAACATGACCATGGCATTTACATTGCATTATATCATCCATTAATCATCCATATCATCTCATAAATAACATCATAATCATTCATTGCATAGGTCATTCCACATCATTATAAGCATAAATAGGAACATAAAAATCCATTACATACAAAACGTGCATCCATTTCATAAAAAATTTATAAGCATAGTATACACCATATCATTTTGCATATTACATTCCATATCACATATCACATCACAATTTGCATCAACATAATATAGATCTGTTAGGCCATAATTATTACATAATGCATATATCATTAGAAATAAATGAATCCATAAATACATCATTGCACAAAATATAGAAATAAAATCATCCATACATGCATAAATAAATGGTACACATCACATCATATCAAAATCATTGGCTCATATATATCATCAATAATGTAACTATCATAGTACAAAATAATCAGATCACTGTACATGTATGTCAATCAGTACAAAAAGGCCCATCGGGCTATCAAAAAGGAGCCCGTAAGGCACAAAAAATATCATCTCGATCAAGGTCTACCC
>VDFB02270651.1:396822046-396837868 GCA_007258455.2 Sequoia sempervirens | reverse complement strand
AACTTTTAGCTCTTGATTATAGAAATATTATTTTAAGTTTTTGCTTTTGGTTGAATTACTAATATATTTTGTATTTGTCTATTTATGCTCTCAAATACAAGTGGATTGTTTTTATGTATTTGAAAGTCCATTGGTCATACATGTTAACCAATGTTATTAAGTATATTAGCAAGTAAGTTGGAGCAACCCTACCATAGGCACTTGCACGTTTAGATGAGGATTGATTGTGTGTTAAAGGGAGGGTTGACTGATTTATTTGTTTGGCACCCCTCTACCTACTTTTTTCATTTTATTTTCCCAACTCTTTATCTATATTTTTGGACCTTATGCCTCCCTTTCAACTCTTTTTCTTACAAATTTTAATTTAGTAAATTAGTTTAGACGAGCTTTCTCCAAACGTTTTTCTCATATTTGAAAATTGTATGTGAGCATCAATAGCTACATTGTACCCAATTTAGATATTTCTGGTTTTTTAAGGCATTTGTTGTACATTTGAAGCATCTGACAAACTATTACAAACATCCAAATCGAGTCTTTGACTTATAGGAAACATATGTTACATTGTTGTTCTATCATGACTCCTCTTAAATATGTTCATTGGTTGATTTATGTGAATTTATTTCAGATTTGACATGTTTTTTATCTTTTATAACAAAAGATACATCCATATTAGATATATTTGTGAAATTTTATTCAGTGTGCAAGTGGGTTCCGTTTCCATGAAAATTTTGCTATATTGTTTCTTTTTCCCCATACTTCATGGAGTTGATTAGTGCCTACCCTATGATGTTAGAGATGATTACTGCCTACCCTATGATGTTAGAGATGCTTTATTTAATAGTACATTCCATCATGATTCTATGACATATGACAATAATGTGCTTACACTAAGTGAGGATCTACCATTTGATTCACCTATGCCTAACATTAGTATGTTTTATGATGATACATCCTCTATATGTCATACTAATCATATGTTTGTAGATTTATATGTTTTGAAATAAATTACCTTTTTATACATGATGGTGTGAAACATGATAATACATCTTCTACATCTCATTTTGAGTCTATAAACACTTATCTTCACATAGCCTCTTCCACATGATGGTAGGTTATGCCTTAATAACATTATTCATTAACATCTAATGTGGACACTATTGAGACTTCATTGCCTTCCTCTACCTAACATCATGATCTTATGAGCTTTAGTAAAGAATGACTACATGATGATTATGATAGCTATATGAATGATTCACTGTATGTGAAATTATTCATTCTTATCAATTATCAATACACAAATGATAATATAATATTTGTTAGCAAGTTTAGATTGTATTTGAAATTTAGGGCTTTAAAATGGGTTGATTCATCCTATTTGCTTTACTCTTTATTTGGCTCTTTAGATAAATATTTTATTATATATATATATATTTTTAAACCTAGAGAGGATGAAATATATTTAGATATGACTATTCATGATATATCTTTTAACCCAAATCTACCTACTAATATGGATTATGACACTTGTGCTTCTTCAAGCTTCACATTTCATGCTAAGCTTAATGTTACTCCTCCATGTGTCTCTCATGATATATTATTTCTTGAGAATACTAAGCTTATGTATTTGATAGATACATGTCTCACCTTCACCTACATGTGATGATAATTGCACTACTATGAATAGTACATTATGACCTAGTCACCTCCATAGGGGGTCATCACCCCCATTTTGTTCAAGACAATATTTTTTCTCTATCTTAGGGCCGATGGTCAATTGATGATATATTTAGTGATGAGCATAGTGCTAATTATTTATCTTATCATGACATGGATGGTGAACCCTTATTTCATGATGATGTGTCCTATGTTAATATACATATAATAGAGTCATTTAGTAGAATTGAGAATTTAGAATTACATGTTCATCATTATTATCTTCATGTTATGAATTTTTATAAGATTATTATTCTTTGATGAATATATTTGGTGATACTTTGATAGATAGAGATAAAAAAAAATTAATCCATGTCATACTTCTTATACATCCTTTCATGTGTTGTTATTTTCTTTCATAGATGAATTTACTCTTTGTTTTAGGCCAAGTGTTACTCATTATTATCACTCTTGTCCTTCTAGTAGCACATCCTTAATGAATCCCACTATTTTTTCTTTGCATGTCATTATGACAACACTTTTTCATAAAGACATACATATAGATGCTCTCATGCTTTCACATGATTACATTATAGGGGTGATCCCACAATAGTGGTTTACATTTTCTAGGAGATCTTGATTTTTTGTTGAAATAACATATTTTTAGAAAATATAATGATTTAAGCCATAAAATGTTCGATTTAAAGAATTCCAATTGAAGAGGGTTTGATCAAACTACATTAGATCAAACCCCCTTGGATAGAACCCCACTAGTTGTAAACAATACCTATAACGGAGTCTCCTTTACACCTATCAAAATGTTGATAAAAACCACTTGTGATTTACCTTTTGGGGGATCAAATGAATTCATTTAAAATTTACTTTTGTAAGTATGTAGTCCTTATTATAAGCTTCCCAAAAAGTATAATTTTAAATAAATCTAATTTGATTATTATATTTATTTTTTTATTTCTTGTGAATGTAGGTTTTTCACCGAAAATCAAACTCTTTATTCTTCACATGTGGAAAAATAGTAGATTATCAAAAGAAAATCTAAAAAATATCTATGCACTAGATATTGATTTCCTTAATCCAACAGAAAACAAAAATTGAATTTCGATACATAAAAAAAAGGTTATGTTTTAGCTAGTAAATCATGTCTAAATTATAACTAATTTGACTTTGAAACTTAATTAAGAAAAAATAGTCAATGAAATGCTATGAAACCAATTACATGCACTAGATATCGTAGTTACAAATCGAAATTTGAAAAAACAAGAATTTTATACTTCATAGAAAAAAAATTATGTGTTAGTTAGTAAAGTGTCACTCTTTAAAAATGGTGTTTACTATTAAAAACTAGTTTTTGAAGGAAATGGGAAAATAAGTGCAATCTACTTCCAATGTTTTTGAAAAAAATATATTTATAATCTATAGACAAAGTGTCACAAATCACTAGTTTACATCATCTTCAAATTCCTCACGGTTTAGCTGCTATAGGTGGCCGAAAGTGAAGATTTAGATCTAAATTCATGCTTATCAGTGACAGCTAGTGAACCCCCTCGATATAATGGTTATCCCTAGATTATTGTTACTTGCATGGATGGGTCCCTACCTATGAAATTATTATGGTCATATCATAACTAGGGTAGCCCGCTAGGTTCACCTTTGTGAACCAGGTGAATGCTAACTAATCCCCAGCAGTAGCTTGGACATCGATCATTGGCACGGTTCAATGACTGCTTGTTATTGCTCAAATATCCTAGAGGTTCATGCTTGGGTGGGTCACTCATAACATGAATCAAAATCACAATCAACAAATACACATGCCTATATATAAAGACCTCTAGATATGGAGTCGATTTCACAACACATAAATTTAAATGGAACCAACACGAGATGGAATTTACCCAACATATACATATATTCAAATACCAATTATAAAGTATTCAATCTCTTATATAACTCTATTTACTATATAGAAGCATATTATGTATTAAATATAAATTATTAAATTTCCTTAACTTGATCATATACCCATTTGGTACCCATTTCAACCTCAGACTGAAACTTATAGAGGAGGAAAGGTCAAACCAATTAGGAAAACCCTCATACCTTGGAGTTATTCCCCCAAACCCCCCCCTTTGGACTTGAGGTCATAGAGGCATCCTTCGCCCAAGGACCGCTTAAATACTCGCTTCCAAATGGACCAAAGTCACATGTAGTTCTCCTCACAAGGTCTCTTAAGGGACACATATGCACAAGTTTTCCCATAATCAAGGTTTCATCTATTATTTCTTATTCCAACAAGATTCCTCTAAATGATTCCCAATAGTTAATAGTGAATAGCGACAAGCAAGTAATTCAAAAACATTGCCAATTTAGGAAGACTAAACTGTAATGCTTCCATCAAAGGACATCAAGATCTTTAACTAGACCTCCCACCGACATTGATCCTAAATCAAAGTGAGCACCCCATAACCCCTACTATTACATCTCAAGGACATCGTGCCATATCTGGTATCTTGTTGATTCTACTACATGGTTTATAACATAGGGTCCTATTTATGTTTAGAACCTAATAATATGAATACAACATGGTTTGGTAATCTTAGATATCTCAAGTGTATTAGTTTTTGATATCTTGAACCACTATAGTAAATTAACAAGAAACCCCTTAAACATTCATCTACAAGAATACACCAATACAATAAAGATCACCTTTAGAGTAAACTTCCTAGTAATAAGGGGAGCAATACTCAAGATTTATTCATAATATGATATTATGTTGATATGGTCAAGCATCATGATCATATTAATCAATCTCAATTAGATCGCCATGACTCTATAAGGCCATACAAACATTATTAAGAAGTTGAAGGATGTAACACAATAGCATAAATTTGCTCCAACAAAAGTCATATGCAAGTTGACTTTAGAATCTAATGGATCAACATCCAGGCGCATACAACTTATAGTAATATATGCTTAATCTCTTAAAATCCTTTATAATCCACATTGTTAATATCCTTGCCATCTTGTCTTACTCAAAGTCTCACATAGAGATATAGTGAACTCAAGGTAAGTTTCTATTTTATCTCCCACCTTTGTCTACTTAAAATTTCACACCCTTGGTCATTCAATTAATCAACCCTTGACTAAAGTAATTACTTTGTTTATGAGTTTCTCATAATCCCAACTTCGCATACCAATTATTCTAATGTTTGAGTTCTTGAGCACCATACTGGATATTAGTCACCTCTAGGTTTTGACTCCCAAATTTTTATAAAGAATGGTTGTCATTTCATTTAATATCATTCTATATTATGACTTAGATATATGTATATTTGTATAACATTACAAAAATCCACATCGTTCTCACATTTAGTAACTAAATTATATCATAATTAAGAACAAGAAAATATACATTTCAATTTATCAAGATTATCTAAACTTTCACACATAAGAATAAATCCAGAATTTCATGCTATAGACTTACAAATAAATTTATAATCTTTTGAACATATTCAAGAGAGATTTTGCATATAAAATTTCCTTCATTAAGTTCTAATGATAAGTTTCATCAATGTATTGGCTTCAATTTATGAATCATGTCTATAACTTTTAAGGAGGTTAAATCATTCTGTTGACTGCCTTTCAAATTAGTCATATAAGATAATTCATTTGGCTCAAGTGTCTCAATGCAACGTGTTTACCAAAAGCTCTTCAATAGGGAGCTTAGAGTCATTATCTCTAAGGATGCTTGTAATACTATCATCATATGGATGGATTTCTTTCTCGATGCTTTATTTTCTCAATGCCCTCGCTGGTTTTTTAGATTTAATATAAAGTAAGAAGAGAGAGTTAATCGCAATTTGAAATCATTCAAGATAACTTAGACATAAATTCTACTCTTTTACATGGAGGTGGCAGAAATATGAAATAACAGTAAGGAATAAGGCTCAGAAGAAAGGAAGCTGCAAGGACATCCTTGAATATATCTCTTCTTAGCCAAACTTTACCCTTTTCACAACCCATTCTTTAGCAACCAATATATATATAAATCGACATGGGGTAATATAGAATTCAGCACAGTAAACACATGTAAATATGCAAATAGTTCTAGGAAAATTCACCACCAACAATTCACCGCCAGCAATTCACGACAGTGGAAAATTAACAGCATTAATTTAATACCGTTAATTTACACTGCGGTGAATTGTTGGCAATTGCTGACGATGAATTAGCTATATGCCACACAAAAATATATGCCTAAATGTTGTAATGGAACAATATTGAGGTGGGTTATTAAGAAAGGCACACGTTGAAACTATTGAGTACACACAAGTCCATAAAAATTTAAAACCCAAGAGAAGGCAATGCACTGTCCAAATTTAGAGTGGTTGAAGAATAGATAACCCGAAGCCCAGTTAGATTATATTAAAATGATGATTGCGCAACTCTAGCAACCATAAAATTAGACTACATTTCAAATGTACAGCATGCACAGAAAGAAAATATATGTTATAGGTCAATGATTTCTCACTGAGCTTCGATTTCCTAGGCCTCTCTCAACGCCATAGAAAAGCTAAATTTAAAAGCTCCTAAGCAATCTCAAAGAAAAACTTCTAGCAAACTCTAGCACAATGAACTCACCTTATAATCATTGACAAAGATCTATTTCAGTTGGATTTGTTGACCACCCTTACCCTCTTTCCAAGCACCAATTTGAGCGTAGGCAGGTAAAATGTTACAATCATTTCCTTTTCTTCTCCCTACATGATTCTCCCCTTCACGCTTTTCTCTGCTTGGCCATCTCGCTGATGAAAATCCTTTATCATTTATGCTTTGGGGAACGTCCAAAGCCTCTTTTGTTTTTCCTAAAATAGAGCCCAAATCTCTTGCGTCCTCTTGCTCTCCTTTTCATCACACGCAGTGAGGACACTGGAACTGCTGTGGATTTTGGTATTATACCTGCCAATTGCTTTTTCTCGAGACCACATCTTTCTCTTTGTGTTTTCTTGTCCAAACTGTGTGCATTCCTTCTCTCGCGCATTCCCTTCTATCCCTGTTCTACTCGTTCCCACGCACCCACTTCTGCATTCTTCCCCTATATTATTCTTTTCTTCCATAGACCAAGCTTTTCTCCACTCATTCTCCCTCTCTTCCTTCAAAACCAAACTTGAATAATAAACTAAGGGGGAGGTCTGAGGGTTTAAAGTTTGCCTGCATGTAGTTTTTCCCACGTGACATGCCATTTTCCCCCTGTCGTTCATCTGCACCATGTTTCTTTGACTGCGTAGCTCCTCCAGAACACACCCACACCATGTCCATTTTTTTTTTATGCCGGCCTCCTTTGCTGGGTCGTTAATACTTTGCAATGACTTTGGCATATTTCTTTTTGTTATTTTTCACCTACCCACTGTGTTCTCTTCGAAATTTTCGTAAGACTATAATGGATGCCCATGCCGTCCTCCATCGCCCACCTCACCAAATTAATGGGTGTGCATACGTTCACATGGTGCCCGTATTGGCACCATGTCTCCTGTCCCTCAATCGCTTCTTTCCACACCTAAGCTATCCTACAAGGACATTGTTGACGAGGATGTGACCAAAGTTATGTATATCCCTTATTTTCACGAGGATCAATTGATTTAAAGGTGTTCTTATTTTGAGAAACTTTAACGATTTGGCTAATACTTTCTTGAGACATTTTCATACAATATTGAGCCTATGATATTTATCCTTCAACTCATGCAATGTAAACAAAAGAAACAACAACTGAAATTAACTAATACATTTTTAGATTTTAGATTTTGTTTATATATATATTCTCTATCATATGGTGATGAGTTTTAACATATTATTATGAATGGTTTACTTCCAACTTTTTAGAGCCACATTTTCATCTTTCATTTTCATGTTTATGTGCTACTATCTATAAGTGTGAGTATTTCATATAAGAAAATCCACTTTAATATATATGCATTTAAAGCACTTCCCCATTTTCTTGTAAGTCAACATAAGTATCACACTTATAAAATGAGGTCAATGAAGATGTGCCTAAAAATGATCGTCATGCATGTCTCCAACTACTGAATTCACTACACTAGAAGGGCCTGCACATAAGGCATTGGAACCAGTTTTATAACATAATCTCATGAGTTTAACTTTGATTAAGCTAGCAAATATGTTTAAGACTACATCACATAAAGCTAAATAACTTTGTTCTTATTATCAAACATATGGGGAAAAATATAGATGCTTTGCAATCAAACATAAATTTCAAAATCTTATAAATAAAAAGGATATAATCATTACTAATTGGTTTGATGGTGTTGATCACATGAACACAATTGAAATAGAATGAAAGAAAAAAACAAAAGAAAGATAGAAAGTGAAACATAATGAAAAAATTGAGTACTTATTTTGGGATGACAATTTATGCATTAGATCATTGGAAAAAAAGGCTAAAGCTCTTACTATGTTGGTTGGTTAAAGATCATCATTATAGCTTGGATATCACTACTGCTTTAACTTTTGACTTGTCATTTTCTCTTCCATACTCCTATTTACTTTATATATCCATATCATTTTCTATATTTGGTAGCTTTCCTGTTTTACTTTAGTTAAGGAGCATGTTTATCTTCATTGATCATTATACTTTGTCTTCTATTCTCTACTTGCAAGACATGCTTTATATCTTTAATCTTTTGGTTGTCATCCTATACATTTGGTCTTCATCATTCTTCCATTTTTTTTTTATCTTATGTACTTATTTATTTTACAAATTTTATCTCTTGCTTTTATTCTTCCTTTCTTTACCTCTCTTGGAGAGGTTTGTTGTCTTACCTTATTTAGTTATTGTCACCTTTTCATCTATTTCATATGCCTTGATCATCTTGTCTATAACTCTTATCTTATGAGCATTGTCTTATATTCTTACATTTATTAATTTGTCTTCTTAGATCATTGTCTTTGAAAGGAAGCAATGTCTAAAATATGCTTCCATATGTAAAACATAATTAATATTACAATATAAGAAAGAATACACACGAAAATCATAACATTACAAATAATTTTATGTAGGGAAAGCCCCCTTTTCAAGAGAAAAAATCACTCAAAAGTACAAACCAATTGTATCATTGAAAAAAAAAAAATACAATAATCCAAGGACATATCTTTATAGAAGTATCAACAACATGTAAAATTGGAGCAAATTTAAAAGCATAATAGAACTTGCAAATCAAGTTTACATATTCCATCCCCAAATACTACTAAATAGGTAAATATCAAACCACAAACTAAGAGTAGTTTTTAAAAATCATTACTCAAAATAATAACCCAAAAGTGGCACCATATTTGGCTTGAATTCTAAAACCCAAGTTTATCAGTCTTCCAAGCTATTATTGAATATGCACTTACAACTATCATAAATTGTTATAATTTTTCATATATAACTCCTCAAATTGGATTTCATATTTTGACATATTCAAACCTATTCAAAGATGTTTTTGACTTCTCATAATGCTAGTCAAGATTTCAATATAACTTCTCTATAATCATGCTCTTCCATATTATAAGAATTTATCATATGTAACTTCCATCTTACAATGTCATAATAACACTAGATGTTCTTACAACCTCTTACATGTTTCTAAAATATCTAACATGAAATAAATACTGTTAAAACAAAATGAAACGTTTAAATTCTCATATGAAATCAAAAATAATAAATAAATACAAATAATTACAATTTGAAGAAAAAAATCTATGTACCGAAGAAAGAAAAAAATATGTCCTTTTATTAATTTAGACTGGTGGCTTGTTTTAAACAAGAGCTGCAGAGCAGCAAAGTTCTTGCCAGAAAATTTTAGAATAGTTTTGTTTGTATTTGTTGAGTTTGTTGTGTTTTAGGAACAATTGGTTAGGATAAAGCTGTTGTCACCTAAATTTAGGAATTTGATCATTGATAGAGTCAACTTTGTCTTCCATTAGAAAATGACCCTTATAACAAAAGAATTTTGCTCACTTCAAAATTTCCCCTACCACATTTATTCAAAAAACCTATAGATTCTAGTGTAATAAGCATGGAATGAAATGGATTTCAAAGTATTTGTAAGAAAATATTTAAATTTTTGCTCAAAACTATCTTGGAAGTGGATTCCAAAGATTTTTAGGTTGTACATGCCAAGTGTACTAGGGTTGGCCACGTGGTGGTCACTTAGAGACTCTCGAGCACATATACTATTGTCGAAGCTTTAACTTGCTTGTGCTACAAATAGACCCAAGTATTTTTATGACACCATCCATACAATACATATTGTATGGTTTTTGTACAATCACACCGAACTTTGTACAAATGTATCCTCAAATAGCCCTACAAGTGCCTCAATAAAATTTTGTTAGAAAAATGCTAAGTGTTATATATCAAAATCCATTTCCTAGTTGTCTCAGACACAATGATGCAGTCCTTTTTAACCTTAATGACACTTGCAAAAACTCTATTTCTAGAACCACTAAAAAAACTTTCAAACATAGTTAGTGAGAATCAACAAGAAGACACACAAACATGGAATTAGAGTGAGATAAGGGGGTAAGTTCTTTGATAGAGTCGTCAAAATGTAATGCTAAGATTTGAAACTTAAATTAAATCAAACTAGTATGCAAGCTCCCATTTTAAAAGGTCTACTAGTTTTAGACAATATTGCATTCAGGAGACCACCTTTGCATCAGCTAGTCTGTTATCTTATGATTTCCATTGTGAATTATCTTATGAGATCATTTAAGTCAGTGTATATTTGACCTCTGTAATTTTCCAAACAAACCATCTAGGTAGATGTGTATATTCAACCTCCTCATTTTTCAAGACAATTCTCTCAAACCATAAATGATTGGTACCTCTCAAAGTTTATGAGTAGGGTAGATTTGTTTTTCTATTGGAGATCCTTATGAATTTGATGATATAAAAAACTAATGCTTTGACTGTATATGTTATTACACCAAAGGTGTTCCCTTTGTGAGGAGAGTGGGTTGACTTCGTGGATCGACAGTCTCCATTACTGCAGAGGTGTGCAAGATGACTGCAGCACCTTCAACCATTCAATTTTTCCATTTCCCGGTTCTGCCTTCGGTCATCATTTTTCACTGTTTTTCACCATTTTTTCACTATAAACCCTCATTTTTGTTATTAGTTGGCTTATCATCATGGAAAGAAGATAGCAATGAATGATTTCATTACAGTTTTTTGGATACATACAATGAAAAAATTACAAATTTGAGTCATCAATCACTACACAAAATCAATTTTAGGGAGCCCCCTCATAGTCATCCAATTTGCATTTGATATAGTGAAAAAAAGAGCAAGTAACTATTTCTCCATGGCTACCGTCTTTATAGGCTAATAAGTGTTAGGGTTTTGGCAGAAAAATGAATATAACAAGAACAATAAACTCTATTAATTTAGAATGTTGCTTATCTCATAACCACGAGCCTCCATCTGAGGCACAACCAACCATTCATCTGATAATAACAATATGTGCATAACAATTCTTGTCATATTAAAAGAATGCATTTAATGAGTTATAAATAACAAATTAGTCAAGGAAGATGGAACAACTCATTTCTTGGAACAAAAAGCGGTTACAAAGATTGAAGCACATGCACCAAGGTACTAGTAATAGATGGAAATGAGGGAAGGGTAAACAAAAAAATGCTTATATAGGAAATATATCACTCTTGCACATGATACTCGCAAAACTGTTACAACTAGAGTAGCATTGTGGAGACATATAGACATTAATACGAAACACAACTAACTCAACTGGAATGCACGACTACCATGAAATGATTAAAAACTTAAGCAAGACAAAATACAAATTTTAAACCACAATCTAATACCGACAAATCACAAGTAAAGAAAATCATTCCATAATTAATCTATTCTCAAAAAACACCCCACAAAAGACCCAATATCGATACATTTATGTCTCCAACATTAGAAAAATGAGTGTCGAAAACTTCCCCCTACGTGTATAACCAATACCTTACATATATACCCCCATGTTTGCACAAAGCCATTTTCAAATATAGTGCTCCTATAAGCAAATTATTACACCTCAGTTACCAACATTAGAGAACTGTAACACAATAAGAGCGCCTATTCCAAGAAACAATTACTCCTATACCGGCAGAGTTGCATCAAAGAATAAATGATAATATTTTTGTTAGACCTAAAAAAGAGGTATCTTAAACATTAGACATGGAGATGTCTCCAAGATAAACTAGTTTACTATCTCAACAGTCTGCAAAATATAACATGGAATTTGAACAATGCCCTTCAATACCTATGAAATATGCATTCACAATCAAATTTGAAGTAAGTATGTTTATCTAAATTCCCAATTTCCTCTTGCCAGTGCAAGCAATATTATAATTGTTGCTTTCTTTGCTATGATTTTCAAATTGTCCAAGCTGAAATAATATCGTAGTTGATAACAGTTCCAATTTTTTTACCGAATTTTCCCTTTCCATCTATCATTAGAATCCCCACTATGATAATGGATCCGCATAAATCCATCTTATCGGGCAAAACTTTCCTACCAATTACATTTGAGAAAATTAATTTATGAAATATGTTTTGTTAAAACTTTCCTACCAATTACATTTAAGGGTGAAAGCACAAACCTGTGTCATAGTTTCGGCCAAATAAAGTAATTCGGGCGAATTATTTTCGCCCAACTAGTTTTCAGCCGATAAGGTTTCGGCCGAATCAACGATGCAGCCACATGGCGCCTACGTGGCTGCAAGTTGTCGGTCGAGTCACTTTCAGCCGAAACGTTATCAGCTGAAAAGAGCTGACACGGTGCACATCTGGAGAGACCTAGTCGGTCGAGTATGTTTCGGCCGAAACTTTATCGATCGAAAGTCTATCGACCGAAAATCCTTAATAAAATCTTGAAAAAAAAAACCAAGCCCACTATTGCAACGCTTAGGCGAAAGTGTTGAGGGCGAGAGCTTTTCGGCCGATGACCAGCAACAGGGATGACATTTTAACAGGTTCCATTCGTGGAATTCAGTGGAATGTGTGATTTCTCGTATTGCTTTTGTTTATTTTGAGAAATTTGTGATATATCGTTTGTTAGGGTTTGATTGAAATGCAAAAATTAGGTCATGGCCATGATGGTTGAGATAGCTATAGGATGTTAAACCTCCTATAGCGTAAGACAAATACAATGGCCATGATGGTTGAGATAGCTATTAAATCCGAGGACCTATAGGATGTTAAACCTCATGGAAATAATTAAAACTATTTCATTTCATTTCTTATGATAAAGCCAAGTGTTCTTCCTTCTCTTAGTGTCAATAACTAGTTTTGAATCCTTCATGTCCATTGTATTTGTCTTACGCTCTTATATCAGAGCTTCAAGTTGATACCTCTAATTGTTCAAGTTTTGTTGAAATTGCATTAGCTTCAATATCTTATACAGGTACTTGGCTCGACATACACAAAAAAGCTCCTATAATGTCATAAGATTTCTGCCCTTTCTTCATAGAGAATACTGGTACCAAGGAATCTGTCATTATGTAAATTCATGAACTTAAGAAGCAGTAGATGTCATTACAAAAACCCAAAAAAATTAATCTTAGAAACATATGATATATGTCAAGTGGCTGGAAAATCTGCAGGGTAATTAATAGATTAGTGTAAATGTTAACGGTGAAGAACTTTGATAATGTTACATATAACTAAAAATTATTTAAGATTTAAGCTCTAGTATGGGGGACCTTGAACTACAAAAGCCTTACTGGTGTCAAAAACTTTTGTTTCATTTACCTAATTTTTCCCTTCAGCATAGTCTCGTTTCAGACAATTAGGTCTTTGTGGATTGATTTTAAAGGGTAAAGATCTCTTTGTATATTTTTTTCCTCAAGCATGTTATGCTTTCAAAAGAAATTCATGAGTTTAAGCTTTTGTATTGTTTATACTGTGCTCTAAATTTTCTTCCCTTGGAGACCTGACTTTCAGTCGGTTAGTTGCTTTGCTCAATGAAATTTCTTCCTCTAGGCAGTGAAACTTAACATACCCTTCTTTACAAGCATTAGTTTGTTATGATAACAATACAGTGTTAAAAAGTTGATAGTTGAGAATGGTCACAATGTTTATCTCATATATATCTTTTTACCAAGGATTTACATAGCTCAAATATTGTTGCAAAGCTGAACGGTGAAGTTTGTACAGTATGTGATATATACAAACTCCACAAGCTTCATAATGTATTTCTCGCCTAAAACAAATAATGATAACAATAACATGGAACATTTTCACCACAATTCAACAAGATTGCAAAATAAAGAAGTAAGCAAACTCTTTATAATCCGATATTTTGTCCAAGTCCAGCTCCTCTCCTATCTTTTCTTCACCAGTTCATGGAATCCTCTCTAGGCTATTTTATAGGTTGTTGTGATACCAAAACTGGTGCAGATTATTCTCTCCTACACTAGAAGCTTTTACCTACCGCTATAGACGGTACACAATGAACAGCATAAAAGATTAAAACTTTCTTATTGTCTAGAATGGAACCACTTACATTCTCTTACAAAAGCTATTTCCTTATGCATTCTGGTGTTTATCCACCTACAAATATAGTCAATAGACACATACTGCTGAAGGTTTACAATTATTGTGGCATCTCCAAAAATGACCAACGACCTATGAGGTATGTGCTGCTCTTATGAACAACATTCTCTATTCATATTTTATAATTAGACTTAGCCTCGAAACGATCAACGATGTAGTGTTCTGTAGACAAATTTCCTAGACTACAATTTCCAAATCACTTGAATTTGATTTAATATCTAAAGGCGATTCTTGCCTCAACTATTTTTGCATGAAATTATAATCTGTTGCTAAATGCTTATTTCCAATGACACATATTTTTTGTATCATAGGCTTTAACCTTGATTGAAGTTTACAAAGATCTTTAACTTCAATGTGTTGCCTGGACTTATATTTTTGATGTAGGGTTAGTTTGTAGTGCGTATAAAATGTCTGACTTAGGGTAGGCTCAATAGATGCATAAAATGTTTTGACTTGGTGCTGTAATTCCGTCGTTGAAATTTGAGAAGATTAAATGAAGTTATAATTGTTGTTTCCTAATTTTGTTAAAACTCCTGCCTTCTAGATTTTGTTGTGAAGCAACCTTAGTTTACCCAATTCCAAGTATCACCTTTCAAAAATTTCTTATAACTATCATTAATTCTTTGTGCAATGTGATGTGAAAAGAAAAAATCTATGGTTTATGCAATAGAGATAATATAGGAGATATTCCATATATTTCTACCCATACCAGCTAAGCAATAATTCATCTTCAAAGCCTTGTCTAAGTTTTTGGTCCTATCTTTGTACACGGATCTTCAATTTCCAATAGCATGACCTCTAATGTCACTCCATTGATCCCCGGTAACACCTTTGATGTGCAAGCCCTTGCTCTCCAATTGTAATCTCTGTTTGGCCTTGTAGGCTTGGACATTCATCTGTATCTCATCTTTACTCCTGAAAGTGGAAAATAAAAACCAATAACAAAATCTATTAGAGCTATCTATATGTAGTCATAAATTCCTGTGTAGCAAGTTTCTACAGAATAAATGAAAACAACAAAAACATACACATAAATGAAAACATGATATTTTATATTGATCAAATACAGAAACGTTTTGAGCTACTGCTCATTATAACTACCATGACAGCTCAACTTCTGCTCTTAAAGCTGCTGCTCATTGTAACTACCATGACATTCTCCTAATAGCTCCTTGAAAACCATTCATTCTTACTTCTTACACTTCTGACATGGAGAGGATAGGAAAGAAGGAGTTTTTGGAATTATATTTCCAACAAGTATGACTTATTCTAACACCAAAGACCGCACTCATTAGACTTGCTTGAGATACTAGCTCTTCCATTTGTTTTCCAATACCTCCTATACTTGTAAATGAATTTTAAATCTACATTCCATATGAACTAATCTCTTAAATAAAATGCTAAACTTATCTCACAAATAAAGAGCCTTTGATAAGTTATGTACATGCACATATATGTGTATGTGTGTATGCACATGTAGATGTATTATATATACATATGTGTACATGTGTGTATGTATACATATGTAT
>VDFB02270651.1:396796992-396818831 GCA_007258455.2 Sequoia sempervirens | reverse complement strand
TACATTTAAATTTAATTTTAAAAAACTAATTACTTGATGTTTTAAGTTTGAACACATTGAACTCAAGTACATTGTAAATTTTTTAGATAATTTTACATATATGTGTACTTGAACACATGCAGGGGTTGGGACGAGGCTCAGGACACAGATCGGGAGATATTGGATTGGGACATGGATCCACACATCTTGGATCAGCAGAGCGATCGGTCCATGGATCGAGGGAGAGGTCGAGGGAGAGATCGAGTCGTGCATCGAGGGAGAGGTCGAGGGAGAGATCGAGCCATAGATCTGATGATTCTATTCATACCAGACATCCCTCTCTTTGAGATTTGTTTTATAGTATTACATGTTTGAGATCATTTTATTATATGTTGGGGACACTTTTTATGATTTATGTATTGAACATTTGGATGTGTTACATACTTATGTTTTATGGTACACATATATATACTTGTTATAATTTACATGTCACATTCATACAATTATGTTTTATGGTTTGAATCTTAGAGGTTTGTTATATACGTGCATTATTATGGTTTGATGAACTCACTTACATTACATCTATAAGTACCTTTATTTAAATTTAAATTATGGTAACTTGTTCCAATGCACTTCTTGTACATATATAGATAACTAAATACATTGTGAAATCAAAATATTGTCCACTCCACTATCTAATGGTTGCTATTTGTAAATTTAAAAAGATGGACATGTACATGTAATTAATTTAAATAAATAGTTAAAATGAATTTGTCTTTAATAAATAGGTCAAGAAATAGAAAAAATTGAATGCATATATGCTTGAGATTAATGCTATACATGTTTTAAAGTAGAACATAAAAATGCAATCAAAAATAGATGATAGTTAGATTGAATTCTTTAAAGCTCTAAATGTTCATTTTTAAAGTCAGTAAAAGTTATTTATACATTTAAATTGTGCATATATCACGCTCTACATTAACCTAATTTCTAATTCCATATAATCTAATACACATGTTCATTTGAATGTGCATGCAAAGAATTCTTGAACTAGATGATGAGTTGTACTTGTGTCAAGTTGAATGTAAATGAAATCATATATATATATATATATATATGTGTGTGTGTGTGTGTGTGTGTGTGTGTGTGTGTGTGTGTGTGTGTGTGTGTGTGTGTGTGTGTGTTTGAAAGTGTTCACTTAAGAATGAACCATATAATTCAAATAAAGCATGCAAGCTATTAGTGGAGTTGAATGTAAATGAAATCAAATTTCTAGTTTTGAAAGTTTAAGAATTCCATGTGGAACATTTATATATATGTGATTAGAAATTGATATATATATTTAAATCTTGAAAGACATGCACATTTATTATTAAATTAAAAATTGATGACAATTCTATATAAATTAAAAATTGATCAAGTAGATCTCTTGGATGACAATTCTATATATAAATTAAAAATTGATCAATTCATATTTAATTGTACTGGAAAGATGGACCAAATTACAAGACTAATGAAGTTATGTTCATTCCTAGAGAAATATACTAAAAGTTACATTTTATAGGCATAAAAATATTTTATATATAAATAAAGTACTAAAGATGAGAGGAATAGAGATTACATCCTTATTTTTTAAGGTTGGACTATGAAATCACAAAAAAAAGCTATAAATAGCTTGATAATTCAAATTGGGTTCTAATATAGAAACCTTATATTTTTGTAGATGTTACTAGTGTATTAGCATCTTGGTCTTGGAGAAGGAAATATATATAATCTCTCATATATGAGTTTTGAATTAAAAATAAATATTTAAATGAGTGTATTGTGTTGGGATAAAAGGATTTTATAAAAATATTTACTAAATAAAATCTATTTTATCAAAGAAAGAAAAGTTCATGTATATTAGAACAAAACAAAGATTCATCTTTTAATCAATAAATGACAACACAAGGTTACTCATCTTAATAAATTTATAATTTTCTAGTGATTGATTGAAATATTTTAAAAATAAATAAATAAGCTATAATATAATGAAGCTTCAAATAGTATTTTTGGTGTTATAGATGGTGGCATGTCTCCTAGAGAGATAAACTTCTTCTAGATCCACCTCTAAAACAATTAGAACTTGTTGTTGATGATAATAAGATATGGAATTTCTACATTTGGGAATTAGATATGACTTGGAAGATGTAGGTAGCTCATGGTCTCCAGCTATACATGGTAAACAAAGCTAAATTGATGCCAAAATGTAGCTATCTCAAGCACCCTAAACACCATCACTATGATTCACTACAATGTTCATATATTCCAATGCACCTTAAGGTGAACAAGAAAGGAGAAACCAAGAGAACCTCGATACAATCTAACATTAACAAAATGGATAAATAATTTAGTTCTATACTTAAAATATAGGAGCTAATATTCTTAAGTGAATTTGGATTTTAAAGATGAAATCAAATTATAAGGTCAAGTGATTTTTTATTAGGAGATTGGATTTGAAATGGATGATAGTCTAGATTAAGGATAAGGTCCGTAGATGTTGAAAACTTTGGGTGATGACGAAAGGACAATATGATGTATGGACTAGATTGAGACCAAGTAACCAAATTTTGATGTTTAAGTGATGCTTTTTTATTATTAAGGATGGAGAATGGATGTATGGTTGAGATGGATCTAGATGGATAATTTTTAAATGATTCTAGGATGAGGGATGCTTACCTGATGAAAATTTAATAAAATTAGGATGTGATCTGATTAGGATACATGAAAATCCAAATGATCATTTAAAATTATTGAATGTCGTGCATTAGTAATGTATAAAAAATAAAGAAAACAAGAGACAACATTTATGTCTAGATTCTTCACCACTTGAAAACTTAAGAATTCCACGGAACATAAATAAATTTAAATGCAAAATTGGAACATAGACTAGGTTTTGTACATATTGTTGCACGTATATATATTCAATCTAGCTCATGTATATAGGTGGAGTTGAACAAATATTTAAATTCAAAGATTTGAAAGTGAAAGTTTAACAATTCCATGTGTCAAACATAAAAATTTACAATCAAGGAATCTAGAGAGATGATATAAAGGAATTTCTAGAGAGATTCTCAAGAGTGAAGGTTTAAAAGAATGAACCATGTCCAACATGTAAAAATGCAATTGGAAATTTAGATGATTTAAAGGAATTTAGGCAAAATGTAAATTAAAACATTTTTAAAGTCACTGGGTTTTGTAGATCAAGCATATATATGATCTAACATACATGTCACATTCTAAAAAAAAAACCATTCTAAATCATGTCACATGTCCAATCAATACAAATATATAAATTATCTAGATTTGGAGTCATAAATGTGTACACATGTATCCAAAAAACAACTTAAAGCTCCTGGTACATAAAATCTGGATCCTCTCTATCTTTAATTATCTCTAAAATCTTCTCATGATCTTCAATAGGCAACCTCCACTTTTGTTTGGCACGTCCTCTTTTAGGTAAAGTTTCTAAATTTATTTTTGTTGCCAAAACTAAGTGACTATAATGTAGAACCTTTTGTCCTGGCCTATAATCAACAAATATAATACCATTTTTATCTATCTTTATTTGCTGATAATATGTGCCTTCAATAACGACTGATCCAATGGGATACTCTTGTCCATCACCATCTGTCATCGATTTGAACAATTTGCTTTTTGGTTGTGTACATCTTAGTAGATAGTAATCTACACCTTCCGCATTTTCAGGATCTGCAACTATAGCGAAAATATCTCCTGTACACACACCACATATTTACATATTTAAGTAAATTATACATTTAAAAGTTGTAAAAATTTATATTTTATATTTGAAACTTACTTAAACATAGATATATATATATATATATATATATAAATTTAAATCTTGATTTTAACTAAATTAATCAATTTGGACATACCTATAACAACTAAATCAGATACACGTTCGTAATCAGCTGAATATAGTGGATCATAGACATCAACATTGTCATCTTCAACAAAAGGAGGCATTGATATTAATTGTTTCATTTCCCATTGTGAAACATACCCATCTCTAATATTCTCACATTGATCAATATTTGCATTGTCCTCAATGCAATCAATACAAAAACATGATTTTTCTCTCACATTCATTGCATAAGGCCTACTACTCCCCGTTGTCATGATTTGATGTAGATTTCTAATACCATGAATTGCTTGACAATTATAAGGATTTGATCGATCAATATCTGTTTAAATTCAAACTTGAAAATTCAATTTGAAATCATGTATGTACTTGAACTTTGAAATTCAAATTTTTAAAACAAATTTTGACTAGACATACATACCTGTAACTTCCCAAAAATACCGTGTGTTGTATGTTGAGTCGCGAGCAGAAAAATGACTTTTGCACCATTCAACAATTTCGTTTGCATTCCGTATGGCATTACCTACAAGTTACAGACAAGTTGGCACAATTTGTCACCTATTACTTTCAAAGAACTTAAAAGAAAATTTAATTTAGTTAAATTAAATATATATATACATATCTAATCTTTTAAAAAGTATGAAGCTAAATTGGACATACCAGCAAGTTCATGTTGATGAAGTGCACGCTTCACACATGCTCCTGCTCCATCGTGCTCTCCTTTTCCATGTCCACTCTCATAAAAATTCCACAAAAATTTGGTGTTGCGTCTAGCATGTTGACTACATAACCAAACAAAGGCTTTTGCAGACTTAAATTGTCCTGTGAAGTTACAAATAATTAAACACTTGAAAACCTTGAATTATCTTCAAAAAACAATTTAAGTCTCAAAGTTTTAAAAGTAAATATAAATTAATTAAAAATAATTTAAAAACCAATGTACTTACCAGCACATCCATCAGACCATATCCAATGTTGTTCTTGATTTATGCCACGTCGTCTTAGGTCTTCAAAAAACATTTTGAAACAATGAGCTACATAGCTTCTATCATGATTCGTATCATCACTGATATAAAAGTGAACCTCTTTGATGATAATTCTATCATCTTTGCTACTTTGTATTCCATCAACCGCTAACTTTGCATGCCTGTAACAAACTTGCACGAAGATTGCAACTTGCTCTGAGTGATAATATTGACTTTGAATCTCAGTTTGAGGACTAAATGTATAGTTCCCAGAGAAATCTACAATAGAGAGAATACAACCTGGTGGAAGATAATTCTTTGAATAACGAAATTGCTTAGATTGCCATCTTGCACCATGACAATGTTGGATATGTGGATATATGATATTGCAAAATTTACTCATGAATTCATTGTAAGGCAATCCACTCTCTTTGAGAACAATTTTTTTCGCCTCAACTCCTGACTTCATTAAGTATGTATCATATTCAAATCTCTTCCAAGTAACTTGCATTTCATTATTGTCAACATGTAAAAGATTCTTCAAATCTCCACAATCATTACATACATTTTTTATACACTGAACATTGAATTCATCTGAATTTCTGATTTTTCACATAGAAGAGACTTCACAAATTGTGTTGTGCTTCCAGGGATGGCTAAATTTTGATCAATTGTTGCCATAACTTTTCTATATGATTGTAGGTGTAGATCAAATTCAACATGATTTCGACAACAACAAGTTTCACGTACTTTATTTATACGTACAAATGATGGTCGTAGTGTTTCAAACATCCTTTGACAAATCTTCCCATCATAAATTTTGTGGGTATGCCTGGAGAGACACCCTCAACAACCGGCAGCTTTTTGATAATACCTGCAAACTCCTATCCCAAGAGGTGAAGAACAACAAAAGCTTTGGCAAGGATACTACGCTCATGCTCGCACAGATTCAAGAGATGAAGCATATTGTCTGGATGGAAGGAGATAAAGGCTGGACTGCCTGGATAGATAAAGTGGAAGACGTCCTCTACTAGCCCTGTTGTTTGATGATGGTTTGATGTGCCTCTTTTTAGCGTTTGTAACGAAAATGTAATTTTGTTGCGACTGTTTTTGCCCCTTTTTCTGGCTGAACTGGTCGTACTCTGATTCTCTCTGTAACTATTGTGATTACCTTATATTTAATATAAAATACATAAATATTTCTTAAATAAAAAAAAAGAACTCTCATTTGTCAAAAATAGAATTATTAATAAACATGTGGTGCCTATAGTTCCCTTGGTAGGAACTAATAATAAAACAAGAAAGAGATATAATAAAATATATGTATAATAAAAATTCAAATATTAAGAATTAAGATATATGAAGATATAAAATATATAATAAAACAAAAGAGATGTTTTTGCAAAAGTTAAAAAGGTTAAAAAAATTGATATAATTACAAAAAAAAATAAAAAATTAAGAATTCCATATAGTTGATTCCCATGTTTGACACATGGTTTGAAAAATACATAGAAAATATGGAGGCCTTTTCATATTATATTCAGTACACGTTCAATTAAACCTAATTTGACCAAATTGCTTTACAATTTTCTCTTTCAAAATTTGGTAAATTAATAAATTTTAAATTATTATAATTCTCTTCACTATAGATTTTACACAAAGGTTTGTACTCTTCTATAAAATTTTCATGTAGTTAATTTATGATAAATTTTATTTTATGTGTAAAAATGTAAGTATAGTTCAATTTCTAGATGATTTTGATGGGAATAGATTTTGTAAGCATGATGATTTAATAAAAAGATTTATTTTTAAATATGTAATTATTAAATATACTAGTCTATATATCTCAATATTAATTTATATAATATACTAGAGGGAAATCTCCATTAGTGATGTACTCAGGAAAGCACAATTGTGTGCCCTATGTTACAAAATGACAAAGTATTTTATCACTTATGTTTGAATATCTACCGAGTATATATAATTTGTAAATAGAAAATAGTTGCACACCAAATTAAAGCAAGAATCCATTATAAAAATTAAACAACTCCCATAGGTTATCCCATTCAATTCCCATTCAAAACTACTAAGGCGAGTTTTCAAAAAGTAAATATTAAATTTGTTAATAATTAATTTAAATTTATTTAGGTATTGTTTTTTATTTTATAATATATTTGTTATATGTTAAAAAATTTATTCTATATGTTTAGGATTTATATGATATTATTTTATATAAAAATTGATTATATTTTATTTTTTTTATTTTATATAAATTTTTCTAATAAATATGTATGCTTTCATAATAAGTAAATAATTTTATTAATTTTTTTATAATTTTTTAATTATTTATGCAAAATCATTTAAAATATTTAATGAATTTTAATTTTTTGAGAAAATGGAAAATATAAAAAATATATTTAAATTTGTCACTTTATCTTAAATAGTTTTACATAAATAATTTAAAAAATATTGAAATATAAAAACTTAACCCATATAAAATTATACATGAAATAATAATAATAAGAAATTTAACAATAAAAATATTAAAAATGTATTGAAATTTATCTTCTTTCAAAATATTTATCTTAAATAATTTTGCATAAATAATTAAAATGAAATTTTCTAAAAAATGAAAAATATAAAAATTTAGAAAAAATAAATAAATTTACCTTCCTTCTATATATTTATCTTATAAAATAAATTTTAACTATAATAATTAAACAATCAATATATCTTCCTCCTAAACATTTATCTAAACAAATAAAATGAATCAATATTAACTAGAATAATGAATTAATAAATATTTATCTTAAATAGTTGATTTCAAATATCAAGTTATTTAAAAAATAGTTATTATTTTATTATAAATTAATAGTTTCTATCTTTAATTTTTTCATAATTTTTGCATCTTGAGAAGTGGCAAAAAAAAGTCAATAAAATTGCAAAATAAAAATGAGTTATATGAATGATATTGCAATTATTATAAATTAACATTTTTAACTTTAACTTTGTCATAATTTTTGCATCTCAAATGTACAAATATTTGTTGAGAAGTGGAAAAAAAAAAGCCAATAAAATTGCAAAATAAAAATGAGTTATAGAAATATATTTATGAATGATATTGTAATTATTATAAATTAACATTTCTAACTTTAACTTTGCCATAATTTGTGCAAATATTAGTTGAGAAGTGGCCAAAAAAAAGCCTCAAAAAAAGCCTCAAAAAAAGCCAATGAAATTGCAAAATAAAAATATTATACTCAATTCCGCATAATCCACCCTTATCACCTAAAATTGTTTAGCCAATAATATTCAAAACATTAATAACTAGTTAGGATCTGGCGGTGTCTATAGTTGCTTTGACAGGAACTAATAAAAATCATATAAAAAATTTATTTATAAAAATAGCGATAGAAGAATGGGGAATGTGATTGATTGTATAAAATAGATGAGTTAAGATCTTATAAACGTTGATATTTCGGCAGAAGGATAGAGTTAGTTTTAAAGAACTGGCATAGCTAATTATTATAAGAAATGTAACGGTTTATGTTATAAGTATGGTTTTTTTATAAAGGTTTATTAAGGTTAGTGATGAATATTTTTCTTTTTGGTAAGACTGGAAAATTGTATTTTTCAAAATAGATTGGTTGTATGTATGGATTTTTTATTTAGTCTATAATTTTAAAATATTTATATAATTTATAAAATTATTATTCGTCTTTAATAACATAAGAATTGAATAAGAATTGTATTATTATTTTGTGAACAGTTAATTTTTTTAAAATAGTGAAAAAGATTAATATATAAATTAATAAGGTAAAAAAATTTCTAAATAAAATACTATATATTATATGTTTTGTTTTTTATTTACTTCAAATTTTGTATACACCATTTCTATTATAGAGTGTATACAAATAATAATTGCATTATCTATACTAGAGGCAAAGTACATGGCAGTGATTTAACATGTAAGGAAGTAATATGACTACAAAGGTTGTACTCTATTGATTTGATGCAAAAAATGATAAAGCTTTACATTGATAGTCAAAGTGCAATATATTTGGTCAAGATAAATGGTTGAAAGTAAATGAGTATTGTTGGAAAAAGTTGATATAAAAAATAATGTTACTAATTTATTAACAAAGGTTATGAGTATAAAAGTAATTTCTTGGTGCAAGGAATCAATGCGCATAATTGTCCACAACAGTTGACACTGCAAAAATTTGGTCATTATGGAAAGTATTTAAGAGTGAGAGATCATTGAATAAGTATTGTATGTTTCTCATATTTAATAATTGAGATGAGATTAATTAATTGGAAAAAAAAAATCCTATATTTTAAGGTACTCCCGGTTATTTTTTTGCATGATTTATACAATGTCTCAAACCATTTTTAATGTCCTTATGTATATTTGTAAATGCTTAAAGATGAAGCAAGAAATTCATTATTGTAATGATAATTGATTGATTTTTTGTCAATAATGATTTTTTTTTTTTTTTATCAATAATGAAAAATTTTACTAAATTTTTTAGCAAAGAGTTTTTCAATATAAACCCGAGGTTATTCACTGATTATAAATAAATAAATAAATAAACAGTGACAAATCCAATTCAGATCCTTCCATATCTAATAGAAGTGTCCTCACCTGTTTAAACAGTAAATTATTCACTCAGTATAAATTAATTAATTAAAAAACAGTGACAAATCCAATTCAGATCCTCGCATAGCTGATAGGAGTGTCCTCCACTGTTTAAACAGTAAATTATAAGATAATATCCCAAACAAGAATCTCCTAGGAATAAAATGATATCATATGTATTTTAAAACAGTAATTTTTAACCATCGTGATGTATATTTCAACAGAAATGACTCGTGAGAATCAATGCAAAGTTGTCATGTAATCAAATTTAGTAAGGGCAATTACATACAGTAAAGAAAGCTCTATAAATAACCAAATAGTACTACTCTTGTTTACTAGGGGTCTACCAGGAGAGATCGTGCATTAGAAATCTATTTAGAAGAAAAAAATTAACATCATTTATTTATTTCATACGATGGAATCCATTGGGAAGCAAATAGAAAAATCAAAACCTTTTACATTATGTAAGAAGAAATATCCATATTTATTAGGTAGGTACCTGCTTTATCAGACTGGAAAAGCATCCTGTTGCTTCTGTTTTATTGCTACTGTCCTTGCAGAAATAAGATCTCTAAAGACGTAAAGCAAAACCCACTTAGGCTAAAAGTTTCTCATGATCTTAAAGATATTCAGGGTTCAGGTACTGCTTTAGCTGTGGAGGTACCGGTTAACTCGACATCCTTATTTTCAACCAGTCCACAGCAACCGGATTTCCACCACTTCCACAATCACCAACAAGGACAACAGTACTTCAAGTACGGAAGACAACAAATGCACTCCAATATACAGTCCCAGAAACTCATGGTTAATGAGAAAAAAATGTTACAGTTTGTTTCACTGCTTCACAAATTAAAATGATTAGAGTCTTCAATGTATTTTTATTGCTTGTAATTATTTCAATGGTGTGTTTGTAAGTAGGGTTTTTTTCTCTTCCAACCAAGAATGTCACAGTTTGAACAGGTCCAGCCCAATTGTTTTGGCCCCCTACGCACTAACTGGATGGATCTCAGAAACAGCATCATTAAAGGTAAAAAAATATACCATCAAATCTTCCTGCTTTAAAGTTGAAAATAACAAGACACACACGACCCATTACATCAAAGTTTCAAGAATATGTCTTTGTCACTATGATAATGGAATTTTGAAGGAAACTTAACATAAAAATCTGTAAGAAATGAATTTTTAAGTTAATATTGAGATAAAGAGTTATAGTAGAATAGGGATTTTATGTTGGATCATCTATCTAATAAATAGAGTTAGACATATTTGATCTATTTAATGAATAAAACTTCATGAAGAATATTGATTTGTTTTGAAGAGGCTGTAAAATCTTTCATGGATCTCATAATACATAGGTCATCTAAATACATAATATTCTTTTGATTGTAGTTCGTTGTTGCAAAGTTAAAAAATGTACTATTCCACTAGAATAAAGTGTTTTGACTCCACATAAAGATGATGACAACATACCCACCCAAAGGAAAGGATAGCATATAGCACTAGTCTTTTCACATTGCAAATTTAATTCATTCCACCTGATTCATATATTTGTTTAGGAAATTTTCTTATTAGACCATCTTAATAAAGATTATATAGCATCCTGACAAAAAAAAATGATATGTATTTATATTTATTATTATGTGAAATTTATAATAATCCTTAATAGTTGTATTGGGGAGTGACCTTGTGTCCTCCTACCTTTTTTTTTGTGAATATGTGTATTATATTTTGATCTTTAATTAATATAAATGCATATTCATCAACAAAAAAAAAAGTGATGTCAATTTCTATTTAGTTTTGGACCCATTTTGAGAGTGTCTTAATACAATTACATACCAACATGTTGCATGCTTTTGTACTAAGCTTGGACCATTCTACAATCTCAATCCATTCTCATTTAATCTTACACACATTTCCATACATTTATCCTTATCCCAACCTATGTGCTTTTTTCCACATATTCATGTCATTTACTAGTCCTAATTTTTATGCATTCGTTTCTCATCCCAAGATTCAACATTCCTTATTTGGGCCACTTTCGTCATGCATGGGGGTGATACCACATGACATGGATTAGATTGAAATTTTTAAATATTTAAAATTTAAATTAATGACTCCCACCTACAAGAGATCATGACTTGTGATGATCCTTCCTACAAGAGATTATGTCAATAAAAAAATTATAAAAACATATCAATTGAATATAAAAACTTGGAAATTGTAAATTAATAGATTTGCATTAATAAATTGTTTGTCTCTTTGAGGCAAAAACGTACTTTGAGTAGCACTAAATATAATATAGATCATGGTAACTAAAACAATAGCCTATGATCTATGTTCGTATTGATTGTAATAGATATAGCTAATGTTTTCCAAGCATATGAGCTTGCTCAAAATATCTCAAGGGAAATGACTTACAAATAATATGTGTCTAAAGACTTAATTAAAATAAAGAAAGAGTTAGGACTAAGGGGTCCTAACATCCCCTCCCCCTTGCAAAGCTTCATCCTCAAAGCTAAAGGAAAGGAAATTGCTACTTGGTGAATTGGTTCCCAAGTTGGATCTTCAAGGTGCTTGACATGCCACTAGATAATGACTTTACTAATTGTGTAGTTGCAAAGCTAGTAGGATCATGTATCTATAACTATTACGAGTTAGAGAATAATGCATTCTTTTGTTTCAAGCTCAAGAAGAATAGTTTGAGTAGTGAATTGTTCCAGCCCGAAACTTTCTTCTAACAAGAGAGTGGAAGATAAGATTAACACAAGAATAAGGTAGAATTATAGCTTGTAAGAAATGAGAACAATCCATTAAATAATTTTCTAAGGACCATAGAACTAAGGAGAAAATAGAGGAAACCCATATTAGTAGGTTGGAAGATAGGTTTAGAACACATTAATCTACTTACTCCTTCATGTGATTATGATTCATGCAGAGGTTTACATAAAGGATCTAAATAATACTTTCTCATGCATTGAGAGTAATATCCACTACATGAACAAGAGAACTAACGAGAATGCAAGAGAGAAAATAAAATGGTTTCTACCCATAAAATTATTTGATATGGAGATATTTTTATGGCTATGTGATATGATGTGTTGTAAAACCATTTAGTAAAAGGTAACCACTTGACCCAATTCTATTATTATTGAAAGAAAAAATATCAAATATATGTTTCGAATAAATTACTGATGATCTTAGTTTGACCATCTATTTTTGGATGATATCTATATCTTATCTTCAAAGTTGTGTTTTCTTTCTTGGATAATTCTTTCAAAAAATGGCTTGTAAATACATCACAATCAAAGACTATAGAAAAGTGAATGCCATGAAGATGAAAATATGCCCAAGGAAAATTTGGGCTATGGTGGCAAAGGTGTAGGTATAGGCAGAGGCACATAAGTAGACATATTTAAGGAGGTGATCCACCACCACTAGTCTGAATTATTTGCCACTATAATTGGGAAGTCTTTCAATGAGATTCATGGAAATATCTCTCAAAATTTAATAAGAATAGGTAACTGTTGAAGTATGAAGTTTTCATCATTTTTCCCTTATGATGTTGGTATGTATCACATTCAACAAAAAAATTCCTAATATCCACCTTAAGCTCATGCCAAAATAGATTATGATGCATCCACTCGTAGGTTTTCATTTTGTGCTGTAGAAAAATGGCCCCTTGTAATTTTCATGGCCTTTTAGGTCTTGTTTCATGGTATTTGATATATTTTTCTTTGATTTTATGTTGTGACATGGCTTGAACATGCATATTTAGGTACTAAAATTCAAATAACGATGTCTTGTGAAACTGTTGTATGACATTTCTACATTCTTCTAGACTCTATTTATTGTAATTCACCTAAAAAATCACCTTTTATTCATTATCAAGTCCTATTTTGAAGTGTTGTAAAGTCTTGTAACAATATTTCATGCTTTTCTAGGCATAACTTCACTATTTATCCCTTTCTCATGCTCTATTTGACCCCTTTATGCCCTCATATGTCTTAATTAAGTGTATTTTTGAATGTTAACCTGAAAAATAACATTAAATACAACTTAATTCCCAACACCTATTTTCAAGTCCTAGGTGGGACCCATTCACCATGGGTGGCGAATGAGTCCCCCTTGGCTCCAAATTCAAAATTCTTAAATTTTCCTTTCGGGTTTTTATTCAAAAACACTTGATGTTAGTCTGTGATGAGGTACAAACTGTTAACTAAGGCACAAGTGTGTATAAATATGTGATTTTCACCTCATTTTACATCTCCTCATTTAGTCAAGCATTCCATCTCACATTTCAAGCATTCAAGCATCTTACAACATCAATTCAAGCAATATTCAAGCACTTTGGAGCATCCATTGACATTACTTCAGATTTGAATTATCAAGGGTTTGGTAAGTTGATAGCTATTGCATGTTATTAGTTTATCATTCTCTTTCATTTCATTGTTTCATTAAGGGTTTGATTACCAAAAGTGGGGTTTGACCAAGGCAAACCCCTATTTGCTAACCCTCAACCATTTTCCCCTATTACATGTGTGTTTGTAGACCTAGGTATGCAGATTTAACAAGATTTTTGGTGTTGAATATTGGTAAACAAGTCAAGTAGGTGCTTCAAGTCAACTCAATCATATTTCAAGCTTGGAGAAGGTTTTTTGTCTATTTCCTACAGAATTGACTTTGGCAACCCGACAATCAAAGATTTCTAAATCTGGTGTTGCAGAGTTGTCTCCTAATTTTTTAGAAATTTGGGAGAGGATTGATTCACCACTAGTGGAAAATGAGTCCCACCTTAGGAATGAAAATCTGAATTTTGTCAGATTCCAAATCTCGATAGTCAGAAACCAGTTTCTAACAAATTTTCACCAGTAGGAGGACTATTTTGCCACCCTGGGAAAATGAGTCCCACTATGAAATTTCAGTGATTTCAGTCAGCATCCACAACATTCCAGATTCATAAAAAATTGGCTAGGTGCACTCTGTTTCATCTCATTTATTTTTGTTTTGCATTATTTATTCATCTAGTTCATTGTTTGCATATCACAGTGTGTTTTCAACCATAGTTTAAATCTTAGTTTTACATTCAAATTCACTCATATAGATCACTCAATTGCATTTATTTTACTTCATTTATCTTAGAAAACATCACACATAACATAATTTGAATGAACCCTTAGCAGTTTTCGGCCCTATATCTCTCCTTTAAGGTGAAAAACCCTAGAAGAGCTAGAGTTGTCCATAGGAAACCCAAAAATCTATAGTTCACATTTAACCTTAAATGATTAGTAGAGGGAGAGGCATACAATTCATGAATTATTTTAGGATGCATGGGTGATCCCACAATATTGGTTTACAATTTTTGGCCAAACTGGGCACTGGACTGATTTTTTCTAAATAAATCTCCACTTTCGGGCACCTATAGCTCAGCTAAACCATGAGTAATTTGAAAAATGATGAAAACTAGTGATTTGTGAAATTTTGTCTGTAGATTCTAAATATAATTTTTTCAAAAATTTTAGAATTAGATTGCACTTCTTTTTCTGTCTCCTTCAAAAACAAGTTTTTTTTTTTTTTGTAAACAACACAACTATTTTTCCATGAAGGATAAAATTCTTATTTTTTTAAATTTAGAATTTTAACTACAATATCTAGTTCTTCCAATTGGTTTCATAATACATTGGTCATCTAAATACATAATATTCGTTTGATTCTAGTTCACTATTGCAAAGTTCAAAAATGTACTATTCCATTGGAATAAAGTGTTTTAACTCCATATAAAGATGATAGCATACCCACCCAAAGGAAAGGATAGCATATAGCACCACTATTTTCACATTGCAAATTTAATTCATTCCACCCAATTCATATATTTGTTTAGGAAATTTTCTTATTAGACCATCTTAATAAAGATTATATAACATCACAAAAAAAAAATTATATCTATTTATATTTATTATTATTTGAAATTTATAGTAAATATTTAATAGTTGTATTGGGGAGTGACCTTGTGTCCTCCTACCCTTTTTTTGTGAATATGTGTATTATATTTTGATCTTTAATTAATAGAAATGCATATTCATAAAAAAAAATGATGTCAATTTCTATTTAGTTTTGGACCCATTTTGAGAGTGTCTTAATACAATTACATACCAACATGTGGCATTCTTTTGTGCTAAGATTGGACCCTTCTACAATCTCAATCCATTCTCATTTGATCTTACACACATTTCCATACATTTATCTTTATCCCAACCTATGTGTTTTTTTCCACATATTCATGTCATTTACTAGCCCTAATTTTTATGCATTCATTTCTCATCCCAAGATTCAACATTCCTTATTTGGGTCACTTTTGTGATTCATGGGGGTGATCCCACATGACATGGATTAGATTGAAATTTTTAAATATTTAAAATTTAAATTATTGACTCCCACCTACAAGAGATCATGACTTGTGATGATCCTTCCTACAAGAGATTATGTCAATAGAAAAATTATGAAAACATATAAATTGAATATAAAAACTTGGAAATTGTAAATTAATAGATTTGCATTAATAAATTATTTGTCTCTTTGAGGCAAAAACCTACTTTGAGTAGCACTAAATATAATATAGATCATGGTAACTAAAACAATAGCCTATGATCTATGTTCGTACTGATTGTAATAGAGATAGCTAATGTTTTCCAAGCATATGAGCTTAGTCAAAATATCTCAAGGGAAATGAAATACAAATAATATGTGTCTAAATACTTAATTAAAATAAAGAAAGAGTTAGGACTAAGGGGTCCTAACATCCCCTCCCCCTTGCAAAGCTTCATCCTCAAAGCTAAAGGAAAGGAAATTTCTACTTGGTGTATTGGTTCCAAAGTCGGATCTTCAAGGTGCTTGACATGCCACTACATAATGACTTTACTAATTGTGTAGTTGTAAAGATAGTAGGATCATGTATCTAGAAATATTACAAGTTAGAGAATAATGGATGCTTATGTTTCAAGCTCAAGAAGAATAGTTTGAGTAGTGAATTGTTGGCCCAACAGTTTCTTCAAACAAGAGACATGGAAGATAAGATTAACACAAGAAGAAGGTATAATTTATAACTTGTAAGCAATGAGAAAAAAAAAAAATTAATAATTTTGTAAGGACCATAGAACCAAGGAGAAAATAGAGGAAACCCATATTAGTAGGTTGGAAGATAGGTTTAGAACAAGTTGATTTACTTACTCCTTCATGTGATTATGATTCATGCAGAGGTTTTCATAAAGGATCTAAAGATTACTTTCTCATGCATTGAGGGTAATATCCACTACATGAACATGAGAACTAACGAGAATGCAAGAGAGAAAATAAAATGGTTTCTATCCATAAAATTATTTGATATGGAGATATTTTTATGGCTATGTGATATGATGTGTTGTAAAACCATTTAGTAAAAGGTAACCACTTGACCCAATGCTATTATTATTGAAAGAAAAAATGTCAAATATATGTTTCCAATAAATTATTCATGATCCTAGTTTGACCATCTATTTTTGGACATGATATCTATATCTTATCTTCAAAGTTGTGTTTTCTTTGTTGGATAATTCTTTCAAAAAATGGCTTGTAAATACAACATCACAATCAAAGACTATAGAAAAGGGAATTCCATGAGGAAGAAAATATGGTCAAAGAAGGTTTGGGCTATGGTGTAAAAGGTGTAGGTATAGGAAAAGTAACATAAATGGACATATTTAGGGAGGTGATCCATCACCAATAGTCTGAATTATTTGCCACTCTAATTGGGAAGTCCTTCAATGAGATTCATGGAAATATCTCTCAAAATTTAGTAAGAACAGGTAATTGTTGGATTAAGTTTGAAGTTTCCATAATTTTTCCCTTATGATGTTGGTATTTATTACATTCAACAAAAAATTTCCTAATATCCACCTTAAGCTCATGCCAATATAAACTATGATGCATCCACTCGTAGGTTTTCATTTAACCTTAAATGACTAGTAGAGGGAGAGGCATACAATTCATGAATAATTTTAGGATGCATAATAGAGTTTGGAATTTCAAATAGGCATCCTTTATATTATAAATATCAGTCATTCTAGTAGTTGTTTGGGGATGAAGTGGAGTCAACACAAATTTGGGTATTGAGACGTTGTGTGGGATACTCCAAGTGTAGTGTCACAAAATGTCATCATTTACATTTTCACACTTAATTTGGGAATGATTAACATTAAAATGGACCTAATGTCACCTTGATCTAATGTTGTAATGTATTTTCTACATTCACATTGGATTTAGAGCGGCCCTCTTAAGCTAAATTGACCTAACTTTGCCTTAATTTAATGTTGTAAAGTGTATTTATTTGCACCTTCAAATTAAGTTTTGGGCCCTTGTAAACAAAATGAACCTAATTGTATCTTATTTAGGGTGTTTTAAAGTGTTGTACCACACTTTCACACTAATCCAGGGTTTCATTAATAAAGTGGATTCTTCATGTCTTAATTGGCCTAATTTTGCATCCACAAGCCTTAATTAATGCATCTTTCTAAGGATAATCCTAACATAAACCAACATCCAATCATAATTCATGTGTTTTTAGGTTGTGTGGCCTAGATTTAGTGATCTGGAACTCATACACCACCTTGGGCGTATGAGTCTCATCTAGGTTTTTTGGTCCCCATCCTGATTTGAGATCATTCTAAGCATTTTTGAAAAATGTGTCCCATAGTTAAGCCTAATGGGACTCAGACACCACTTGTGGTGTATGAATCCAATGTGGCCCCAAAAAATAAGTAATTGAAATTATTGGCGTGTTATTTTCCTCCTACATATGATGTCAGCTTGTAGTGTTGTAATTTTGGGAAGTTCAACATAAATAAGTATAAATACAAGTTCATTTCACTCATTTTCACCTAAGAATTTCAAGAGAGAATGACTTATAGAAAAATTGAGTTTACAAGAGTCTTCAAGAGTTTACAAGACTTCACGAAAGTATTCAAGAGCATGTTTAAATCATTCAAGGGTAGAACTCTTCATCAATTGTTGTAGCAATTCAAGATCCATCATCATGTCAAGGTTATCAAGCATCAAGCATGTTGTTGAGCTAGTGTTGTGATGTTTCATTGTTCTACACTTATTTCAAAATCTGGATCTACATCCTTCATGACCATTTCATGTTAGATTGATGATTTAAAAGAAATCATTCAAGATATCATTATTCATGTCTCATGTTCCATGTTTCATGTTTCATGTCCTTATTTCATTATCTCATCATTTGGTTTAATTACCTAAAATGGGTTTGGCTAAGGAAAGCCCCCATTCCCTAACAATCAACAAGTTTCTCTTCTCTTTGGTGTGTGATTGCAGATCTAGGTGTCTTAGAGCTTGAATATCCCTATAATATTAGGTTGCAATGTTGAAGAAAGTCATCAAGTTTTCACAAGGTTGTCATGGTCACAAAAAGTCACCTATAAGTTACAAATCAAGGTTTCGGACCTAGAAACAAAGTGTGACAGGAAGAGCAAAGTTAGGAGAGTAGATTCAGGTTTTAACCCTTTGAAAAATCATACTTGGACTGATATGCCACCTTGAGTGTATGAGTCCCAGTACTTCCATTTTATGTGTTTCAGGACATTCAGATTAACTATTGTCAGATTCTAGTTTTGGCACATAAAACCTAGTCTAGAACTAAATCACCTAGATTGGCATATGAGTCCTAGTGAGCATCAAACAAAAAAAAATTTAGGGTTTTTGAGCTTGTTTTGAACTCATCACTCTTCTAGGTGCACCTTTGATCATTTCTAGTTTGATATCTTGATTTTTAGTTTCATTCTCTAGGTCATTTGGTTAGGTTTTGCATGGTAATTTGCATCTTGCATTCATTTCTTGTTTTTCCAAGCCCAAGCTTGGTGGTGAACCCTCTTATTATCTCTAATCAAAACCCTAGAATACCTTATTGGAAGATCTATTTCCCCCTTTCTATCTTCGAATTGAGATCTCTGAGGTTTCCTTGAGTGTAACAAGTGTGAAATAGGAACCCCACCCTTGTGCTCCATTCTTCAAAGGTGGGGTGTACTATTTTTGTTGCTACACTCCTAGAGCTAATTTTATTTGGGTATTTTCAACCCTTAGGGTTATATTTTCCTTGGGCGTCCAATCCATAGGGTTGGACTTACATGTCAGTGCCTATAGATGTGTTTTTTGCAAATTCAAAACAAAATGACACAATGTTGAGTGTAATCTCTATTAGGTTTGCACATCTTTCAATGCCAAGTTAAAAAATAACAATGTAATATTAAGCTCTCTTTTAGGTTTCCAAGCATATATTTTTTATGTTTCAATAATGTTAAGGTTTTGATATTTAATTTCTTTTGCTAGTGTCTCAATTTTTGTCAAAAACCTACAAATGGTATTTTTGGCTTCATTTTTTACCATTCTTCAAAATTTGAAAAAAATTACATTTTTAGAAACTAAACTCTATTTTATACGTGCAATCAATTTTTTTATTAGTTTCCACAAAAATTAAAGGAACACCACCTTAATTCTTGTCTTTTAGGATGTGCCCACTTTGAAAATTATTAAAAAATATCATATATTCATTAAAAACTTAGTAAAAAAAACAAGCATAGACTACATGGTGTTAATTAAATTTTCAATGCAACAATTTTTGAAATACTAAAAATGGTTAATACTTCAGGTGGGAAAACTACATGCCATGTTATGTTTTTTTAATAAAAGCACAAGCACTTTGTTTGGCCCCTATTTGAACCCCTTAATCTCCAATAGTTAAAAAAATAGTATTTTAGAAAGTAGATTTAGAGCACTACAACTCTTTTCCTTGTTGCATCTTCAAATTTTGAGCGTAGCTATCTTCAATTTCTCATCCAAGATCAATTTTTTCTGGTGTAAAAAAAAAGTGGCCACTTAAGACCCACTTTTGATCCTTCATTTCCTTGCATTTACCCTAACCTATGTAGTGACTCCTTTGGAGCCTAGTCCTAGTGTAGAGTAGGAAAATTTACTCCTTTACATTTTCACACTATGTTTAGGTCCCTTAATTAATTGGACTTAATTAAGCTTCTAATTGCCTAAATTATGCATTCCTAAGCCTAATTATTCTTGTTTTCTGAAAGGGAAACAAAAATTATACAAATTCTAACATTATTTTAAACACCTTGGAAATTGTGTGTCTTGGATTTAGGTCCCAAGATGCATTCACCCAAGGGCGAATGGGTCATTCTTATGTGCCAAGACCCAATTTTTAATATGTTTTTTAATGGAATTTTAATAATTCAAATTCAAGTTTCAAATGTTGGCTTGTGGAATCTAATTTTTGGGAAATTCTAGATAATCACCTATAAATACATAGTTATTTTATCAATTCAAATCTAACAGACTTTATGAGAGAAATCCTATAGAAAATACTATTGTTATGAGAGAAAATTTATCAAGAATCTACAACAACATTCAAGATCATATCATCATGTCAAGATTCATGTGTGTTCATATTATGTTTTGGAGCTAAGATTGCGATGTAGTTTTCAAGAATTCAAGCAAGCATACAAGCATCAAATCAAGCTATCATTCAAGCCAATTCATGCAAGATCCAATCCTTAGAGAGATGTGTTGGACTTCAGTCCTCTAAGGGAAACCATTAAGGGTTTGGTGAGTTGTGACATAACATTGTTCATTCATCATTCCTTACATTTGTTATTATTTTTCATCATCAAGGCTTAATTACCAAACTAGGGTTTGACCAAGGCAAAACCCTATTCACCAAAAAAAGTGAAGAAGGATTAAAAAATTGACTAAAAGTGTAATTTTACAGTTATCAAAGTTGTCACGAAGTTTGCCAATGTAAACTCAATTTGCCATGATTTATTTCCAACTTTCCAACAGTGGAATCCAGAGGAATCAAGAATGCAAATCCGGAATTAGAGGACTGTGAAATCATATTTTGGACTCTTGTATAGAGACCCATTCACCCTAGGGTGGATTTTTCCTAGAAGGAAACTAAATAATCACTTTTGGTGATAGGTACACCTCAGTCTACTCCCTTCTCGATTTATCTTAAACTATTTTTTATTTTAGTGTTATCATTTATTTCTTTAATTTGAAGTTTTACATTGCATAATGAGCCTACTGGCATTTTATTTTCATCTCCTAAAAGTGCATCTCTAATCATTTTTGTCATAGAGGAAGTTCAATAGATTGCCTAATAGAGTTGAATCACCAAGGGTTGAAATTCACCTCAAACCTTTAAAAGACTTTCCCAATGAACTTAGGGAAATATGAGGGTTTCTTAGATCTATGTTCCATTTTTGGTCTTCTACAT